>CM036944.2:18895797-19210737 GCA_020352615.2 Yoshiicerus persimilis | reverse complement strand
AAAGTACTCAATTCAAATCCCTTTCCATATTGCAAAAATTGACTTATACTTTGTTTGTTTTGGTCGTTATTTACATTAGTATGGTAAAGGTTGAACTTTTATCTGTTTATGATTTACTTTTAGGAATTATTTTTAAAGACTATCCTTAAATTGTTTTTTTTGTTTTTGACTGATTCGTGTATTAAAATCTTCGGTGAGAATATTTGTGATAGTTTCCAGGTGGCTATTTTGCTTGTAATTCATCTAGTCACCATTTTCTGTAACACAAAGATGAAAAAATCAAACGACAAGCCCTGAAGTACTTAACATTGAAATTTAAATCCCGAATAACAAAAGAAGTGAAGAGCATAGCATACTGGGAAGGCAAGTTTGAAGGACTTCCTGAAAGGAAACTTTCTGTTCAGATCTGTAATTCTTTTCAGGAGGGAAAACAAGTTGTGCTTGTGTAGGGTAGGAATTAATTGAAAATTAGCCCTGATGCAATGTACTTTCTGTAGTTGATGAGTCAGCTTTAATGATTTTAATGAAACCCTTGACTAAACTGAATGGAAAAACTTTTCCTATAAAAATTACTTGCATTTTTAACTACGTATGCTTTTATATACATTATTACTCGTATGCTATAGGGATTTTTCTGAAAGTTTTAAAAATTTGCTTGCTGTGTGCCCATTATTTAAGTAAAGTAAGTAAAAGGTTATAAAAGCGGATAGCATAGGTGTCTTGTCTTGTCTACATGCATTAATTTTCATCTTTACAATAATTTCAACACGTTTACAGTGGATGTCAAAGATATAATATATATGAGACGATACGTGAGTATGTTGAAGTAGTTTTTGCATTATGTACCTAGCGAAACAGGGAAATGTAATAGTTAATGGAAATGTATTTTGAATTATGAGGTCTATGTGACCGCGTTCTATGCCTAAGTGCAGAGAATAAGTACGGTTCACTTTCTTATACTAGATAAAAGCATTGAATGTATTCATGTTCAATATATTATAATGGGATGAGTTAGCTTTTCAGGAATCTTTTACCAACTATCCAATCAGATAGTAAAATAGACGAAAGGGAAAAGTTGGAGAAGAGGCTCCATTAATATCGCCACGTAAAACTAGGCGAATGCAATAGTCGAAGAACGTGACAGTAACAACAAGTGAACCCAAGTGAGTCGCTAGAAATGAAGAGACTCTAGAGACAAATTGATTTACACTCCATGCATTACATACGACCAGATATACATTCTTTTCCAAGACCTCCCTCTCCTCCACGCTAAAAGGAATCTCGTTCTCCTTCCCTGTCTTGTCGAAACTCCTCTCTCTACTTTCTAACTCTTTTATCCATCTTGCTCTTGCATATACAACACATAATTTTAACGTGACGATTACACTTCTTCATAAGTAACACAATCTAATCTAATATTTATAATGTGCAATGCCAAAAGTACATTATGTACTCCGACCTGAACTACTTTTCAAGTTCCAAACGATCTTTGGTAAAATAAAACACGTTTTTCTAAAAACCACATTTTTTTCATAAAATTCAATAAATTTTTCCTTTTAAGCTGATAAGTTGGTTTATCTTACAAAACTAATGTGAATCACTTTTAAGTACTTTATGCTTTATTTTGATTTTGATTTAATTATGCATATTATTATAAATACAGGTTTTTCTTGCATTCTTTTCTTTTACGATTTTGTAATTCTTATTAAATCTTAGCAGATATGATCTCTGAAATATACATGCTATAACACTGAATGCATAGAAATCGTTAGGGATTGCATACTAAGCACAAGCAGTACCACTTTGTATTTCACTGCAGATACAAACCACAAGATATAAATGTATATAAAGAGGGTACGGTTGTTGACGTGAGTAGCCTCTTTTTCTTATATTATATACAAGATTGGTTCTCTCGTGGTAAGATTAATGTCTTAGGAAATTAGAAACTTGATACATTTTGAATGCTGAAAGAACATTACGAGCAGTCATTCAATCAAGGGAAAAATAAATAGGGAATTCTAAGATTGTGGAAAGAAGCACTTGTATGGGAATCTATCAATACCGCTAATGGCATTAGGCAACCAAGAAAAGAACTAAGGTAAGAATATTTAATAGTGGGTGGGTTTTCCTAAGTAGGTTGGTTAAAGACTTAATTTGACAGTCTCATTAACCTATAGGTCTTGTTTGATGTTGCAAACCTTGTATTTGCGCTTACAGATGGATTTTTATAAATTTCTTTGGTGTATACTTAGGTAAATTAACAAAAAAGGTTGTAAAAACATTCGGATACAATTTTGGTACAGTAAATTCTAAAGAAGAATAGTTTTCTTTGTAAAATTCGGTATTTATCTAGATTTCTAGATGGATATAAAAAAATTGCGTGCTATTTTGCTAATATTCTATGCATAAGATGAAATTTGCATGTATTTTGTGTCGTACATGTAGTTTTGAATTTTGGATATGTGTTTTATGTTGTAATTTGCGTCTTTGACATCACATCTCAATTCATCTAACTTATCTTGGGAGTCAGTGATGGTAGGAATGGAAGAGGAAGTATTGGATGGGTTAGGAGGAGAGAAGATGTTAGAATTGAAGTGAAGTGAGAGGAGCTGCGAAAGTTTTGGGAAATTGTCGAGAAACAAGTTTCGGAGAGAAATTGTCAAAGTGATTTGTCACTGTCTGTCTGTCCACTTGCAACGTGTCTTTCCTTCCCAGTTTATAATGGAGTGGTAATACCCGGGATTTAGTTTACGTGGGTTTTAGGTTTACGTTTACTTTGTTTACGTGTACAGTTAGAGTCTGTCCTCCTCTATAAAATATCTTCCTGGAAGAATATGATTTTCTGTTGTATTGAACTGTGAAAGTAGGAAAAGGAAATTCTTTAGACATTTGTACAATACATAGGATGTTCAGATGCTCACAAACAAGCACATCAACTTTCAAACTACTTACGCAACTGTCCAGCTGAGTCTGATAAATAAATATGATTGAAATTTTCATCTTCTCACCCTTTTCAAAACCATCTATAGGTAAATCATTATTTTTATGCATTATGTATACCTATAACTCAATTTTCCCACACCCAATGAGAAAAACACCGATTCTAATAGAACTGTCACTTTTCCTTATCTGCTTCATGATTCATAAGTAACTGTATGACTGAATATATTTAAAAGTGAGTTACTGTCTTTAATCCAACGAAAAACATTACTAATTCAGTTTTTAATACAATTTTACGTAATATGAACTTTTCTAATTCATTTCTTATTAAATTCTTACTTAATAAAAATGCACGTTTTAGATTTCATGCAAACTAAGTAATGTGTCTGCAATAAATGTTTACAATACTAAATTAGGTTTACTTGCCCCTTTTATTATCTCTATGTAATTGGAGGAAATCGAAGGCATTCATTTTCTAGCTCCATTAATACCAATTTAGGTGTTTTTACACTTGGGACCTGAAAAATTAAATTCTTCTATAAAATAATAAAATGTAGGACACTTATTAGACACTCTGTACTGCATGTAGCAATATTGCATTGTGAATTGCAATATGGCTATCTTCTGTTTGTGTTGGTTATGCTTATAGTTGCTGGACAAATTAACTTTGCTGTCATCCAGAGTTGATTCTCTGGGTCTCTTCGTTTTCCTTAAGTTGACAAGATGGATGTTCGTGGATGATGGTGACAATGACAACACTGATGTAATGTGCAAGTGGAAAAATAGACTGGACTGGACAAAAGTTGACAAAGACGACAAGACTAGCTGGAAACTCGATAAGCTTACATATTATATACTCAAAAAGGTTGTACACTGTTCTTTCTACTTTTCTACGTACATAATATATATTATACACTATGGTATGGTACATTTCTTTTGCGGATATATTGCAAAACTAAATATGACTACATAACATTATTGCATCATTTCACAAAGTGCAGCAAACAAAAAATATATACAGAGTTAAATAAATTGCTTTATATAATACTTGTCTTGTTTGTCCATTTTGTTGACAGACTTGTTTAAATGTAAATATCTGCGAGCACAGTCGGAAAAATGAAATGACAAAAATTTATAAATGTAATCTCTAGTTTCTACATCGTGTACCTTGCATTATGGCATTTGTAAAGTAAAAGTGTTTTGATGCTATCAAATGTCGAGTCGAACAAACTAAAAGTAGAATGATGGATAGAAATCTATAATTGAGTTTCATTTTCGTGCAATTTTTTGTAAAAATAAAAAATGCAGTTCTATAGTATTATTTCAGATTAGTAAAATGCTAGCAAGCCGAGGTTTTAACAACTTAAACAATTTTTATTATATTCAGTTCGACAATCATTCAAATGAGCGTGTCACTTCTACTAAGTTTCTGACATAACTCTTGTTCGACAATGATTCCAATGAGCGTGTTACTTCTTCAAAGTTTCTAACATCACTGATCGCATTTCATACAAGTTTCTAAGTATATTAAAATGAAATACGTAACAAACAAATATTTATAAATCATGTAACTAAGAGATACGTTCCTCAGGAACATACTCCTCCCCGTGAAGAATCTCGGGTTCTTCACAATTTTTCTGTCCTACGTCCATGACATAAATTTTCAATAAAGTCCGACGTAGAATTCCATGTTGTGTCTTAACGTCTACGACACGAATGACATTGTCCTTTCCAGGAATGGTATTCACAACTCTGCCTTTTGGCAATACATTTCTCGGTAGGTCTGGATCGACGATGATAACAATGTCTCCAATTTCAATCGGATTTGTTTCTCGTAACCATTTTGTCCGTTTAGTAAGAGTAGGTAGATACTCCTTCACCCATCTTTTCCAAAAGTGATCTGCTAACCGTTGTGAAATTCGCCACCGTTTAGGTTCGTCAGTTCTTTTCATCCCACGCCAAAGAAACATCCGTACAAACTGATCCTCCACCTCCGGACGAATTACTACCCGACAAAACATGTCGGTGATTGCTCCGGTGAATGCAATTTTCCTTTCTCTGAATTTCAGCAAAACAGCTGGTAAGGAATTGAGCATATCCGGTCCCTTCAAAGGAGCATCGTTGAAACTCAATCCATTTGCCTTAGCAGCTGCATCGTACACAAGTCGGAGTTTTCCTGGCTTATTTGGATTGAAGACACCAAAATGATTCACGGTTGATTTTCCATCCTCATTCAACTTTGTAACAAATCTTTTCTGGAAGTACTCTTCCACTGTTGCACAATACTGGTCAGAAAATTCCTTACAATTATCCATTTGCTTTTCCATTGTGAACATTCGTCTGATTGCATTTTTCTTACTTTCTGGAAACTGAATGCTGTCACTTTTCCAAAGCAGACTAGTTTCCCACCGGATTCCAACTCTTTGCGTTGTTGCCGCTAAAATCTTTCCAGCTCGTTCAATTTCCTTTGATTGAATAACTTTTTCTGTGGTACGAACACCAAAAGTTTCAGTTGAAAATGAATGTTTTACCATGTTATGGAATAAGTCCATATCTTCATCATTCTGAAAAACTGGATTAGAAAATAGAATCAAGCTATGAACATTTTCTTCCTTTGGAGACTGAACATTTGTTGTTTTTTCAGTCAGAACATCAATAATATATTCCGGGCAGCCAAAGTCCATTTCTAATGTTTCCAAAATCATGTCAACATTGTGGGGAACATCAAACATATATGACACTAAGTCCATCGCATCTCCTTTGAGACATTTCCTAAGACGGTATAGGTTCTGTAAATTTGTATACTCGCATTCTTTGATCGATTTGCGAAATTCACTGATAAAAGACGGCCATTCCGCTGGGTTACCGTTGAAGTAAGTCAAATCCTTTTCCATCGTTTGTCTTTCCAACAGGTATGCAATATCACCACAGCAACTTTTCTGATTCACTGTGTTTTGAGTACAATCACTAATTTTCTTTGAATCTTTTGTTTTTTCACTATCAGGATTACACTGGTTCAGCCACTTATCAACACCATGATCAGATTTCACAGTTTCTTCAGGAAGTCTGCCATCAATGCTATGATTTTTGCTTTCCAGGTCCTTCCTTATGTCGAACATTCGCAGTCTGAACTTTCTCTGAACAGCTCGCTTTTGCATTTCCAATTGCATTTCCAATTGCATTTCCATCTTCTTCTTTTCGAGTTCTAAATGCATTTCTATTTTATCCAATTCTTCTTCAGCTTCCATTTCTGCCAATAGTCGCTGTTTTCTTATTTGACTAGCTTTAGAAGCCACACTTTTTCCATCAAAATCATTATTTCCAGCAGATTTTTGTGATTTCCGTGAAATAACCGATTGTTGATCATACACCAAAGGAGTAATTTCTTCGATATCCACTGCATCAGGCCTTTCCTTAGGATCAGCATTAGGGTTAGATTTGAGACGTGCTCGACGGACACTCGGGTACATATTGACGGGCATCTCAGGTTCAAATCTCTGTTTTGAGTTGAGACGTGCTCGACGGAAACTCGGGTACATATTGACGGGCATCTCAGGTTCAATTCCCTGTTTTCTCTGACTCCTACGAAGGATTTCCGCGAAAGTGGCAGGTTTCTCCATGTTGGTTCAAGTTTTCTCGAAGGACCATATATTTCAGATTATGATCCTATACAATATATAATCTCGAAGGACCATATATTTCAGATTAGTAAAATGCTAGCAAGCCGTGGTTTTAACAACTTAAACAATTTTTATTATATTCAGTTCGACAATCATTCAAATGAGCGTGTCACTTCTACTAAGTTTCTGACATAACTCTTGTTCGACAATGATTCCAATGAGCGTGTTACTTCTTCAAAGTTTCTAACATCACTGATCGCATTTCATACAAGTTTCTAAGTATATTAAAATGAAATACGTAACAAACAAATATTTATAAATCATGTAACTAAGAGATACGTTCCTCAGGAACAAGTATCATCGGAAATTAAAATTTTGTAAATTTCAATAGAGGATGTTCGTAACTTTTTCATTTTTAAGTTAAGAATAGTACAGAGATAGAAAAACACTTAAGGAGGGCTAAAAAGTAGTTAAATTGGAAAATAGATTGTGCCTAATAAATTAATATGAGTAAGTAATAGTGACATTGGAGAAGATCTCGTTTGTCTAATAAAAGTTTATGTAGAGCATTAGGGCTATTCTAAATTGAACATAAAAGTCAGTCGCTTTGCATAATTTCTTTGATTCATGATTCTACTTAACATTAGTATCCTGCCTACGATGTACAAGTAGGTACGTTGTAAAATGCAATAGATTTTCTTGTGAATATTATAAGCATTAGCTTTGCAACTTTTACCAACTGCGAGTAAATGTGAATATTTCATATGACTTATTAAATGAAATTTTGAGGGGAATGTACAAGAAATTACATGACGATGTAAGTCATATTTTAATTCTTATTAACTTTCCACTTTTCACTAGAGATGCTCTGGAAATTACAATAAGAATGGAATGTGAGTGGGAGTGTTGTAAGCTCGTTCACATAATAAATGAAAAATTACAGTCTCTTTCCATGTGTGCATTATTTAACTGAAATTCTGGATTCCTGTTTATATATTATATGATTGTAAAATTGCAGAATGTGCAAAGACACATTTCGAATGAATGACTTTTCTAGAAAAATTAGATTCAAATTTATTTGACTATTTCAAAGAATTCTTTGAGGAAGCCACATTTTAATATTTCATTCATATCTGTAATATTAGTCATTCTGGTGAATAAGTAGCAATAAATAGGCAATTTAGTCCGTACTATTCCCAATGAAATCTAATACTTCAGTTAAATAGCATGTATCAAGGCTGGTGTATCATCCATAAGGTTGTCCCAAGAGAAAATATTATTTAACCCATGATTTTTGTTTTTCCAAATTATTTATTCCAGATTTCCATAACTATAATATTGTTTCCAAACGTTTTGGTGCTAAGGTTTCCAAATTCAGATCCAAAACGAAAATAACTGAATTTTTAAATTCAAAATTTTTGTTTGAGACAACCTTATAGAAGAATTATTACGGTTACACCAGCCTTGAGCATATATTCTGGAATTCATATGAATTCTACATAATTTCTTTAACCACATACGAATGACTAACTACAACCGCTAGCTGTGCTGTAATTGCACCAATTTAATTTCACCAAGTCATCCCTGAACTGAACTTATTTGTTAGCAATCATAAAATTCATTTGTCAAATGCACATAAATGTTTGTAGCCTTGTGGCGATTTCGGAGAGGAAAGGCTTTCGTAGCTCCAATCCAAGTGAACAAAGTAAACGTGTAATGCCATGGTATGCAAAGCCACGCGAAATGATTCGAAATGTATGATTCTGAAATATGATTACCTTTGCAATCTATTTAGAGATACAGAATGCCATTTTCCATTTGAATTACCGCTTAGTAAGTATGTGGTGCCCCAAATCTCAGTTGTGCTGGAATTCAATATTACAACGCTTGTAATGCTTCCAGCTATTTAGTGATACGAATGTCTGATGTGTATCATAAATTTTATTATGTCTTTAGGTAATCATTTCATTTCGTGTGCCAAATAGGATAGATTGGCATTTACGAGGCAATAAACTATAAAAATTATATTCCAATTCAAATCTCTCCTATTTCAATTTTCTGTTATGAAATGTAACTCACCCGTTCTATGCTATTCAATCAAAGCGCATGTGGTAAACTAATTTTGGGATTTCAAGCTCTTTTGATCGTTTTCATTTAATTACATTGAATTTCATGTAGTATTGACTACTGTTCTACCAGAATTGGGAATACTTATGTAATTAATTATTTTTATCGAATTTGAAATAAAAATGGTTTATATTCTCATATTTATTTTAACTTAACTCATATTGGGAATTGTAAAATTTTCCTACCAAAATGCCCGATGCGTCAAAAAAGTGTTTTCTCATCTAAAACTCTAATCTAGTGTATTATGTACCAAGAAATCTAATATTACCAAATCTAAGTAGCTTCAAACTGTAAACATATGTTGACATAGTTTGTATAGACTTTCCTCTATTACATGGCCAACAATTTTTCGATATTTATTATAACTTTCCAGGATCATTGTGAACTGAGGCAAAAATGAGTTGGTTCTTGGTGATTCAAGATACACGGTTTTATTAAATTGCTTTCGCATTCTGAGCTTGTAGCTAATATCTTTTTAGATGAGACCCTTGTGGCTGTGTGTCATGATCTTTTCACATACCCCACAATGTACTTACCCAAAGTAGCCTCTAATTCTAAATGAATAGCTCAAAGGGATATTTTATTGCACACCCAGAACCCAGAACCAGAACTTAAGAACACCGTATCGTTTCTGTACTCAAGTACTTATAAAGTAAATCTTGCCTTACCCCATTTCATATACAGCGAGATTCTAAAGTCACGCAACATAGGGCACGTGGTGCTAAAGCTTGCGGCATGCTTCTACTATGTATACGAGCAGTGGGTACACATATATATGAATTAGAAGCATGCCGCAAACTTTGGCACAACGTGCGCTATGTTGCGGGACTTTAGAATCTCGCTGTATAAAACAATGTCGCACCACACATTTAACAATCCTAGTAGATATACAGAAGAATTTGTTATGTAATGCAGGTATGTTAAATATTTGCCATTAGAGTATGCTTATAAAGGGCTAAAAATGAAATCTCACAGTTCCATATTAGCTTATCTAAATCTGTGGTACCTGTTCAGAGAGGTATAAATGTAGGAAAAGTGCGGTTTGATGCATGAAATGAAAATCTGAAGATTTGGCCTAAAGCTGTGTGAGCCATGAGCACAGTTACAGAAGTTTAGAACTGTCATGTCTCATGTCACTGGTTCTTATCAGAGATGACTTTTCCTTTGCTCTATTAGGCATGAAGGAAAGGGACTAAGGCTGAAACGTAAATGTGCATGGCAAAGAAAACAACTTAAAATTACGTGTTACTGATCCGCACTCTCATATATTCTTTATGGAGAAAACTTTGCTAAATTCTCCAGGGAAAAATCTAATCTTAAACTAAAAAAGAAAGCTCGATAAAACACATTTCTAATCAGAACCGTCTGCTTTATTAACTTTGTTCCCTGCATACTTGCCTTTTTTCCTCAGGTGTATAAATTAATTTTTTGCAAACAATTTATTTCCTAAATTACATTCTTACAAACCACGAGTGTGTAAGCCGTATCTAATATTACGTAAAACTTTTCCAAACTTTTGCATGTGTCATGCTTTAAACCGTATCGATTTGAATTCCAAGAAAAATATTCAATTTCTTAAAAAAATGTATTTTATTACTTTACATAACAATATAGAGGACACAATAAATTGCAATAATAACAAAATAATTAAACTAGTTAACCAAATCGTTTTGATTATAAAAGGTCTGTATACAATCCAATTTTTAATAATAATAGTGTTGTACGGATTAACTACATATTAACCACAATTTTCGAAATGGTCAGAATTCATGCACAGAACAGCCCCTACAATGGGTATGGCACCAATGGAAGAACAACCGCTTACAGAAGGAATGAAGTAAGTTTTTCCGAACAAAATATTCTCTTGATTCATATCTTCATCACCACGCTGCCAAAAGTAGCTGGATAACACCAAGAAGTACAGACCAAACGTTGATACTATTTGAAAAATGGTTAGAACAAATTTCAGTATTCCGCACCCAGTGTATGTTTTGACTTCGGGAACTGGTATAAAAGCTCTGGTTATCTCATTTCTTCTATCAATGCACATTTGCAAGAAAGTAACAATCATAAAGAGTAACACATTTAGTATAAAAATTATTGCTGTTATTGATATTATTTCGTAACACGCTCGAGATATCGCAACTGCTACCGCTGCAATCAAAAAATGAGAAAAATGTGAAAAATGTGAAAAATGTGAAAAATGTATGGAATTTGTACAATAATAAAGGTAATTAGTACTCACCAGCTATAATGACAGCAAAGTAACCCAGATAAACGTGTACATTGATACTGCATTTCCTCAGTGTCTTACCAGCGGGTCTCACCCAGCCAATCAGCACTTCTATATTGGCAAATAGAATTGTAACATATCCAAACGTTTTATGCATATGGGGCACCAGTGTTAAGTGGTCATGGTCACACTGTGTTTGAACTTCGGTAGCTTGTTCCACGCTGGAATTCAGATCATTCGCAGAAATAAACGATATCAGATTTTCGCAGTGATACGGTTCTAATTTTGGTCTGAAAAGAACGTCAGCCGTTCCCATCCAAATCAATCCAAGAGAGAAAAATGATATCAGCATATGACACTATTGGTTCCGTCAAAAAATGCATTATTGTTTTTGTACATAGTAAAATAAGTACTGAAAATTGATATTTGAATTGAAAATTCATCCCTTACCCAAAGCCACCAACCCATACCGAGACAGCTTCCACCGATAGCAACTCCTGCAGTTTCTTTCAAAAACCGAGATATGAAAATGCTAATGAAAGTCAGCACAAACCATGCGAAAATCATTGTTGCTCCATGATGTCTGTTTTCAGACTGCATAAAAATCAACCTCATGTAAATTAGATGCTTTCAAAAGTCATTTGAGACTACAGTGACTACAGTGATGCGCGTAAGTCACGCACCAAATGGAAATAATATAGGGCATATGTCACGCACCATGGGAAAATGCCTGTCATGTTTGAAAATGTCTCTCAAACTTTTGAGAGGCATTTTCAAACATCGTACCTAATGCCATTTCCCTATGGTGCATGACTTATGCGCATCACTGTATATGGAAAACTGTACTGTTACAATATTTTGATAATTAGTTGATTGATTAGAAATTACTCTTCTGAGAAGAACAGCAGATATGAGAAAATCTTCATACAGGATTAAGGAATATTTTCTCTCTAAGGTATCGTTGATACTAGAAATTTGTTCTCCTGAACGTCCAGCACGTCCAGCAGCACCTCCGCGTATTGCACCAAGGGCTTCGTTACACATCTCCTCTCGTTGCTCATCTGCAGTCTTGCATTCTTCACATCCCAGTGAAATTGACAGCAAGGTATCTCGGTGGGATTGAGAATGTGTTTCACCACATTTAAATGGTCCAGGAGGACATTCTAGGTTTCCTAGATTTGCTGTTCTTGTAGCGACGATGCAGTTGTCGTATTCTTGATTATAGCGAAGTTTTACTCCGGTGTGCGCAACTAATTTTATAGGTTCGGTTTTCTTGCAGCCAGTGCACGTTTGTTCACCGCCATGGCACTTTGTTTCTTTATTAAACACTGCCGGGGCATAAAAATAAGAATGTCCTTCCAACCCATCTTGATGTTGATTACTGTACACAGGACTGTACGATACTTCATAATCCAAGGATCCGGAAAATATATTTTTTATAGCGATAATTCTGAAAATCAAATATTGGAATATTTCAATAGTTTGAACAACAAAGAAGTGCTAACATTTTCGAAATAATATAATCATACCGTTATTAAATGGGAAATTAGTATAGCTGTTTTATTCTGCTATATATGATAATTTAGATGGGTGCTTACAAGAACTGAACAGCAGTCATTTCTTGACAAGGTGTGTCAACCCAGAAAAAATTGACATGCAGCGAAGTTACTGGAACAGTTACTCTTTCTCTTAAAGTTTTGGAATAGAAAATCCAAACGGATGGATGCTGCATTTTCAGACGTACATCGGATCAGGTATGCAGTTTGGGTTTCACGAGAAAGTAAAAATATCATTATGAGTATTTATACCACATTTATAAGGAATTCTTTTCTAAAATTATGTTAAATAAAATTATTTTCCAATTCTGAAATCAGCCATTTTCTGTATAACATTATAAGTAGCAGGAATAAACGGATGCCTTACGATAAGAGACGCTCTTGGTCTGTAGAGGCAAGCAACACGATAAGAATCCTCATGATATTCATGGGCACCACAGTCATTACATCGAATATCTGTAAAAGTGGGAAGCAATAAGACTTTAGGATGGCCAGTGAATAATAAGCACTGAGTAATGATATAATAATCATAACTTACCTGGATGGATTTTGAAATCTCCACAAGGTACCCCTAAAGGAGAACAAATGGGTTGAAGAATAAATGCAACCAGATTATCAACGTCAAATGTCAGGTGCACCCATTGTCGTAAGTTCGTCATTGACTTTTCAGGAACACTATCAGTGTAAAAAATATATAGACCGGTTTTCTAAGTACTAAATATACGTAATTACCTGAAGCATAGGCTTTTTTAAAAGGTACTACAATAATGTCTGCTTTAATAGACCTTTTTCGCAATCTTTCCCGTTTGGACTACACATTATTGAGAAAATTGAGAAAACATTGCGAAACGATTAAAAATAGTCTATTTACAAATCCGTTTTCGAAAAATAAATTTGAAATGTAATTTAATAAAAGAATGGTTTCGTTACGTGATTCGAGAAAGAGAGATCTGAAATATAATGAATTATATGCGATTATTGGTCGTTTATTATGATGCTCAAATTAATGCTCTGTAAAAAACAGATCTTACCTTTTTAACATATCCTTTTGGAGATCTGCCGTTTTTGTCCTTTGACACTTCCACTTTAAAAGTAGGATCAACGTCCTTGTTCTTACTTATCAAATCCTCGAAAACTACGGCAAAGTAGATTTCCTGCTTAATATAGCGTAGAAAATCGGTAGCACCCAAACCTATGCACAATGGAACTTTTCTAATTTTCAATTTTTCCTGTAGTTTAATTTCGGCTGCTCCAATTTCGTCGACCATTTTGTTCCAAATTTGCAAACTCGTAGTTTGACATCGCGAATCTAAACAAACCGTATTTTCTACTGACAGCAATGCAATTAGTGACATTTGCATCAAAAAACCACCTATTAATTCCTGACTGGGTTGCTTCATTTTGCTTGCTCCCAATGTTAACTGGAAATTGAAATTCCTATTTATTCAATTATGCCATTGGTTTTGGTTTTCGCTTGATACTACAAGCAAAAACAAGAATGTGTTGTAAAAAAGAATGGTTTACGGAAATTAACGTATTGAAATTATTTTAAAGTTGCTATAGGTGCTTTCTCTGCCATTTCAACGTTTTGGGAAACCGTTTTGGAAAATTCTTCATTCTCAAAGGACTCTTGTGCATGAAAATGATGCGATCCTTTGTGACATGATGACATCAAATATTATATACAAACGTAAAATGCATAAAATTATTTGCCAAGTGTTTTTATTCACATGGGATATTACTGGCATTAGTAAACTTTGATAGCACAGAAATCATAATGTACAATTTTGAAGTTTTGTGTATGTAAACTGTAAAGTACTCAAGTATTGCCACTACATACTACGACATTTGTTTCGTTGATAAAAAGTTTACAGGGTATTACGATTATTGTTGTTAGTAATCTATTGACTTTATACAACACAGACATACTACCAATCAATAGAGGAACAGTATAACAAACTTAACGATAATAACTTCGTAAACACATTCTTATTACGTATATTTTTAACAATATTTTTATGAATTATAAAAGTTGCAAGCGCGATATCTAAAGTAGTATGCTTACCTATCTAACAAAATAATATTACGGACTTACAATTTTATCATATAATCGTCTACATAATATCTTCACGATACTAAGCTTAGTCATTTTTGGGCAAAAGTTAACGAAATATCATACTACTACGAATTACAACCCTACTACAGTACATACAGTACAAATGCAATCACAATTAGCAATAATGTACAGTTTTCGCTTTACACACATTTATTTTAAAACGGTATTGATAAGTGATAAGTATTAAGTATGTATACGAAACATTTTGCTACCTATATATTTCCTAATATGTTATGGTTTGTGGATAAGTGTAAGAAAATGGAAATATATTTTCTGCATATATTCAGAAATGCGTAATAACAAAAATGTAATATTGAACAAATAAATACAAATGCAATTTTGTAAAGGACGCTTCAACCACAAATTGTATTTCTTTTCTTCTTTTCCAGAGAACACCAAATAAAGAAAAAAATGAAACAAAGGGCTCTATTAGCTGGGTATTGTAATCAATCTAACATGTAACACTGCGAAAGCAGAATTTACTGATACTTTTTTGTTGGCTGTGTGTTCGGTTACAACTTTGATTCATTTGAGGTTTTTCTATTTTTATCAATACTCTAAGCATCCAATATTTTTTAAAGAAATCTACATTCCAAAACGGAACCATGAGTGAATAATGGATTTCAAGTGTTGAACATTTTTTTACAACACGTAGCGAAACTTTTTTCAGTCTACCACATTGTGTAGTCCATGTCTTCGTTTCCAAACGTCATGAAAAATCCAACAATAGTCAGGAATACAACGATATTTCCCGCTACCACAAACCACATAGCTCCTGCCTCTATCTGCAAATAAAAGAGAATTCTTTGAAAAACAGTATTTTAAAATTAAGGCGCAGGGTCTCAAGCAGCATACTTTTGAATATTACCAATAAAAAGTTTGTATGGATATCTAAAAAAATCTGTAGAAAATTAAATATTTCCCTTACCGTTGCAGCACCTATAGGCGATCGAGCCAAGACTATCGGAAGTCCGAATGCCGATATGATTATCCCCATTGTGATAAAAATTGCTAATTCTTGACAGGCATTTGAAGGTCCCATACCAGAAGAAGAATTGTACCTACGAGCTAGGAGCATTGGAATCGGTGCAAGCATATAAAAGATTATGACGAAAAATGGCCACCAACTGAAAATCATAATACAAAGAAATGTAAAAACTTCCTTCATATTTTAAACTCGGTAAAAAAACAAAGTTAAAGTACTTACTTTTTATAAAGTGCACAACCAACCACAAGGAAGGTCATTCCAACAGATCCAAAAAATGCTAGCGACACCAATCTGAAATAAAGAATATATTCAAAAAATGTTAGCTATACGCTAATTTGCAAAAATGATTCCAAATTGTTTTAAGAATTTTTAATTCTTACGCTGGATTTCCAATAGTTATTAAATTCATTCGTAAATTTTGTCCACGTATTCAGAAGTCGAGAGTCGAGATCCAAAATACCAAATTAGCACCACAGAATATAAAACAAAAGAGGAACATTTAAGTACTTATTTACATTTTTAATTTATGGAATATTTTATTAACATTTGTCTGCTATTTCACCTTTGAGACCAGCCATGATTCACTGAAACTGAAAATGGACTCTTGACTATCACTAATGATTGTACTTCAGGAGAAGATGATAGGTGATTTCCGACACAGATTTCGATAACCCAATCTTATATTATAGATTTGTGGAATGCAAATCTGAAAATTGTGGACAAACTGCGTAACTCTTTTATTTGTGTACACTCTGTGGTTCCGCTAATATTACAGTTTATCTAAGATCTAATGAGCCTAAAATGAGTAAAGAAAAATGGGTGGTTAAATAGTGAAATTAGTGCACTTTCATTTCTTGTTTACCTAAACATAATCATCTCAGATAACTAATAAATCCTTTTAATCCAAAACAGCTTTACTTAGGTAATTTCACTTTCTTTCGCGAATTTAGGGTTATATTATTGACAATTTGACAAGGGCTGCTGCCTATTAACGCCTATGCTTACTTGCAGATTTTAATGACTATCTTGAGTTGGATGACTAATGGCAAACAAAACTTTTGTTATGGTTTGTGATCGTGATGTAATTGAAGTTTATTACAGGTAAACAGAGATCAAAATTAAGCCTTTTTGTTTTACGCCTGTATTGTACATTTCAATTTCAATGTTACCGCTTCAACTGCACATCTGTCCTAATATTTTGTGGAAATGTCGAATGATGTTTTTATGATTCACACCAAGTCTCGGCAAAGTATATTCATTTTTTGTGCTTCGCTTTCGCTATCGCTTCTCTATAAGCTAATTATAATAAAAAAGTATTATAATATATGTATTTTATTGTATCCATTCATTAGTAAAACCTAATACAGGAAAATCCACAGTACATCAGCATACATATTATATTAAAACCTTCATTTAATTCTCATGACCATAGAAAATGACTTTACAAAATCTTGACATAACTATCTAAATGACATGACACGACAGATTCAGCAGATGATGACAGAATTATGGAATACGTATGCGTAGCGTAACCTTTATTTGCCAGAAGTCTACTAATCAAATCTATACGCTAAGAAAAATACATCATTTATTTTGTTTTAATATTAACATACAGATGTACAGGGTGACCCAACGTTTAGTTAGTGACCTAAAAACATTACCAGAACGCAGTCAATTCAGACACACAACCACTAGCCAGTGCATTAAATATGTAATTTATTTTGATTGAAAAAGAATTTAATTGCATTCTATTCATTTTTCCATACATAGCGTACCAGGTACCAGCAAATAATTGAATAGTCACATAATATAGTACTTACTGTTGTAGAATATCATTATGATAATCATGGAGTTTTAAAAATGCCGATCCTTGGTAAACTAAGCAATTTATTGCACATGCAAAAAGAACTATAAATTTACCTTTTGTTTTCAAAAATTAAGTAAGGCAGTACAAAAAATCACAGCAATATTTTTCATGGTTATAGAGAGAAAACTTCTATAAACAGTGTAAGATTTTCATGCAAAGTATTTTCAAATTATCATTGTCGTTTCTAGAAAATAATGTTAACGTCAATAATAATGATATTAATTTAATGCATTTATAATGCTGTAGTATGTAGTTATTATAATGGATTAGAACTGGTATAAAAGAGTTCTGTAAAAATATAAAATATAATATAATTTTAAAAGAACAAAGAGACAGCATTTATCCATTAAAAGAAAACTGAGCACCCTGTACAAAATGGGGTTATTCATTGGATGATGTGGACGAATAATAAGTGCTATCGTTTGAAGTGAATAACCGACGTTGATTGGCTGCCTGCACAGAAGTCTACCTACCGTGAAAATCTATAAATATCCCATTGGCGCTGAAGTGTAAAATAATATGGAAGGTTATAGTGAATGCCCATAGAGTTGAATGCCTTGACGACAGCGAGAAGAAAATGGTATAGAATTTATTACATGAGGAAAATAAGGCTTTTCTTTGTTTAATTTTCCTCAGCTGGTTCTATGGCTGCTGCTTGCATTACATTGCAAGTTTTGTGTTTGACTTTGTGGAAGAATCGCCCGTCATCCCAAGTCAGCTCGGCAGTCAGTTTTACTTCAGTTGATCAAAGTGTGTGGAGAAGAAAACTTGAAGAAATAATTTTGCTTTTGTCTATTATTCTATATCCGGTTCGTAATAGGATTTCGGCTTGAAAATGAGGTAAGTAATTTGCAAATTACAAATACATTATAATTTATGACTGTCGTCAATAAAATATGACAATTACCTACAAATTCAGATTTAACACGATGTTCATTTTTTACCTGATTACAGTGAAGATCTAGCCACCGCAATTTTGAAAAAGAAGGATAAGCCCAATCGACTAATTGTCGAAGAAGCACCTTCTGATGACAACTCAGTGGTAGCCTTATCTCAGGTGCGTAAATATTATTTTATATTACAGGAGAATTACCCAAGCCTATTGATAAAGTTGTAATATTGTTTTGTTGCCATTAATTTATTTTTGATTTTGTAAATATATAAATATATTTTATGTTGACCTTTAGGCGAAAATGGATGCGTTAGATATCTTCCGAGGAGACACAGTATTGCTTAAAGGCAAAAGAAGACGAGAAACAGTCTGTATTGTATTGTCTGATGACAAATGCTCAGATGACAAGATCATGATGAATCGAGTTGTCCGTAACAACCTTAGAGTTCGGCTCGGTGACGTTGTGTCAATCCAATCATGTCCTGACGTACAGTATGGAAAGCGTGTCCATATTCTTCCTATTGATGACACAGTAGAAGGACTGACAGGAAATCTGTTTGAAGTGTTTTTAAAACCTTATTTCTTGGAAGCCTACAGACCAATTCACAAAGGCGACGTTTTTATAGCCCGTGGAGGCATGCGAGGAGTAGAATTTAAAGTTGTAGAGACAGACCCCGCTCCATTTTGTATTGTTGCTCCAGATACTATCATTCATTGTGAGGGAGATCCAATAAAACGAGAGGTAAGTGCTTCTGTGACATTGAAATTCAATGAATTTTTATGATATCCAATAGCAGGATTATTAAATGTTGTATTATTGTTGTTTTAGGAAGAGGAAGATGCGCTTAATGCTGTAGGATACGATGATATTGGTGGTTGCCGTAAGCAATTGGCACAAATTAAGGAAATGGTTGAGCTACCTCTTCGTCATCCTAGTTTGTTCAAAGCTATTGGAGTAAAGCCACCGAGAGGAATACTGTTATATGGGCCCCCTGGAACGGGAAAAACACTTATCGCTAGGGCTGTGGCCAACGAGACTGGAGCCTTTTTCTTCCTTATCAATGGACCCGAAATTATGAGTAAATTGGCAGGAGAATCGGAGTCAAACTTAAGAAAAGCGTTTGAAGAAGCTGAAAAGAATTCTCCGTCGATTATCTTTATAGACGAGTTGGATGCGATTGCCCCTAAGCGAGAAAAGGTTTGTACAAACTACAAGCATGTACAATTTTGTTTTTTGTTTTACCTAAGATAAAGTTTTATGTATTTTATTAACTGTTTTACAGACTCATGGTGAGGTTGAACGTCGTATAGTTTCTCAGCTGTTAACTCTCATGGATGGTCTGAAACAGCGTTCTCATGTTATCGTTATGGCGGCTACAAATAGACCTAACTCTATTGATGCTGCACTTCGACGTTTTGGACGTTTCGATAGAGAAATCGACATTGGCATTCCTGACGCAACGGGAAGACTTGAAATCCTTCGTATTCACACCAAAAACATGAGACTTAACGATGACGTAGATCTTGAAAAAGTAAGTTTTAGTCAACCAAAGCGTTTTGTATAAATGATATATTGTTTATAAATATCCATGTATGTATTGTGTGGGTGTATTTTATATTTTTGCGTATTGTTTCAGATTGCTTCTGAAAGCCACGGGCACGTAGGAGCTGATTTAGCAGCGTTGTGCTCGGAAGCAGCTCTTCAACAGATCCGTGAGAAAATGGATCTTATCGATTTGGAAGATGATCAAATCGACGCTGAAGTTCTAAACTCTCTAGCAGTTACAATGGATAACTTCCGAGTAAGAATTGCTTAATGCAAATTTAATGTAGATTACTAATAAATATTTTTGCAATATAATACATGTATTTATTTTGTGTAGTATGCGATGGGCAAGAGCAGTCCTAGTGCTCTAAGAGAAACTGTAGTGGAAGTACCGAATGTGAGTTGGGAAGACGTCGGAGGTCTGGAGAATGTTAAAAAGGAACTTCAAGAACTTGTTCAGTATCCAGTGGAATACCCCGACAAATATCTGAAATTCGGAATGCAGCCTTCTAAGGGAGTGCTGTTTTACGGTACGAGTAAAAATATTAATTTTAGTTAAATTTATTAATTTTTTATTAATTAGTAAGTAATGTTTTACTGACAATATAAGAGTTATTGTGATTAATTTAATTTTTTCACATTTGTGTTTTTAGGTCCACCTGGCTGTGGTAAAACGCTTTTGGCAAAAGCCATAGCGAATGAATGTCAGGCAAACTTTATTTCAATTAAGGGTCCAGAGTTACTCACCATGTGGTTTGGTGAATCTGAGGCTAATGTCCGAGATGTTTTCGACAAAGCTCGTGCTGCGGCTCCTTGCGTGCTATTCTTTGACGAATTGGATTCAATTGCCAAAGCTCGAGGTGGAAGCGTAGGAGATGCTGGTGGTGCAGCTGACCGTGTCATCAACCAAATTCTCACAGAGATGGATGGAATGGGAGCGAAGAAAAATGTTTTCATTATTGGAGCTACCAATCGGCCAGGTAAGACGCAAGAGCTTTGGAAGTCTTATGCAGTGTAGATATTTTTAATGTAAGTAATAATTAAGTAACAATTAAATCATGAATATATTTCATTAAATAGATATTATCGATGCTGCGATCTTACGACCTGGTCGTTTGGATCAGCTGATTTATATCCCATTGCCGGATGAAAAATCACGAGAAGCTATTTTCAAAGCTAATCTTCGTAAATCTCCCATTTCCAAGGTATGAATATTCTTGATATGACTTTCACCACTAAAAGTATTAAAAAATAGTAACATAAAGAAAATGTTGATGTTTTCCAGGATGTAGAGCTTACATATCTTGCGAAAGTCACACAAGGGTTCTCTGGTGCTGATTTGACGGAGATATGTCAAAGAGCCTGCAAGTTAGCTATTCGTCAATCTATAGAAATAGAAATCCGAAGAGAAAAAGAGCGCGCTCAAAACCCTGACGCTGTAATGGACGTAAGTGTCAAGTGTTTGCCTTCAACAATACTAATAGTAACAACATGAAATTATGCATTTTCCTTGACTTTTCTTTAACTTTTAGACTGACGAAGACGACCCAGTTCCGGAGATTACCAAAGCCCATTTTGAAGAAGCAATGAAATTTGCGCGACGCTCAGTCTCTGATAACGACATTCGAAAGTACGAAATGTTTGCCCAGACTTTACAGCAGTCTCGTGGATTCGGAAATAACTTCCGGTAAGATAGAAATAAATCTTATGTGAATTTTTGTTTATTAATAATAAAATAAAATAAGCATGTAACACAAATGCTTGTCATTTCAGTTTCCCAAGTACACCTAACCAACCTCCAACTGGAGGAAATCCATCAGGTCAAGGCAACTTCGAAGAAGGAGACGATGATGACCTATATAGTTAAGAATCTTGGCTCCATCACTACAATTTCTATATATTGAACTAACGCGAGACACCAGAAATCCATAATAGAATATGTCAGATAAATAAGGAAAACAAATAATTCGCGAATCACCAAAATCTTGATTTCCCTGAAGTTTAAAAAGGAAAGTAACTAGTGCTAGGTAATGGCGTGTGGAGCTAAAGCACACAATCACTAACTAATTTATTTTCTTTTTTTCACTTTCCCATTAAAAAATTGTCCGTAAACGAAGGACGCTCTGTGTGTATAATAATTAGTACTGAATTATAATAATATTTCTAAAAACAATTAATTGTATTTGTAACATCAAATCTGCTGGAGTAGCTTTATATGTTGAAGTGTGTGAAAGCAAAGGAATTGTACTGTGAGATTGAGTTATTTGAGTTATGAGATTAACTGATTAACTCAATCTCATAGTATAACTCCTTTGCTTTCACAGATGACCCTGATACGGTGGGGTACATGTAGTGTTATTGTTACTATATCCTATTCCTATTATTACAAATTTGTGAATGAATAATAAAAGTGTCGTTTCTGAATTTTGGGAATTACTAATTTTCTTCCAATCTTCCATTTCCATTTCAACTCATTTAAGCTTTCCCAGAAAAGACTAAAAATACGCATGCATGTGAAATATTGCGAAAACATGTTATTTGTTTACAGACTTTCTTGGAATTACTGGCGAATTGCCAATTGCGACTACAATTGGAAGACGCAAAATGAATGACTCGTAATTTTCTATGAATGAATGATTGCGCATGAGATACAGGTAAAGATTTTAGGTTATTTTATTACAGTATTACAGTACGTACGTTATTACAATTAAATTGAAAACTTGAGACATTTAATTACTATTTAACCGAACTATAGCTCAATTGCTATTGTATTATAGCTACATTTATTCTGTATTATGTAATGTACCGTACTAGCGTAAGCAAACAATAGAGTACCTAAAATAATATTGCAATAAGAGTTCCATCTACAATAGAATTTGCATAAAATACCATTCACACAGATATTTAGAAAGTAGAGGCAAAATTACAATTCAGTTTTACAGGTGTAATATAATATAGGAAAAGTATTACCTGGTATTAACTACTGTACTCTTTAACATTGCTTTCCAACTTAAAGAATGTACTATTCTTAGCTAAACTAAATAAAAACCACAACTTTATTTACTTATATTAATTATAATGTATATTATAGTATGTAATGGAAAGGAGAACGTAAGTACAGTACAAGAAAACAATCGATAAAAAGATCAGTTTCGGAAAATTTAACAACTGAATCATTTAAGATCATTTTTCTACTGAAATTTCTAGTCATAATAATATGACGATTTACAAGTACACTGGACATTAACAGAATACCTACAGGTACGATTGAAAACAAAAAGTAAAAACAAAAACACTTTTCGTAGACTGACTGACCAAATACCGTTTGACTCGATTTTCGCTTAAGATGCTGCAGATAATGATCGTTCTTCTGATTCAATTCGTAACCAGAATCCATTCAGCCTTTTCTCTTTGCTTTCAATTCAGTCTTTTACTACAATCCACATAGTTATGCAACATAAAAGGCTTAAATCACTTTTTAATCAATAATGACACTTATTTTACGCAGATAAAGGCAGCCAATTTGACAAATTGGATCAAATTGTGTAACATTTAGATTAGAAATTAACAGAAGGGGAAAAGTCACTAGTTACATGTTAAAGACTACACGCGTTTCTTAATTTTAATTTGCTGTATTACTTAGATAGGAATAGGACAACTACTAATTACGTAGAAGTTAAAATTACTTACTTAGGCATAGTATACTTGGTGCAATACATCAAATACATTTCTACTGACAATTACATTAACTAACTATAGAATTCTGTATAACATTTTATTTCTAGTACATAGAATCAATATTTACACCCACACAAAGATGCAGTGTACACTGTAAAGAAAAAATATGGTTTTTACATTACATTCCTAAATTGAGGGCTTAGTATCATATTAACTAAAAAGTGTATGATAGTCAAAAATTAATATATTATATCATAAAATCGTTTAATTTCAACTGAAAAATTGCCCAAACACTGCAAGGCAGTGGAGCTGATGACTTTAAGTTAGAGGTTTGGTTTAGTAGTAATTCAATTTCAATTGTAATTATTAATTGCAAACTTTGTCATATTACAATTCACAAAACTAAAGAAATGTTCTTGTTCTTACTGAACATTATTTTCATTTCAAATATCAAGTGAAAGATACGTTTTTAACAGGGTTTTGGGTTTGGATGGAAAATATCTATTGAATATAAAATGTAATTGCCTCTACCACTGTTTAATTACTTATTTGTTCTAGCGTTATTGTATGTATACTAGTGTAATTTTAAACTAACAGTAAGGTATCTATATATTTACAGGTTGAGAGAAATAACACTGAAATTTTAGACATCAAAGAAACCCATTAAGGAAAGGTGATAGTACACATTAATAAAAATTCCTGAATATGAGGTTAACTAATAATAATATAACTTGAAGTGGTCTGTCTGTCGTGTTCCTTATCGATGTTATTTTGTCTCTTCGGCTTTTCTCGCACAGCAGTTTCCCTTCCTTTTACAAACAGTCTATTTGTTTAAACCTTGATGAACAGAACCAAAGGACAATGGTCAGATCCATATACTTCTGTCCTCATCAAGTTTTCGCACAAGGATTCTTTTAGCTTCTCGGACAACAGGAAATAGTCAAGGCGCCATCCAATATTCTTCTGTCGGGCATTGTGCATGTAGCTCCAAAATGTGTATGCACCCTTCTTGTCCGGATACAGTTCACGGAATGAATCAAACAACTTTGTGTCCTCCAAAAGTTGGGTCATGCCTTCACGCTCCTCTTTTGTGAATCCAGCAGTAGCCGAGTTTGTCTTCGGATTAGCTAAATCTAATAAAGTTCAAAGCTTGGTTAATAATTTCTCAACAATATAAAATTTATATTAAAATTTATATTATTTTCTTTTTTATTTAATACAAAAGAAAATAACTACTTAAATTTGAAAAATTGATTACCGATTTCGGCATGGGAGACGTTTAAGTCACCTGTTAATATAACAGGTTTCTTCTCATCCAAAGTTTTAACATAAGCCTTCAGGAGTTTGTCAAATTCTTGGCGCTCCCCGTTGGCAACTTTAGGAGGATAGCCTTTAGGATACTTCTCAGAAGGTACACCTCGTCCTCCGTTGGGAACATCTTCAAAAATTAAAATATATTATTTGCATTGTAATTAATTTTCAGAAAGGTATTTGCCATAACTGTATTATTGCTATAATAAAAATATTCTTTGTTACAAAATAGAAAATAGTCTTACAGGCATTGATAAGATGAAAACTTTCGAATTCTGCTGTAAGAAGTCTTCCCTCCTGATTAAATTTTTCTTTAGCTTTCTTATCTTCTTCTGAATCAGAGTCCTCAATGGGTAGCCCATTTGTTACTTTCTTCGGTTCGGTTTTTGACAAAATAGCAACTCCGTGATGGCCTGATTGTTCAGAATAATCCCAGTAGGTAAAGGGATAACCAGAAATTGATTTGACTTCTGGGGGTTTGGTTTTATCCGAGCATTTGATTTCCTGCAAGCACATGACGTCAGGATTTTCGTGCTTCAGGTAATCCAATCCACATTTCTGTAAAGTAAAGAAAATTGGCGATGAGTTAGAGTTAGTTAATACAACAGTTAAATTTTAAAGAATATATGAAAGCTTATTGCAATTTTTAAGGTTTATTAAAGAAAAACAAAAGTTCATTGTACGCAAAAAAATAAAAACCATAAATCAAGTTACTTTAACCCAGGATTTGATGCCCCCAATATTCCAACAAGAAATTTTGAAATTCCAATCATCCCCTTTAGCAGTTTTCTTTGTGCACTCGAAGTCAATTGCATCGAAGTCTGTATCTGCCTTATTTTTCAATGGAGCAGCTGCGGACTCCGGCTTCTTATCCTTCTCTTTCTCTTCCTCCTCCTCCTCTTCACTGATATCGTCCTCGTCTTCTTCATCCTCCTCCACTTTCTTGGCTTTTTCTCCGCCATTCTTTGCATCCGATTTTACAGCAGGTTTTTCTTTTGGCTTTTCCTCCTCACTTTCCGAACCTACGGATGCGGAATCTTCTGATTCCTTAGGTTTCTTTTTAACCTCTGGTTTATCTTCGACGTCATCTTCTTCCTCTTCTCCATTCTTAGCAGGCTTCGAGGCAGTAGCCCTTGGTTTAGGTTTGGGGGCAGCTTTAGTAGTTGGTTTGCTTTCATTCTCACTTCCAGACTCATCAGACTTATTTTTTTCTTCTTCAGACTCGTCCTTTTTAAATTTTTTCGAAGCGGATTTCTTGGGGAGTTCTTCTTCACTGAACTCATCTTCAGATATCTCTTTATAGGATTTGGCCGCAGCCTTTGGTCGCCCTCTACCTCCACGAGCACTTGATGCAGGGGCAGGAGAAGATTTCGCTGGAGATTTCTTAGGACTAGGCTTAGCCCTCTTTCCATACTCACTTCCAGAACTGGCGGCTTCAGATTCACTCTCCGAATCATCTCTGTAACGTTTAGCGGCGGCTTTTCTATTTCCATTCCTGCTGCTTGCGGGGGACGCCTTAGGTTTCGCTTTTCCCTTTGCTGGCGGTCGTCCCCTTCCCCTGCCTTTGGGGGAGGCAGCAACTTTCCTCCCCCGTCCCCTGGCGGAAACCTTGCCCTTTCGGCCTTTTGATTTCTTTTTGCCGTATTCACTTCCAGAACTGTCACCACCCCATTCTGATCCGGAATCAGATGCAGACATTTCTTCGTCAGAGAATTTCACTTCTTCGTCTTTGAAAGCAACCTCTTTTTCAGACTCCTCCGACTCAGAATGCTCCCGGTAGCTTTTCTGTGCCCGCTCTCGGGTTTGGCGCATTCTTGCTTTCTCAATTGCTTTCGACTTGGCGTCAAGTGCCTTGGTAGCGGACGAAGAACTGTCATCTTTCTTTGTGCGTCCCATTTTTGAAAAGTTTTTGTACACGTAATCACTCAGAAACTCGGTCAAAACTCGGTATTTGTTTATGTTTACTTTGCGGGCTGGAAAGTAGCGTCGCGATCTATCATCGGCTGATTCTCCTAAACTTTCTGATCGTAAAATACGCGGCGGCGTCCTCAATAAAACTTGCACTGTGCAGCTAAATATGTTCCTCAACAAATTTAATTGCCGAAAATTCGGGTAATTAACAATTTTGTATTTTTAATTAATTTACAAAATTAACAACCACAAAGACAAGACGGAGAATAATGGAAATGAAGAGGCGAGGAGATGATGCTACAATGAAGGATTTTTGAATGTCTCTTTCTACCGCTTTTCATCTTTGCCCAATACCGACACCGAATATCAAGGATAATACTTACATGGGAATTCATTCTTTCTCAGTGTCATTGAAAACTTGTCAGTCTATGGACTTTCTGTTTCTACTAATCTTTCTGGAGTATCCAGTGAATTTTTACCAAGTCCACTAAGTAGTCACTACTGCTACTGATTAGCAGTGTTCTTATTGATAGAAAATTATGATATGCAACATTGGGAAGCTAATTTAAGCATTATCTGGTGTTTTCATGGAATTTATTCTAATATTCATTGTTTTTAGTTTTTACAGTAAGAAATACATGGAAGCATTAATTCACATTTTCATTAAATTCTTCAGCAGTAGTGATAATGGCCCAAACCCAATGTTATTTCCCTATGGTGCGGGACTTATGCCCTTCAATGTAGATAAATATCTTGGAATTTTCTTATTGCGATATTTAATATAATGTTAATTCTCCAGTATTTTCTCTATCAGTTGCAGAAGATTCGTAGAAAAGTTGTTACCCTCCAAGATTACAAAAAGTTTGGCGTTTCTCCAATGAAATATGAATCCGTACACCTTTTTGAAACGAGATAAAATCATTACTTTAATTAACTTACTGCAATAGGTTATTTAGGTTATGGTCACGGTCACGGCATTTGATGAAGACCATGAAAAGCTATACTATACTATGCAGTGTTGATAAAAGAAAGGCAATGATGTAGAATAAAATAAAACCGTTTATTCAAGAGTATTTCTCGGTTTTCCTATTTTCGCAAATTTTATAAGGTTTCCTATGCTGTAAGTTGTATTCTACTTTGTATTGGTGGCCAAACTAATCCTACGGTAGTCATTCTATGCTGCCTTTACTTGGATTTTAGAAGATATACACCAAAGTGCATTGGTTGAATACATTTTGGACAATTTTCGCAAATGTGGCGAAACTACTTTGTTTTGGCTGTACTAGATATCTACTTCTTGCACAAGCACCTTTAACTGACAGGAACATATCCTCGTATGAGTTTGAAAATAATTTCTTTTCTGCATTGCGAAATAAGGAAGGGCTACTACGTAAATCTTTGACTTTTGCCGTGAAGAGCATCTATCATAGCATGACATAAATGAAGCCATGGAATCTAACTTACTTATACATACTTAGCAACTCGTGTATAAGAATAACTAAGCGAAAGTCAGTTATGTTATAAGTTGGGGCGATACTTTTGCACAAGTTTGAGGTAGTTTTCGATTCTTCATGCATTGCAACACACATTGAAAGCCAACTAGACGACATACATATTTAGATCCAGACATCATGTGCCTACTGCCTTTTCACGAATAGGTTACTCTACAGGAATACTACTGGAAACAGCAGTAAAAGGTACTTTACTTACACTTTCTGCTCTCTGCTAGTTATAATACTTATTTTCGTGTATAGAATCTTGTTCCAGGAGTATCACATTCATTCCTGGTTTCGTTCTGCTTCCGTACTTCTATTATGCAGCACTCGTATAAGATCTACTACTAAGTGCATAATACATACCGCGAATCTTCCTTCTAATATCAAATGGAACACCGGTTCGTTTTCGTATCATCGCTTTCATCTTTCCTATTCCATTCCATTACAGTTAAGTAGGTATTCCAGATACTGACCTTCGTCCTTTTCTACAAAACTTATCAGGACTAACGATTCTTTCCCCGCGGAATGCCGCACCAAGAATTTAAAACTTACACCCAATATTTTACTTACGATGCCCAGAGAAATACTGTATCAATACTCAAGTGAAAGTCAATGATGCGTGTAAACAGAAAATCAGGATTTTTAATTTCTTTTATTTCCAAATATTGCAAGTAGAGAAGAATTTTGGGGGAAAGCTGCTAACGAAAATTAGAAAGTCATGATTTTATTTTTGTAGTATTCTAAAAATTAAAATTATGAAAATTTCATTGAAAAGTTTCAAAAGTGACAGTAAAATGTTTCTTACAAATGTAATAGGAGATCATGGTTTGATTGTAACGATAACTATTTGATATTTGGTATTGTATTTTTGAAGTTGGAGTATTTCCTGAAAAATTACATGAAATTCCCAAAAATGGTCACCTAGAGTAAACGAAACCTATTAAGTAATCGGAAAGTCATTATTTTCGGTTCGAGGTTTTCTAGAAATCGGCGTAGGTAATTTGAAATTCAATTTTTGAATTTCTTTTTAAATTGGACTTGATTCATACTTTTGGAACATTGAAAATTACCAAATTTGAGGAAAATAATTTTTGTGTCTGGTTTGGTAAACGTTTTTGTGGACAAACGAGAAGATGAAGGTCCTAGTTAGTATGACAATCGCATACTTGTGTATTAGACAGAGCCTAGTGGACTGAAAGATGGTTATAAACCTGAAAACAGTTCGATGAAGTAAACAGTGTACTGTTCTTAAGGTATAGTTGTAGTTCTCTTCTATACCGTGAAATCTAGAATATACATTTCTCGTGATAATTTAGCACACACAAGTTACTAGGCTTATCTTATGTAGGAGGGATTGCAAAGCAAAGCAGAAAATGTATGGCTAAAGTGAATCCAGCTGCACCAGTGAAGAAGTATTGGAGTATTCATGGTTCTAGGATATCTGTACAGGCATTCTAACACTACTACTAAGTAAAGCATACTCTGTTTGATTCTCTTAAGGCGTATTTTTACCTTTAGCTGTTTTTTGTTTGCTGGTATGGTTATGGTTGAGTTTGGTAGTAGGAGTTGACGATGGGAGAATGTACCTAAATAAAGTTACCTTCAGTTCCATTCTGTTTTCCTTTTGCTTTCTGACAGTCGGACGTGAACTACGTGTGTTGGAAGCAACGCCAAAGAAACCGAGTTTATAAGACAAGCTTTTTTCACTTTTGTCTCGAAAGGAAACCACGGAACATCACACAAGTCAAGCTCGGATGACTTCTCTGTTCTCCATGGCCTAGTTGTCTCCATTCAACTCAACTCGCAATCATTCTCAATCACTTAAACCAATCTTAACAATACAATGGATAAAACCAAACCAAAACACACCACACAATACAACTAGTTAATATTTAGCTACCAAGGAATAAATATCTAATAGTCCACAACATCAACATACCAATCTCTCTTCTCTCTATTCCAACTCACAATCTCTTTTCTCTCCTTTCATCCAACACAACGACAAACAAACATTGCAATAACAGTTTTCCAACCCTGCTCTGTGTCCTAACTCCCGTATAAAGACAAACATTTCTTACACAGTTTCACTCTACAGAATCACTGCAATTCCTTCCAAACTACCGCAAGACTCTCTTGAGACAACACATTCACAACTACTAATGTGCACCCTACTGTACACATCTTTAGGCTTTTACGTCTAGACAGACATTCTCTACACAAATCTCCACAACATTTTATTGTTTTCATGTGAATTACTAAAAACATCATGGACCTCTTTTTATGGACTCCCTTTTCTGAACTGGTAAGATATTAAAATTTTCATACAATACAAATTCCTAACCAATAAGAGATTTTTAAAGGCATTTTTGAAAATCAATTATTTAGTCCGATATTATAATTGTATGATTTGTAAAGCCTTACAAGAAGGAACTGAAAATTGTGTTACTAAAGATTACATTTCACTGTGCTTGGGTTCATTCAAAATCAATACAGATTAGCAAACAAATCTTTTACCTAATTAGGTAGGGAAATCGGTTGAGAATGAATCTGAATGATTGGAGGAATTAAGGTATGGAAATGATAAGGCAAATATCTTTTCATATGCCGCATACTTTCCGCTAGTAATAATATGATACTGGTTTGGCCGAATTGTATATGTAGTTATGGAATATAGAACTCACGGTTCAGAAATTCCATTATTTTCACATTATCCAATCCACCAAACCTACCGGAATAATCTCATATGTACAGTACATCGGATACACTAATAATGTGGCTGTTTCTGTGTTGTCTTGCGTTATATTTTTCATTGACTGCATATCCAGTATATTTACTGTGTACCCAGTATCCAGAATATTTACCTGTATCCAGTATCCATACATTTACTGTGTATCCAGTATTGTATTACAAGGTGAACCTATCAATTAATAATTTTCTATATATAATATTTTATAGTAATTTTTATTTCATCCGTACTTTCGTACTAGATAGTGTAACAATTGTATGAAGACAATATGTTGCTTTGTAACTGTTAATATGTGGGCACTTGAATAAAATCAATCAATCAATGCAGTAATTCTGGAATGAGGAATATGGTTGGTTAAAAGTTTGTACTACCTAGATAGCTATAGGTGGATAAAGTTTTGAGACTAGAGTATACGCTACCAAAATAAGTTAAGTTGACCACTTTTTCCATACTAATCAATAACTAATTGCCGTAGAGAAGAGCCGAGTGAAAAGGGGTTAGCTTTAGCAGAACCTGACGGAAGGAAAACTAAAAGGTATGAATAATATATACCAAGTGTAAACGTAAACACGAAATAGTAGAGCAGGGCTACCTACCCAAAATGTAGCAATATTTTATTTTGTAGGTAGTAATAATTCACTTACAGAATATATACAATGCAATAAATCTATTTGGTTGTATTGCATTCATGGTTCAGTATATACTATTCTGTAGATAGCACATTAGCAAACTATGTGCAAATTTATTATGCAACTTCTGTATGAGTTGAAACGTGTATTTTATACTTTCCTTTGTTTTGCATGGATGCATTTGCCATTTACTGTGTTTTCGTAAACCTTTTATTTGTCAAATCGTTTTATACGTAAAATAATGGAGAGAAAAGCAGAAAACAATGTGGAGAAAATAGAGAATAGAAAGTCACTTGGTTAAATTAAAGTTGAAAGTGGTATTTAATGTGGCTGGGAAATAAAGGAATTGTGTCTTCTCGAAATTCATGTCTTCTAAATAAAGGACCAATTTTTATAAAAGAATGTGTTGGAAGACAACGTATAAAGGAATTTTTCTTCGAAATAAAATGCTTTGATATTAGTCTATACATTCAGTTGCACACAGTTCTGTTCCTCTATAGGATAACAATATTATGGAAATTACGTGACATTATCAACTAAACCAAATATAGGCTCTCTTAGAAAACGCAGGATTCTGGGCAAGGGATGGATGGAAAGGGGTGTGGCCCCTAAGGGCCAAATTTTTTTCCAGTTCTGATATACTTTAGAATACTTTAGAAATGTAGTTATGTATGGTAAAATTATGTAGAAGTGTGCTTATCTTTTAGATGCAGGGAGTTTTACCCGCAAGAGCCGAAAAATTTTCAACATTTTAAAAGTTTTTATTGGAAAATTATCTGGAAATGTAAAGAATTTTTGCCGTTTTCCGCAGCTGCGGGGCCTTGGGCGGCTGTCCCTATCGGTCATACCTAAGTGAGTCTCTGCCAAATGTTTTAAGATAAAGACAGGGTGACCATCCGTCCCCTTTTTAAGGGGATCGTCCCCTTTTTCGAGGTGGCGTCCCCGCGTCCCAAAAACGTCCCCTTTTTGACAAAATTGTCCCCTATGTCCCCTTTTTCAAAAATTTCCATTTTGTCCAGCATTTATCGTCATTTTTGTCCATAAAATGTTAAAATTAACAGAAAAATTTTGCGCTTTGCGCAAGTTTTATCTTCATATAACATTATCCACCAGTTTTCTTAATTAAATCTCAAGTTCAGGTTAATTCTTTTCTGTTCATGAGAGGAAACAAATTGCCAAAGTAGACATAAAACAACAAATAGAACTACAAAATAGTTTTTCGTACATGTGTTGACATTCTTTTCCTCTTGTTTATATTGTTTTAGCGTTGTCAAGATGAAATTTTTAAATAGAAATGTCAAATTTTTTCCCGTTACGTTAATTTGTTCAAGTTTTTGCATAACGGACTTAAGTTTTCATTATTATGGAGTAAACTTCCTTTCAAACACAAATCTCAAAATATATTTGATTTTGCCAATCTCTATGAAAATAAAGGGCTTATTTGGGGAAAAAAATTTTCGCGTTACGCGCGAATATTTCTTTCTTCATCTGTTTCCATTAGGTCGTTACAAGATTATGCCGATTTTACAAAAAATGTAGCTATTTTTATACATTTTCTGAAGTTGACTCCACCCCTAATCTTTGTGTCAAAGTGTCCCCTTTTTCGGCCGGGAAAATATGGTCACCCTGGATAAAGATTTACCTAACATATTCTTAGGGATTAAGGGACTGTGACCCCATCCATAAGAGAAATGGCGGTTTAAAACAAGACGTAGAGGTTTTACAGACATTGGCGACAGGAATTTCCAGACCTATTCAGATTCTTCAAGTACTCACGAAGCAAGAGGTTGTTTCCGAAAGATTTAATTTGAAAAAGTTAATTCAGTTAGCGAGTTAATTGTTGGGTCCAAGTCAAACGTCATAAGTATAAGAGAAACGATTAATATGTGTAATTAAAGATAAGAAGGTTACAAACGAAATAAATGAAGGTATGACTAGGCCACACCTGTGTACAACAAAGGAAATTTTCTTTACAGCAAGTACCCCATGGTTATAAAAGTGGGGGCAGTCGCCAATCTAGGAAGTTTTATTATTATGCCTATTAAAGAAGCAAATCCTCTGATTCCCGGAAATCATTTGAAGACTACATTGTTTAACTAGAAGACGGTTTGTTTTATATCATGATGACATTGACTTTTTAATTAGAGGAAACTTTTTTTAAATCGAAGACAAATTTTTTAGCGGGCTGTACTTTTTAAATAGAAGACAAATTCCTTTAATTCCCAGTACTTTTAAAATTAAGCCAAATTTAATTTAGCTTTTACTTCTTGGTGTGCAATTGCATTTATACAGTATAGAGTATTAAGAAAAGTAAGTTTTTAGAGTATTCATTCATTTGGAAGTTTAAAAAAATTTCACATTGTACAGTGATGCGCAAAAGTCACGCACCATAGGAAAATACCATTAGGTACGATACTTAAAAATGTTTCTCAAAAGTTTGAGAAGCATTTTTAAACATTACATGTATTTTCCTATGGTGCGTGACTTTTGCGCATCACTGTATATTCGTATAGGTATATCCTGGGCCTGTATAATATACTTAGTGAGATAACTGCGGTATTTATTTATGTAGTACATTGTTCATTCCGCCTCTGCATGCATATGCAGCCTTTACAAACAAAGACACCTCATATAAACGATTACAAAGACTCGACTTAACTTAAATAGTTCATTTCTTTAGCATTACCTCAAGTCCCTGTCTTCGTGCTAACAATATTGAGCGTGACGCATGTTATTAAGAGAAAGCCCAACTCCTTGGTATTTGCTGATGTTTGGAGGGCGACGAAACAGTTTTCGTGCCGCACTGCAAAGCACAGTATGCCATTTCGCCTGAGTTTCGACAGACAGAAATGTAAACTAGAACCGATATATAAAACATGGGTAGTGTACTATTGTAACCTTCCTTAAATAACCAAGAGGGGCAGACTTGTGTTCTGTCAATATCAGGTTCTGTTTATCGTGCACCAGCTCCGAACAAACTCTTCAGGTTTCCTCTTGAATTTTTCATGAACGGAAGTAATGAGTTAAAAAGTCTAACTATGCAAAGTAGTCCAACATTAAGTTCGTCATTTTCCTTGTCTTTTAATGAAATGTACATACTGTGCCACAGTTCAAATACTACATGCCAACTTTCTCTTTCTCCTCAAAATGTGTCACTCCTGAAACTTTCTCCTAACTTTCTCTCTATATGACCTTTCTTTTAAATTTATAACATTTATCGCACAACTCATTAACTCATACACCGGCTTGCAAGTATTTAACTTGACAGTTTCGGTTAGTTCCTAATTGTAAGCCTCATTAGGAGAAAAATCGATCAAATATCTGCACAAATGCTTCTGATACATAGTACCAATTAATTTCTGATAACAACTGATATAAAAATTATTCATGACAATAAAAGACCGCAGTGTTAATAGAAATTTTTTGCAAAATGTATATTATGTCAAAAAAATCCTCAAAATTCAAAATTTTCAGGATATCCTTTCGTTTATGGTAGAACTATTTTCACCAGTATGTATTTTCCAAGAACTTCTAAACCGCAACCTAAATAGAACTAGAATGGAAGCCCACAATGTCAACAAAACTCTCTTTTCGCGATGATAAATGACAATTTCTGTTTACCAGTTAGTAAAATAGATTCTTAAACTGCCTGGGAAGTTTTTCCGATAACAGATGACAAATTGTGTTTCACTAGACAAATATACTCTACTTAGTGGTCAGTAATTCATTCATTTTATATCGAAGTGCTCGGTGCAATAATTCCGTGTCATCACTTTCCGCAACCCGCTCTACCCAACATAAACTGTTATTAAAGTGATATAATGATGTGCCTTTGCGTTTACTTTAGGTACACAGAACCTTTTTATTTCTCCGTGCAAGATATGTTTGCCCAAGTAGTTTGCTTCACAGAATCCATTTAGGAAAACTAATGTTGCACTCTTATTATTAAGCTTTTCGGGCAGGAAAATCATTATTTTCCATTCCAGGCACGTATACAATGTTTGGTAATGGCAAGACAAGGAATATTACAAAGTATTACAGAATGTATTTACTCTTCGTGCTTGTACAGAATTACAGAAGCACAATTTTCCAACTTCATACGAAAAAAGTAATGTACTACTGTACTTGGAATAGTTTGCACAAATTCATCTTTTTCATTTGCTTTATGTCGTAATGTACTTTTATTGAGTCTTCTGATTTGTAGAATTGGTAAGAGCTTCATTAAAATAGAGTTATCATTTAAATCGCATTATTTTAACTTGGAAATGAATTATGATACCAATAAATAGCTATAAAAAGAGTAATTCCGCTCTAATATCCTTCCAACTGAATTTACAGATACATATTCGAAGAATTATACAGTTTATACCCAAGAACTTTCTTCTTCTTTCTCGAAATGCCTTGCATTGCGATTTGCGACTAAGAAAAAATGAGAATATACAGAGGGAGTCAATAGAAAGTATCCATAGGGCTTACCAAGTATTAAATATCATGGTATATAGATGTATGTGTACTGGTTTTGATATCCCTCTTCAAGATAAAAGCGGACAATTTAAGTGCACATGCATTTCTTTAGACACTGTAAGCACTATGGATACTTTCTAATGACTCTCTCTGTATAGAGAGCTTGAAATTCTTTGTAGGTTTTAAGTACCTTAGGCTTTCTGCGAACAAAGTTTGTAGATTGTAGTTTGTAGGTGAACTCTCGTTATACTGTTACAGTATGGTACTTATTAATGTACTAGAACCTTACCAAGAAATTTGAGATATAAACTGACAGTTTTGTGTTCTATCCGGTATGGAATTAAATTAGGGTTTATCTGTATTAGGTAAGATGATGTAAATGTGAATTTAGTACGCATTAGTTTCATTGCATGACTGGGAAGGAAAAGTAGGTTGTTTACTTTACCTTTAAGTTCCTAGAAGGAAGTAGATAATAAATTTAAATTTTAACCAACAGGAAGTGGGCAAATATTGTGCAATTTAGTAAACATTTTGCACATGCAATGCAGAAAACGAATGTAGTGCAATTTACATGTTCTCTTGAGATGTTAGCGCATTATCACGACATTTGACTATAACATCAGCATTGAAAGGAGGAAAAATTGATTTCACATTATTTTCACATCTTTGTTTCGAGTAGGTCAGGATCCCTTGTGCTTTCTGCTGCAAAACGTAGTTGTATGATGCTGATAATGATATTCTTTAACACACAACACAATCTGGAGTCAAGTAAGTTTCGCTTATCCTGTGAGCTTGGGAAATGCATAATGCATGTTCATTTATCTATGTAATTGCTCTCTTAAGGGTAAACAAATTGAAGATTGTGTTCACGTCTTCCTCGAAATGGAAATGGAAAGTGCAGAAGCAAAGCACACCGTTCCATTCCAAATACTACCTAAAACACATTATTCTCTAATACACTTTCTATTGTATGGTTTTACCCCTTTACTTTATTGCCTCATATAATCTTCAGGTTTTCCCATAATTTAGCAATTCTCAAAAACATACATACTAAATAATCTTCACGTTTTTCCTAGTTTTTCCATATTTTTCTAGTTTTTTCATATCTTTCTAGTTTTTCCATATTTTCCTAGTTTTCCCATATTTTCCTAGTTTTTCCATATTTTCCTAGTTTTCCATATTTTCCTAGTTTTTCCATATTTTCCTAGTTTTGCATATCTTCCTAGTTTTTCCATATTTTCCTAGTTTTTCCATTTTTCCGAGTTTTCCATATTTTCCTAGTTTTCCATATTTTCCTATTTTTTCCATATTTTCCTAGTTTTCCATATTTTCTCCATATTTTCCTAGTTTTCCATATTTTCCTATTTTTCCATATTTTCCTAGTTTTCCATATTTTCCTAGTTTTTCCATTTTTCCTAGTTTTTCCATATTTTCCGAGTTTTTCTCTATTTTCCTACTTTTTCCATATTTGCTTAGCATATCAACTAAAATTCGAGTTATCTCTGACCTCCATGGTATAAAACTTTTATTCCTAGAAAACTAATCAATTATACACCTAAAATAGTTCTTAACATTTTTATGTCAGAGAGAATTTCGCTGCATATCGATTTTTACCGTATCTCATCTTCGTCATAGTCATTTCAATTGATTGCTATTACAACATGGCTATCTGTGACACCAAACGAGAAAAGAGCAAGTACAATATTGATTTCCAATGGGAAGAAGTTTTTTGCATTCGTTTGATATTAGAAAAAGTCATATCTATTCCGCTTCGGTAGGAATCAATGGCTAATGGTAGGGCTTTAACTTTTGTTGAACATGTGGCATTACTACTGAGATTTATATTCCTGTGTCCTTTACTATCATGTTTCATAACCTCCAGTTTAAGGTTTTAAGACATTTTACTTTTGCATTTGCGTAGATCAAGTGTGTCATGAGAATTTATAGTACTGTTGTAAAAGTTAGACTCATCTTTAGTATTTGGTATGTATGAGTAGTAGCATAATGCTTTTATGACTACATGGTGTCGTATTAACAGGAGATAATGGGTATTGACTTAGAAGTCCTGTTTTGCCCTAAAATCAATATAATGCATTAGCAAAATTAAATATCCTGCATCCCACTGTGCCCTTTAACAGAAAATGAGCATTGCGTTACATGCTAAATGACAATTCCTCAATTACAACCTATCCTTTGCACTCTGGATGATTTCTTTGACTATTTTCATCCAATGTCGTTACCAAACGAGAGTTGTACAAATAATATCGGTATTTCTAACTAAGTATACTAACTGCTTAAGTACATATGTCTTCATTGAGTATACAGACTGATGTAGTACTTTGTATTGCACTACGTAAATGTCAAATTCACACCAGTGGGACTACATAAGTATTTACTGATGATATCTCATATAATATCCTGTACCTTATTTATGTTTCCCGTGTAATACGCTAAAAACTTGCCTACAGATAGATATATTATGATGCAGCACTTTGTATCGTGTAACTTTGTATTCAATATGTTTACCATGTTTGTACATTCACTTAACGAAATATTTTAGTCATGATGTACATATATGTACACAGTGTTCCAAGACCTTGTATCTAATTTCTATACATAAATATTTTGAAAAGCACTATATATTCCGAATCCAAGTAAAATATGCGTACTTTGTTCGTTTTAAGTATCTACCTATCTACATACATAATCAACCCTTGCAAACGTATAGGTAAAAAATATTACAAGAACGCTACCCATATGTGAATAACATGTAGCCGTGCATATTATACAGCACCTACTTCATGCATGAGATAATTAAGACAGTTTTATTCACATCTGCGGTACATGCATGTAACATCCGTATTGCTTAAAACGTACTTATTTGTAATTCTATTCAAAATGTATACCTAATAGTAATGAGTAGTAGGCGTAATATATGCCAGCTGAAAGTAAAATATGGTAATGAAAACTTACATAAGTATCCGGTAGAATTAAAATGTGGAATTTAATACATGTATCTACTACTGCCCTAAAAGAACACATACAAACTGACATTTGTGGCAGTATTGGTAAAACGTAGCAAAAGTAACACTATGCATATGGGCTTGGCATATGTGCTCTTATAGCTTAGTACAGTAAGTAACAACATTTTCTTGAATACTTATGGGAAGGCAAGAGATATTGCGATAATTGAGTTAGAACACAGAACAAGTATAGAAACTGAGCACAAGCTTGAGTGCATTTTCATTATTATGTCTGTTTTAGATGTACTGGTGTTTGTGTACGGGTAGCTATTCAATTCACCTTGTATTTTCAAGGATTTAGGTTCAATCTCCATAAAACTCTTGTGCCGAGCACGCGATGCAGTGTGAAAGACTCAACATTGCAATATTTCAAAGCTCCATTGCTCTCTCATCTCATTTCTTTAGCCACAAGGAGATTAGATTGCAGAAAATATAATAAAAGGGACAGTCATCAACTAGAGTAGAGATAGACGGATACAAACCTAAATCTCCTAAAGGAAAAACTCGGAATGAACCATGTTTGCTCCAGACTAATAAGACATTACTACTCTCCAAAGGATGGAGATTTATCCCTGCAATAATCTAATTCACACGCACAGGTAACATTCATATAAATCTCCATTTAGAATTTCAGCATCCATTCGATTTCCGAAGTAGAGTTTCTTCATGGAGAAATGTGGTTTCATGCTCGTGTCAGGAAATTCACTTAATAGTAAAAGAATTGTTTGCTTACAGGTACATGATCAATCTTTATAAACAAAAAGTAACTCGATCGATTCTTGAAAAACACTTTTATGTCCAAAATTCCCGTATGCTACCCTTTACGTTATAAAACAAATATTCCATGTTTTTTTGTAAGGGAGATTGGATAACACTATAAATATAATTTGTGTTACAAAATAGTATTTATCGTAGATTAGTTTACAATTGCGCCCATGTGCTATTGTTCTGCGGTCTTGTGGTTAATGTTACTTCCTATAACATAGATAGACAGGAAAAATCTACGTTGGTGTATTTGAGTAGGCGAACTTGTTTTTGTATTACCAAATAGTCATGTAACAAGTGCATGATTCATGCAGTCCAGTATTGAGCGAGTCATTTATATTTACATACAGCTTTAGGTATTACATGCTATTCAGGCATTGCATGTCCATTAAATTCTAAACTGGATTTAGTAATTGAAATCAATGGATGTACAGTTATTAAAATTTGTACAGACACTAGATTGCTATTTCTATGTACCAAACCAGAAGAGGTACTGAAAAGCGTAGCAAGCATCAGTTGGCAAAAAAATCATCAGATAATAAAGTTGTAAAGCAAGAGACTAGCTAGAGACAGCAGAAACCAGAGTTCTGTTTTGCTGTGACAATTTTTAGATTTTTTTGTTATACAGCGAGATTCAAAAGTCACGCAACATAGGTACATGGTGATAAAGTTTGTGATAAATATGCTTCTATTGCATATTATGTGTATGAGCGGGTATGTTTAAGGAGGTGGTCGCAAAGTTAGCACCATGTGCCCATGTTGCGTGAGTTTAGAACCTCGCTGTAATAGGCATTTACCTCTAGGTCAATAAGTTGGGTATATTCAGTGAGAATTTGGCACTGCCAGTTTAGATAGGTTTTCTCTGCGTGCGGCAGGACAGAGGAATCATGGTTTGTGAATCCTTTGTTAGGTTGGTGTCTGCATGTCTATCAAACATTGTGATTTCTCTTCAATAATATTTTATCCTCTAGGTAAGAGTATTTAGTATTTTCAATAATATTTTGTTAATTTGGTTAAATATTGTTTCAAAATTCAGAAATACGATTGTAGTCAGTACAGTGTACGTTTTACCGACAATTTAGCTAATTAAACGTTTGAAAACAAGTTTTTAGTGAATTTCTTGTTGGTTGTGAAATTATAAGCAACAGTTTTTCATTGGGTAAATTAAATCCGCAATGCGCATACATTATACATTTTTTGCTTTTGTCACATAACGTGTACTCGTTTACATGCATAATATGCTGATCGCTGATGCTATAAAGGTTTATATTATTTATAGAGTTTGAAAACTGTTGTGAGCTATCTGTTGTTTTTCTGTTACATAATGTTTTGTTTACAAACATTTTCTATTTTAAGAATCTACTTGAAGAAATTTTTTGGCACGACGTCAACTTTGTTAGATAAACATTTGCAGTTAATGTCAGCGGGTAATTCTCTTGTCTTGGCTACTTGTAGATTGTTCTGTTCATTGAGTTTTACCATTTTAAAAATATACAAATGTCAGTTTACAACTATGAACTGTCAGTATCAATTTCTTTGGTAGCTCTCGACTTTTTTGTGTTTGTGTGGTTTTGTCTTCATCATTTAAAAAAGCTACTAAATGCAATTTCCTTCCCCTTTTAACTTTTGTCTTTTTATTTGCAGGTTTTCTCATGTTCAGAAGCTTCACTTTCAGACTGATGCATGATATCTGGATTAAGGACAAAACATGAGAATTGTGAGCGTATTAAAATGGAAGCTGAAACACTGCGCGAAATTGTTTGTATTGTGCTTCATGCTGATACTCTTCATCAACGTTTTCATAATGACGTACCAGTACGACGAAAAGAAAACAGAAATGACAAATTCTATCCTCAGTGCATTGGGTTCTAGAGATGTCAAGGAAATAGTCAAATTTTCGGAAGATACTACAGTTATTAATGGATGGACGGGAAGGAAAGTCTCAGTGCCTTCGGTAATCCCTTAAAATAATTATTTACAACATTTTCTTATCAAGCAGAAAACTTTTTCCTATTTTCTGTGGCCAAATTTCTGTATATGACTAAAAGTTTTACTTTTAATTCCAGTCAAGAACAAAAAACGTATCTACTGATTTCTTAAAAATCAAAAATTAACTAAGATAATCTTTTTTTAGGAAGGAGCAAACTCGCCTCTAATGGTCATTCTTGTGACTTCCTTGGCTGAAAATATAGACAGACGAAATGTAATAAGAAGGACATGGGCCCAGAAAAATCGAAACTCCGAATTATATGACGTCATATTTTTCACTGGAAGACCTAAAGATGGAGACTTATCGGTAATAGGCCAATGCAGTGTTTTTCTTAGCAGCATATTTTAATGGCAAATACTTATATTTATGTATATGCCCATTTTATAATTTGTAAACTGCTTTTATTTCAGAAATTGAAGGAAGAAGCAGGGACCTATGGAGATTTAATTGTAGACGACTTAAAAGAAAGCTATTTTGGACTAACAATTAAAACTTTACGGATGCTCAAATGGTTTACAAGGAATACTCCTCGGGCCGAATTCCTGGTGAAGACGGATGATGACGTTTTCATCAATACTGAGAATCTGATACAATATTTGCGAAACTTGGGGCCTAAAGAAAAATTGATGTACTTAGGAGGTGTAGTTCATTTCGGTCGAAGTCCTCATACCCTTAACCCTTATTCAAAGTGGTACGTCCCCCCAGAGATTTGGGAGCCTCTTCAGCAGAACCAAAGCAGTGATATGTACCCTAGCTACTCGGAATACAACGGGGGCTACCCGCCTTACTGTGAGGGAAACTTCTATGTCATTTCTGGGGGACTTGTACCGCTTTTACTCAATGCAAGTCTGTCCGTTCCTTTATTTCATTTAGAAGATATCTATCTGACTGGGCTTGTTGCATCAAGCTCCTTAAAAATAGAACTGAAAAATATTCCCCGTGTCTTTAGTGCTAGCGCTATGTGGCCTAAATTAAACTATTTTGTACTGAGCTTGTTCCAGCCGTTAAAGGATATTATAGCGTATCATTGTGATAATCAAATAGATCTTATCGAAATGCTTTATCGTGGCTCTGTATAAGCGCATCTTTAATATTAACGCAATTAATATACATGGTATTCGTAAAGAAACGAATTTTAGTATGTTCGATAATAAAGAATTACATGCAATAAAATTAATGTTGTTTTAGTCTTTTCATTTCATGTGCACAATACGTGTTCTATTTCTCTTTACATTTCCTGTTTACATTAACGACCTTTGTTCTCCTTGCCAGAAAAAAATGTTCCAATAATGATTGGGCAACGCCCTTAAATATCATACAAGGAATCTAGGAAATAAGAATCTTTCCATTCTCATGGTACAATTCCAATTCAAAATATTTTCAAATCAATTTAAGGAGCATAAACAAAACTAAAGGTTTCCTTTGTTTATTTGTGAATCATGAACACGATTAAAGCGAACAGAATTCTAGGTTAGTATCTTGAATAATTGAATAAACGTAATATTTTCGAAATTTAGAGAATTATACTAACAGTAATCAATTTTAGCGATAGCATCCGCTATTATCCTCGCAACAGCTCAAGCTTTCCCTCTTGGTGATGAAAAAGGCAGCTCTGAAGAAGATTTGTTTAGCATCTTTAAGTCTGCTGATGGTATCAACCTTTCTGATGTCATCCACAATGTTATTCAACTCATTTCTTCAGAAAATCCATTGAAAACTGCAATCATCAAAATATATTCCAAGCTTAGTGGGGATGATGCCCATACATCTGATGCCGACTTGGATACCCCTGAGGAAACTAAACAAGAAGTCATAACTGAAGCACCCGAGGTGGCAGAGCCCGAAGAAAATCAACAAAATGGTAACAATTGGGAAATTTTCGATGTAACTCCTCTGGAAGACTCTCCCCTCCAACACGATTCCGACTTTAGGATGACCGCTGATCGTGAAGACAACGATATTGGTGATGGCCAGGTTGATGAATTTAGTTCCAGTATCGACCCTAAGTTGTACAACACATATTTCCAAAATTTTGAACAAGAAGATCCTCAATGGTTGTAAAATTCATTACATCACTTTCAAAGGGACGATTATGACAATATTATGACAGGATAAATTGATACTAGTTTCTAAACCATTATTCTTATGGTATTCTATTAATTCAGAACGTCATACACTTGTGTAATTTAGTAAATGATAATAAATATGATTAGGAGAATCTATTAATTAGTTCTGGAAAGAGAAAGATGATGTTTTTATTTATGTAATAAAGTGGTTTAAGAAGCACGGGAACAATGTCCATATAAAAATAATAAAAGACAAACTGAAGGTTTCACAAATCACAATTTTTAGTGTGAAACAGTAATTACAGTAAAAGTATAAAAATGTCTAACTACTTTAAACAACATTTAACTAACATTCTACATTATGGCAAAACAGCGTATAAACATTGTTTACGCTAACCAACAAGCTATTCTTGTAACTGTAGGTATTAAGTATTAACAAGATTTTAATTATTGTTTCAGAGACAAGTATGAAAATTTTGAGCAATATTTTCAGAAGAGACCTTTCTTTGTAATTAATGGCAATTAAAATTACACTGGACTTAAAATGATTATTAAGGAACCTGGCACAAGAATGATTATGTGAAGACTAGATTAATTTCATGTATTATTCGGAATCATTACGATGTAACTTTTATATCCATAGATTGATTTACAATAGTAGAAATACTACCTAATCAAGTGATGGGAAAACTTCAGAAGTTTATTTTTCTACTAGCAAATGCATGGCATTACATTGCAAAATTGCAAACGTGGAAATGCTACATACTACAACTGTGGTAAGAAAACCACATACCTAATTACAATACACTGTTAAATACGTATAAACAGTTTTGCGAACTGATTGTATTACGCTCTTCCCTTCTCCCCACTTTTCAATAATGCGTCCGGAACTCCTTTTGGTTTGAGTCGCTTTGGAACCACATGGGAATTGGTCAACGAAGTCTTCCGCGTAAAGAATTTAATAGGAGGCTATAAACAATTTACAAGACAATTAATTAAAACGGGCAATCCGTGAATTATTATGTTATGATTAAAAGAATATTTACGTGACATACTTCATAAATCTGACTACGAGATACGATTCGGTCTCCAATGTAAATTGAGGTGGCACATATGTTTGACAAACTCAATTTAACTACTTCATAGCTTTTCCTCTTCAACAATCTTTGCATCTTTTCCATACTACTGTAGGTTTCGTTTTTGGAATTCGAAATTTCGGTTTCCCAATATTGTCTACTTTCGTGGAACACTTCAAGTTTTTCACAGGCTTTTTGATCTCCCATGTCGCCAAAAGGACCAGCCCGAGGACTATAGAAACAATCCTCTTCATTTCCACTAAAACTGCTTGAGAAATCAGGAAGCTTTACTTGGTTAAGTAATTCATTTTCAAGGCCTACAATTCAAATTAATAAAAACTTGCACAAATACTGCCATAAAATAAAAGATATTATTTAGTTTAGTCATCATACGTTTAGATTCTAAACATTGTCTCCAGATCCGTTGGATTTTTAGGACATATCCGATAGTGACACAGCGCTCCAAACCCTTCATAAACTTCCAACAATTCTCCGATAGGAAAACTAGGGACTTCCCGAATTTCAACTCCGATTCGTCGAATGGTAATAAATGCTTTAGAACATTTTCGTCTAAGTCCTCTTGACAATGGCGACGCAATAATGCCGAAAATTGCTGCCTGAACTTATCTTTACTAATTCTAACAAGCAAATACATGTTTGTAATACATAGCATTGATATTATAATGTAAAAAATAGAAAAATTGCGTAGTATACCTAATGGGATAACCATTCCCAGCAATACGAATGATATCTACAATCCCAGACGAAAACAATTGACGCTTCACTACTTCATGTTGGATTTTTCCTTCAGTCAATTCGCTGTTTGGTCTAATGCATCGAATGAAATGAATATCGTGGCTTTCATCAGTTATTAATTCATTCACAAGTTCATCGACGGAACTTTTGAATCTCTGCAAAACAGTTCGTCCCTTCCTTTTATTATTTTGATTTTTAACTGAGTTTGAATTATTGCTGCATTCGTTTACTGTTGCTTTGCTTGTTGAAATAAGAGATTTGATAAAGTGATTATCACTATTATCAAAAACTTCATAGAATTCGGGGGGAATCTGCAAAACACAAGGTCATTTATTACATCCCTTGAAGAAATAAAACATAAAATACGATTTACATCAGGAATATAAATATATATAAATATAAACCCATTAAAACTGAAAACTTACGTAATCAGCATTTTTAGTAACCATTCCTTCCAAATAGTACTGCACATCAGATGCATAATGTTTTACCACAAAGGGATAGCAGTCAGTCTCAAATTTACTAACGCTGTAAAACCAAAATTATGTCAATGTTTAAAAAGCGAAATATATCGCTTGATTCTATTAACGGCAATTGAAGGGATGGGAAGAAGTATTACTTTCGGAAATATAAAGAGTTTGGAGGGGTCATCCAAGACCCAGAACTTGTCTACTTACCATTTTGGCGCATCTGTCAATTGGGACTAAATAGTTTGCCCTTTCGTTTTCAAATTTTTCATGAAGCAAATCTCAATCGATTTGAACGTAATTAGGCCCATTAGATTCACAAAAGGATTCTCTATAGGTGACAATAATTGTTTGTTAGTCAATGGGTGTTGATGCATAAAAATCAGATTGGGTATACATTAGGAAGATCCTGGATTTTATGCACAAAATCGAGGCTTTGTAGGGATGGCTATTTGTCAAATGCCATAAGTGACATGGGACTCCAATGTGAGCCAAGGCACTAAAAACAGTTCGGGTCACATAAATAAATCACATTTTGGTAGTTGGAACATAGATAGAAGTGAAAATCCAGCAAGGTTCAAGGGGGCCATAAAAATTGTGCATAAAAAATGCTAAAATTATTTATAAAAGTCGAATTTTGAAGGTGAAGACGATCTCGTTGGAACGGTAGTTCCTCCGGACGGGTCCCATTTTGGTCGATATCTTCTCAATAGACCTTCATGAGAAATATATATAGGTATCATGTCATTCGGAAAGAAAAAATAATTTTACGTAATAAAAGTTTTCTTATGTCGACAAACTATAGTAATTCGAAATAATAATTACATAGCCTTTCTTAGAATGGTATTAGTGATTTTACAAACAAAGTTCATCAAAATCTGAGGTGGTCAAAATTTTGGAATTTTTGTGATTTTAGGAAAATTGATCAGGGGGGACCCTTCCTAAAATGAAAAATTAACTACCTCCGATTTTGATGAATATTGCTTTTGAAATAGCTATCACCGTTCTTAAGACAAACTAACAATTTTCATCGAAATCGGAGATTGTTAATTTTTCATGTTGGGAAGGGTCCCCCCTGATCAATTTTCCCAAAATCTCAAAAAATTGCCAAATTTCGACCACCTCCGATTTCGATGAACTTTGTTTGTAAAATCACTAATACCATTCTAAGAAAGGCCATGTAATTATTATTTCGAATTACAATAGTTTGTCGACATAAGAAAATTTTTATTGCGTAAAATTATTTTTTGTTTCCGAATGACATGATACCTATATATATTTCTCATGAAGGTCTATTGAGAAGAAATGGGACCCGTCCGGAGGAACTACCGTTCCACCGGATGGGTCCCATTTTGGCTACGAGATCGTCTTCACCTTCAAAATTCGACTTTTATAAATGATTTTAGCATTTTTTATGCACAATTTTTATGGCCCCCTTGAACCTTGCTAGATTTTCACTTCTGTCTATGTTCCAACTACCAAAATGTGATTTATTTAGGTGACCCGAACTGTTTTTAGTGCCTTGGCTCACATTGGAGTCCCATGTCACTTATGGCATTTGATAAATAGCCATCCCTACAGAGCCTCAATTTTGTGCGTAAGAACTAGGATCTTCCTAATGTATACCCAATCTGATTTTTATGCATCAACACCCATTGACTAACAACCAATTATTGTCACCTATAGAGAATCCTTTTGTGAATCTAATGAGCCTAATTACGTTCAAATTGATTGAGATTTGCTTGCTGAAAAAATTGAAAACGTAAGGGCATACTATTTAGTCCCAATTGACAGATGCGCCAAAATGGTAAGTATAGAATACCGAGAATAATTTCATACTACAAAGTTCTTGGATGACCTCTTCAAACTATGTTTATAATTCCGAAAGTGATACTTTCTTCCCATCCCTTCAATTGCTTTTCGGAACATTAAATTTATAGCAAATATAAAGATGTTTTCCTTACTGTATGTATTTACTGGATTTAGTGGTTATACTCATTCTTCCAAAAACTGCTTTTATCTGACTGCCTCGATTTAGTAGACACTCCTGTAAATGTCATATCAAAATTAATATTTTTTGATACTAAGTGTAAAGTAGTAATTTTTTCTTAAGGTAATAATGAAAAGTAACTACTTCATTCAAGATCGAAAACACAGTGTGCTCTAAATCGTCAATACGCTCTGAAATTTCCTTTTCCACCCTTAAAAGTTCTGTGGGTTCTGTCATAAAATTTTCTACTTCATGCATTTCTTCAAAGTACGACTTCATCTTGGATACATGTACATGTTGTAATCTTTCGTTGGCGTAGTTTATGCACAGTTGTTCCAAATGATTTTGTTTTTCAAAGTTTTCGAATCCGTAGAGATCCAGCAGTGACAATTGCCTGGAACTTTCCCGAGACTTCATACTAGCATAGTCGTCCCATTCGTCGTAAGTAGTGGTAGAACCTTTTTTGAAATTCAGCATTCTGTTCAGTCTGGTAAGGACGTGATTAAAAAGAGCGTCGTACAACGCGCTTGTTACTGCAGATAACCTGTCTTTGCATTCTTGAATAGTTTCACATCGCCTTACGAATATGCTTTTACGACGAGCTCCACCTGAGAATATAAGCAATGGATTTTTTTTACGTATTTTGCATTTTAATGAAATACATTGGTCTATATAAGTAGGTTTTAAAAATACGATCGAACCTGCCATAATTTTCCTTGAAACCAAAGACTGCACAAGCAGTTCTCCATCAATTCCAAAAATGTTTCCAAGTGTTTCCACTATTCCTTTATCATCGTAAACACCAAATTCTTTTACATTTCCACAACCATCCCTATTTATTTCCATTGTATTGTCTTCATCTTCAATGAATCCATCGTCTTCCAAAGGTATAAATTGTACATTGAGAAGCACCATAATTCCAAAGACAACCCGGAAAATGTTGTCAAGTTCTGTGGATAGATTTAAGCCCTGAAGGGACTGGTAGAGAATTTTAAAGTCGTCTTCATCTTCAGGTGTCACTGAATCTTTAAAATGCTGTGAAATCAAATAGGTTCCATCTGGATCTGCATTATCGGCAAAATCTTGCAAACGAACAGAACCATTTTTCAAAGCTATGATGAACTGTAAAGTACACAATTAATTTCAATTTTTAAAAGTTATCTAATTGATAATGAGTTACATTTATGTAAAATATCTTACATGATAGAATATATGAAAATTTCTTTCGTTTGATGAGCATTTTGACACTCTGTGCTTCTCAAGAAGACAAGTACGTATTTTTGCTCCAATAATACTGCTAGTGTCAGTATCCAATGTTAGCTGAACTAAACGACCGAATCTACTGCTATTGTGGTTAGCGGTGGTACTGGCATTTCCTAATGCCTCCAAAATCAAAGTTGCAAAGTAGATCTAAATGTAAACAGAAACGACTAGTTAGTAATTAATAATTGAATACATAAACTTCTGCTTTGTAAAAGATTTAGATTTCTTTCAGACCTTTTTATCTAAGTTATTGGGAGTTTTCACTTCGACTAAACGGCCATTCCTTTCGATAAAATACTTTATGAGTTGTTGAGTTGCTGTTGTCTATTTAAAAAACATTTAAATAATATTAAAACTAAAGCTGAAATTCCACGCTAATATGTGTTTACTGTAGAATATTATGATTAAGTAATATTTAATTTACTTTTCCTGCACCAGAATCGCCAGATACAACAATGATTTGATGATTTCCGACAGTAAGAAGATTTTTTAAACACTGTTGACCCACACTGTACACGTGTGGTGGGGAACGGACAACCTGTATTACACACAAATATAATATTAGATATATTCCCAAAAATGAGCTGTGAATGTATGTAAAAAATGTAATAAAATGCTTTCAATTTTACCACATTAACGTCTTCATATTGCACTTTCGCTTGCATATCTTCAAAATTATTCCGCGATGATTTCAAGCATGGGTTCAGAGAAACCAAGACTGAGCCAGCAAATGTATGATATTCTCTGGAGCGGAATCGCTCAACCAAGCAATCCAATACTGAAAAAATAATTCGTTATTTCACAATTACAGAACTCATTCAAAAAGCACTGCTGGATTAATAGCAAATTGGTTAGGACAAAAACAAGACACAATTAACGAAAGGGTTAATTTAGCATGTATGTGTATGTGTATTATGTAATACGTAACGTTTGTTGAAATACTTTACCATTGTCAAGAGTAATCTGGTCAAGGTATATCAAATCATGTGTCTTTCGAAACAGCAATAATTTTTCCTTGTCTACCCCCACTGGGTTCTTTCTTCCAGAACCCCACTCCGCTGCTTTGACACCATTTCTAAATGAAGTTGGTGTTTTCTCCATTGTTAGGGTTTATCCTTTACAGGCGATAAAATAAAAACCTGTACAATACACAAAACTATTATATAACAAATTTCCGGTAATGAATAATGAAAGATAATCACCAATGGCTAACGAAAATACCTCTTTTTTGATTATTAAGATTTGCCTTTCATTGGCCCTTTGTTTGATCGAGTTGTCATTAATATTAACTCAAAGCTCCCAGGTTTTACAAAAGTGCCGACTATGACTGACTACAGCCTGTAAAAAGTTCAAATGAAAAAACAAGCAAATCAATAAAATGCAATCCAAGTCTACATCAACCTAAAACTGCTAAAATATAATATTTATTTTGTTGTACTTTTGTACTTACCGTTAATAAATGTCGGCTAATAAAGTAGTTATACCAAACTTTAAACTAAATGACAGCGACTGAAATTAAAATCACATATTGACAGTTACAAATCTTTACAACACAATGATATCGTATCTGACAACGGGCAATCCGCGCCAGAGTTATTTACAAAAATAATACCGTACCACACATCGACTATACATGTGGGTATTATGTAACATATCTTTCCAGATCGATGTGTGGAAAAAGATGAGTAACGTCTTCTATCTCAAATTTCATCAATATTGAATATACCATGGTTTGAAACCGTAAATGAAGTATATTATATCTATCATAGATTTGCAAGACAGCAAATTAAATGAAAACAGTTACTATTATAGAGATCGCTATGTTTAAAAATGAAAACAGATATGAAAATTGAAAGAAAATTAAAACAGATAGGGAAACGTATGAAAAATGAAAACGGAGATGGCAATTAATAAAAAATAAAAACAGAGATGGAAATTAATGAAAATTGAAAACAAATATGAAAAATAGGAAAACAAAATAAATGTTGGTTGTTGAAAGTCAATTTTATTGTCGTAGACGTTGGTGAACTTTTTCCATGCCTTGTATTGTTATCTATTGATTTTATGGGTGTAGTAAATTGTAAACATGGTAGCACTTTGTTTTCTAAGACAGAGAAGCGTCTTTTTTTAATATTTTGTGTGAGCATAGTGAGTTAGTGAGCAATCTTCTTTTCTCACTTGTATCTGTCAAATTGTGATTTTGTGATCTATTATACTTTATACTGTGTTTGGGGAAACCCATGGTGTAAAAATCAGTAGCATGAAAAAGCCGTAACGCGTAACAAAGCGAAGGTAACTAATTTCATTTCATGGCCTAGTTGATTAATAATCATTATTGCTTTTGCAATTATTAGCGTAGATTGTAAATATTTGCTTATATCTTTATTTACACAGAGCTTCTTTCATTCATCTATTTCTCCTTTAAAATGATTAAACATATACCATGTAATTTTTTCATGTGAATATATTTTCTCAGCTTCTCACAACATTCTCACTGTCTCAAGTTGCGTCATGTCAGCGTAACTTTGATAAAATAGAGCTGCAATAAGGCTAAAATCACAAATACCTACTGATTCTTAATTGTAATCAGCATTCTACATCTATACGTGTCAGTTTCGTGTACGGAAGCTTAGAAAGACCGAAAAAGTCTGTACAAAAACCTGCGGACGCCTATGATTAGCTTGGAAATTGGAACTGGTATGAAAATAATGTAGTAGAAAGCCCCTGATGGCCCTGATCCATACATACTCACCCGTTCTAGGTACTGTGGGACATCAAGAGATAAGATTCCTGTGGAAGGAAGCCGATAGTGGATACTATACTGGATGCGAATTGCGAATACTTATTACTACTCTACTACAACTATTCTAGAAGTTCGGCAGGCAGTACACTTGTGCTAGAACAGCTGAAGGTTAGAAGACTTTTGTAACACTTTTTGTCACAATTACTTTTGCTGTAGAGTATTAGTTAGTTGATATCTATTATCTATACTTTCATGAAATGATAACGAACATTGTAAAATTTAATTATACATAAGTCTAAAATAACCCCTTATATTTTGTTTAAAACAGCCCAGCAAAAAGCAGTACCTATAGAACTATTCATCAGCTGGGAGCCACCAATTGAGCAATCCAATTTGATTTCCAATCTAGAAGGAAATAAGCCAAAAGGTAAATTTTAAAAATATAGGAGTGAAAACCTAATTATTTTTAGTATATCAATCTGAATCTCTGGAAATATTTTTTTAGGTCGAATAAATACTTGTTTTATTCTAGTTTTTCAACTGCCGGGTGCCGGTGCGGTGAATCATGACTAATCAAAATTCGGAAATGGATTTGGATTTGGATTTCCATATCCAATTTCCAAAACCAGCAGACGATAACGAAAATGGCGAAGATCTCAATAGTATTAGGAAACAAGTTTTGTCGGGTATGACAAAGGACAAAGTAGAGAAAGAACCCAAAGATATTGTTGTCGTTCTGTTGGGCTGGGCTGGAGCCCAGGACAAATATCTTGCCAAATACTCTGAATTTTATCGGAACCAGGGGTACTAATAAAAATTTAAATGCAATATATTTTGCTATTATTATTTTCCTCATTTCGAAAACGTCTTTACGCAGGTGCATCGTCTTACGGTACATAACACCGGTAAAAGTTTTGTTTGTGGACACTGGAAAATTACCATCTTTAGCTGCCCGGCTCGTTAAACTCCTCCATGAACTCCAATTAGAATCTCACCCAACATTTTTCCATGTTTTTTCGAATGGAGGAGGCTTTATGTATTCCTACGTTTTAAGAGAACTGGCGGCTATGGAAAAATGCGAAATTGATCTCCGTGGAAGTATTTTTGACTCTTCTCCTTCCACAAGGAATCTCACTACAGTTTATCGAGCTCTTAATAACATTTGGCCGCCTGGTTATGGAGCGTAAGTTAATTGCATGAATTTGGAACTCGATTTTGTAACTTAAAAATTGTAAATACCTATTTTGAATACTTTTTGTCTAGATTCGCCTGGGTACTATCTAGCTTCGTTGTATTGATACTAATTCTGCAAGTATTTTGGTACCACATGAAAGCAGCATGCACATTTTGTTTCTGGGGGGAGCAAATGAGTGATTCATTGATAGTGTCCAGCCGGCGACGTGAAGATGCCCCTTTACAAAACTGGATTGGACGCATGTCCCGTTTACGAAACCACAGTTGTCTTTTCATTTACTCGGAGGCAGACGATTGTATTCCACACTTACAAGTTGATATGTTTGCGGACTATTTAGCAAACCGGGGAAATCGTGTCGAAAAGTTAAAATTTATTGACTCTCCACATGTGCAGCATTACAGGAAGTATCCAGAGGTAAAACATTTTCATCTTTTGAGATCTTCAATTCATCATGTATTGGGAATCTTAATTTAATCAGTTTATTATTACGGCTTTTTAATTTACTTTTGAAAAAATTCTAGGAGTACACGAAAACCATTTGTAACTTCATACAAAAGACTATGGAAGAAAACAAGGGAACCACAGTGTTATGGAAAGAGTATTGATATCTTTCAGACATCAGCTATTATCATTGTCACATCCTATGAATTCCAATTCACTAACTAGTTGAACTATATTTTTAGTTATATCATTTCATACATAGTTTCATATTATTCTCAGTTTTTGAAGCGGTTATGTTATCTATCATTTCCCCAGACAAATATTCCACTTAGTCAGTATACTTGCACATGAAGCTTTATTTAGTATATTCTTGCCAGGTATAATAATTATTGATTATCGATTTGACGATGTGAGCGCATTTGCATTTATAGATAGCAACCGCACATATGCAGTGATTAGGTTAAAATAGGTAAATTATTGTGATAATAGAACCAAATCTCGTGTATGAATTGCATTATTATTTGCCTCACATCGAAAACTGTTCTTGCCTTGCCTTATGAAATATTTATTTCGAAGATGTTAGACCTTAGACGTTCTTAGTTATAGTTTATCAGTACTGGACAATGGACATGAATGAAAATGTACGAAGAATAACGATATGTATTATTATCGAGTCTAGCCTAGCTTCGAGCCATAAGCCTGTTGCCCCATATGCAGTAACAGAATATTCGTAAATACGAATATTGATTACGAATTACCTCTTATTGCCCTAAATATCTTTTTAGATGATCCACGAACGAAATACGAACATAATATATGACAAAATTGCCTGCTTATCCTATAAATATATCAATAAATGTTAGCACCATGCAGTTCTGTACCTGAACCATGTAATGGCAAATCAGACACACTATACTTTAGAATAATACACGCTTATGATGGCACATAATGATAAGAGCAGTTGTAGAAGTTAGTAATTAATTATAGTTATCGTAGTTGTAGATTATTATTGCAAGACAGCACAGGAAATACTTGTATTTGAATAAAGACTTATAATAGTTGAATAAAACTCATTGGACTTGACACATTTGGTTCAGAATGTACATACCTGGTTAAATGCTACATTACATTGCAGAAAATATACCTTATAATTTCTGTCTCAACAAAATAATGAGATAAATCTGTTTCCCACAATGGAAATGGTATTAATTTTATTAATGTATTATAATATTGTACTTAGCGAATTTACCTACTGATATATTATTTCTGCTTATATAGTTTTCCAATGGTAGTAAATGCACATATGGACTAAACCTGTATACATAGGTAAACTAAAGTAATTTTATTGTATGGCCAATCTGGAAGCAGACTATGAGATGAGACTAATCCGACGAAAAAAGTTCTCTTCAGACGCAACAGAAGAATTCATTGTCCTCGAAATGGTAAAAGTTTATTGAATCTTTGTACAGCTAGAAATACGGGTTTTAACAAGTGGTAAATGATCGGTACATTGCAATACAGATCTTACCAACTATTTATCACACACCTTATATAAATTTGGTACTCGTATAACCGGTTAGATTATTGCTCCTTCTCTAATGTTGTCTGATGTAAAGGTATACAGCAAGATTATACTTCTCTTCCTGCAGCTAAAGAAGAATATCGCAATTTCTACTATCCATACAAATTATTAGGATCATTTACCTACAGTAAATATTAAATTACATATTTCTAATATTATTAAACCTAAAATTTTTGAACAGAAAATAAAAGTAGAGAAATATTTTATATGCTTATAGATAGGGTATGTATAGGTACAGGCAGTTATAGAATTTGTAAAGAAGTTTTAGCAGTCCTCGGCAGCTACACCCATATTTGATAATTCATTGCAAACTACGGATTTAAACTTGGATTGACTGTTTTGTAAATTATCTTCAGTCCATGCACCATTAAAAGTAATCCATGGAACAAAGTACAATCGGGGTGATAAGGATTGAGTTTTCTTTCCATTGGCAGCCAAAAGTTCGTCTCCTTCGAAACTTTCAGAGCAAGTCTTAATTTGAGTTTGGTCAATTTCCAGTTGATCAGAGCACTCGGACAGAGATGTAGGAGGGTACGATGAGGCCATAGAACAACGGATAAAATCCAGTGCTAACGAAGTTGAATTTATGTATTTCAGGGCACAAGCGTGCATTTTATTTCCATCGCATTCAGGTTTTCCATGTTGACATTCGAAAGAGTAGGCAGTTTCAGATACTTTCACAGTCTAAAATAATGCAAACCATAAAATCAGTTTTTCTAATATACATTTTTCTAATATATATAGGCAGAACAATTTTTCTAATATATATAGGCAGAACAATTTTTCTAATATATATAGGCAGAACAATTTTTCTAATATATATAGGCAGAACAATTTTTCTAATATTATATGATAACAATACTCATTTATATTTCCTAGAATAAAATATGTAAGTATTGCTTTTAAAATTTGTTATTTTTATGAGATGCTAAATGAAAAAATTACCGAAGCTTTTCCATAAGGCACGAGTTCTACATCGAAATGATCTCCAACTGAAGTTTGCTTGGTAGGATACAATTGGTTACGAATGAATCTTTTGCTGTCTCCACAAAGAGTTTCATAGTATACAGCTACTTTCAGTTTAGAAGAGCTTGCCTGGAAAATAAAAGAAATTATACTTCATGAAGTATATAGAAAATCAATAAAGTGTTGACACATTAATATTTGTTTAAGTTTGGAAAAAATTTTTTATTAAACATATTAAAATTATTTTTGGCAATAAAACTTGTTTGTGAATGTTTCTATTACCTGTGATAAAGCCCCAGTCACAAAAACAAGGAAGAGGAGTACGATGGATTTCATGTTTGTCCCTGAACTGCAGAAGCTGTAATGATATCAATTAAATTACGATCAAGCTTATTAAAGCCCAGTGATGATGCAGTCTTGTAATTATACTGTTTGATTTACGTATAGGAATTTGCACTTGAGGATTGTATGTAATGTAGCGCTTTTTCCCTATCATTTACTATGCAGATCGCGATATTATATTCTATTCATGTCTGTTTTTTTATTAGAGAATTATTAATGCTGTAGAATTTTTTATTAGATTTTTTTGCTGTCAACTGTATAGTAGTATACCTATGAATTTCTTTACCGAAGAGCACAGTACACTGAAACTTGTTAACAGGAACACAAGTCTCAGTGTACTGTTTGCGAATTGGTGTTGTTTTAGGAATGGGAGACAAAAAAGTGAATGTAGGTATTGTATTTTTAGTTCAGCGAAAGTTCCAATAATACTTTATTGCAATGATTTATGGTAAACTAATTCACACGGCAATATAAGGGGAAAGGTAAAACACAGCGCAGGATGTACATTCACACATAAACATAAAGAAGGTGTGTATACAGAGATCCTGAGGATTCATACATAATACTTTGCGTTAAAGGATTATTACTCTGCTTAAGTACATCACAAATAATTTATTATCCTACTTAAAATTTCTTTTCTATACTATTAAGGATATTAGGATATCTAAATAATTCAGTATGCATACTTACACTCGGGGGACGATTTTAATAGACTGCAGATATAAGAATTCCCTTATTCTTATGAATTGTCAGAATCCTACACATTCACTTCACTCTCTACTGCTCACTCTTCTTGACTAGACTAAACGATCTCAACAATCCTTCTGAATACTCAGCATTTTAAATAAGTTGTGTCAGTAGAGAATTCCGAGGTGCATGCATTTGCAAATAAAAGGGTTGAACCAACATTCACTACAACTACAACGTTATCAGCACAAGCTACGTATACTTCGATACAAAACTCACCTACCCAATAAAAGCCATCTTATCTCTGTTTACTTACACTTCTTAACTACAAACTCACTGAATGTACGTAATAATACGTGCAATCCTTCATGCAGTAATTTTATTTACAACTACTACCAACACTGTGTGCATTTAATAAGAAAGACCCCCAAGCAAACATCTAATATAACGATTACATAAGATTTTGTTGGCACATACATGCATTTGCAATTCCTATATGCATTACAGTATAGATAACAATACATGTCAAATATCTACTATTCTTTAGCAGAATTTTAATATAATTTACAATATAAAGTACCAAATATAATTTACAAATCCCAAGGAGGTGTATCACAAAGAATATTATTACATTAATTCAAATTCAACCTTTGTGAATCTTTGTCTTCTTTGTAGTATATGGTACTTTTATGCTAATTGTTTACTATATATTGAACATAGTATTTACAATATAGTATGAGAAACATTTATCTATTCTTATTATATTCTCATTGTCAGCATTAACTTATATGTATATTTTTGGTTCTGCCATGGTAAGTAAGAAATGAGACTTGTTTTTTAGATAGAACAATCTGAACATCCTGTGTTGGTAGATTATGTTTAGAGATAAAAATGATCTTTTACATCTGCTGCTTACGCAAACCTATCTTTTACGTGCAATTCCAAGAAACCACAATGAGAATCTAGTTTGGGTTGATTTTTCATGCAATTATAAATAATATCGTTAAAGCGTTCTTTGTAAACCACAAGAATCATTATAAGTGTAAAAATTCTATTTATCTGTGTATAAACTAAAGAGGAGAATCATTGCAATTTGGGTATATAACAAAAAGACAATGGAAAATACAAAGCACATTATAGGAATTGAAAATCTTGTTTCTTTAAATATTTATTGCCTCTTCAATCTCTTCCCTTACCCATTTAGGTACAAATACAGATGCAATACATGAAGTAGAATGAGAAATGAGTGTATAATGTAATTTGTGAATGCTACTATGCTTCAAAACAATCACAATTTGCAAATTAGTAACCCATTGGCAGAAATGTCTATTATATGTAGATAAATGCTTTAATTCGACTTTGATATGTCATATTGAGGGCGTCTGTCTAGAGTTGATTGTTCTTAGAGATGCCGATAATGTACTATAAATAATTTATAATAGCATATAAATATTCAAGTAGTCTGCATGATTTTTCCTTATCAATCAAGAAATGTACCTCCAAATTGTTTTTCGCTTGTGATCACAAGAATATTGTACTGATAAAAATTTAGGTGCACACCTTAAGATTTTGAATTTGCATTGAACATTCATGAAATGCGTCATGGAAATTTTTTTATGCACAAAAAACTAGTATATACTGGTACTTCGTTTTCGAACTGCTTTATGGAAAATACTATTAGTAGTGAATACAAATATTATAAAATGTCATGAACATAACTAACGAATTTATATCACAGATTTACAAAATTAAACTTCTTTTAACAAAGTATATCCGATCTCATTATTGAAATCGTCTTCCAGTGAAATTCTCCTAAGAAATTCTCTGGAAACCTTTTTGTGATTAAGATAGATAACTGTAACACAACAAAACCAAATCAGAAGAACAAAAATGATGAACAAACTCCAAATATAAATGAGTTGGCTGTGACTGAATCGCAAATGAACTTCCAAAAGCTCCAAAGACACAATTGTAAAATTGGTTTGGTCGACAGTACAACTGTATTCTCCCAAATCTTGGAAATCTAATTTTTTCAATAATAGTCTATCTAAAATATCGACTTCCATTCGTTTTCCCTTTTTAATCATCTTGTCTCCTTTTGCCCAAATAATTTCTTCTTCTGTTTCCAAAGGACAATGTAGATAGAATGGTTTCCCAAATTCTTTTATAGTTACACCAACGATTTCCACATTGGTAATAACACGTTCCTCTGATTTCGAATCCAACTGTGGTGGTGGTGGAAAATTGGCGTCCTCTGCTTCAGATTCCGATATTTCCTTAGCCAGTTCCCCAATAGTTTGTTTGGGGATGATCAAATTAGATTTACATTCTCCAGCACAATTATCTGTTTCAACAATTACAGGTAGTTCGCGTATTTCCTTAGCAAGTTTCGAACTAACGAGTTTTTCAAGCAATAATGAATGACAGGAGAATCCTATTCCAAATTTCATTTTTTGAAACACACCACTCCTACTTTTGTCCGCTGATTTTTTATGGAACTTTTCTTTGGAAGGCCGAAGTTCACATTTTGCACCCCGCTTTTTAATTCCTGCAACACGATTGCAAACTTTGCAAGGACCCCAAGAAGACCATTCTAAATGTATCTTAAAATGCACTTCATCTTTAGCATTCCCGATCTTAAATGGATCTTCTTTACTTAGCAATTTATTCAAAGGGTTGATTTTATCTTTGGTGAACTGAGTAACATCTTTTGTGGTTTTTATCGATATAAATGGTTCCTCTTCGCCAATCACGTCGACAATGTAGTTAAATTTAGAAGCAGTATCTTCATATCCTTGGCAAAAGTATATACCACCATCATGTTCATTAAAATTACGAATGATTAAAACGTGGTGCTCATTCACAACCAGTTTCCTTTCATTTACATCCACATGGGAGAAATCTTGTTCTACTTCTGTTGGAGGAGATTGGAAAAAGCGATCCTGAACATACCAAAGCTTACGAATTGTATCATCTTCATTGCAATAGTGACATTCCAATTGAATTTCCTGTCCTATGTACGCTTCCACGAGTATGTAGTCATCTGCATCTTTTTCTAAACCCATTAAACTCCTTCTTTCCTTGCAGGATGGATGTTGTGGCTCTTCCCGGGATGATACTGTCAAATCAACAAAGAGAAACAAAAGGATACTAATTCTTAATACACCTTCACTTTTCATTCTAATGATAATTAGTCAGTCCCGAGATCAAGAGTTGAAGATTTAGTAAAAGTTAATCACTCAGTCAAAAATTCTATCCATATACACAATAGTTAGCGATGCAGCATACACTGTTTTTGTATTACAATTTTATTGTCATTCTATTCATTCATTATTGTTTTGAAATCTCAACAAATGTGGTGTTGTCCAGGAATCTCCAGTTTCCAGTGGATGAGTGCTTTTCTTACGGAACTTTTTGTACGTACTTATTTATATGCATAATGTTGCGGTTGTAAAATGGTTTAAATCAGTAAAATTAAAGAAAGCATGAAAAAGTTATATAGAAGCAAGAAAAGTTGCAAATACTGAAATAGATTCAGAGATCGATTTAAACAACCATTTGTAACGCTTATTTACGATTAAAAGTAGTAATAAAGTACGTTTTTCCTGTTTTATTACACGAGGATTGTACAGCATTTGTATAATACATTTTTTAAGCATGAAGGACATGTGCAGGGTACTTAGCATAATATTCGGTTGTTACTATGCATAACTTTTTAGAGTTGTATAATCGATAATCGATTCTGTATTCTATTGCAAAGCATATATGAACCACAAAATCTACAACACAAGATATTCATCCATTAAACTACCTACTGTCATTATTGGTATTTGAGGTGTAAACTAATCACCAGAAAATCAAAAAGTTTTTCCTTGGTATGGTTTTCCTTAAACATGCGAAAAAATGCCCATTATTCCTCTTAAATCTTACATGCATAACAATGTTCTATGCTAAAGTGTAAATGGGAAATCGCTTACTAGACATGACGCAGCATGCATATGCATATCCAAATCACAGTGTGCATGTGTAATTGAGATTTCCCAGAGTCAAATACAGTGATACAGCAGATATCTACCTAGATAGATAATGTATATTTTATTGTCAAGAATTTCTAATTTATTTCTCAAAGAAAATACTAGATACGGTCAGTATCCTTTAAATCCTTTATTTAAATCCTTTAAATCATTTCTTTGTCTGATGAAAATATTGATATAATAATAGTAAGAGAATGTACAGTGAAGGGCGTAAGTCACGCACCATAGGGAAATGCATTAGGCACGGTGCTCGAAAATGTTTCTCAAACTGTTTGAGAAGCACTTTCAAACATTACATGCATTTTCCTATGGTGTATGACTTAGGTCCCAAACCCTATGTTATATTTCCTTATGGTGCGTGATTTTCGCGCATCAATGTAGTGTAATTTTAATATGCATACTGTACAACATGCTTTTTCTATGAATAATAGTGGTGTACTTTTGCAACTACTAAATGATACATTTTAGTAAAATTAGTGCATCCACGATCCACGCCCCCATTAGTCTATAGTAGGTAATTACAATTAAATAGATATAAACTTTGTCTTATTCTGGTTTTGTGACTGGATTCACGGCACAGAGCACCACAAATCGCCTGTCTCGCTTCAATATTTATTTAATAGTTGTAGCTCATGCGAATTCAACCGTGGGAAAGGTATTGCAATAGGCGTTCTCTCCTACCCGACTCTGGGACGGAACAGCAAAATCGATGTAAATAATTGACAAATTGATTAGCCATTGATGCAACCCTGTTCTGTCTCTGCTAAATTTCCTTCTCTTGTTTTAGTGCCCACTAAATAATACATTTACATGTGTTAACTTATTCTCCTTCACTCTTTTAACTCTTTAACTGACAAAAACGGACTTGGATACACAGAAATCAACAGAAATTCACGATTCACGAGTTTCCGTCCGTTTCGTGGGAGTAATGCGGGTATTTATGGATCTACGATAGTAACTGCAACTTTCTTTTCCTGTTTGCTCCGAGGGAATCCCGACCGGACAGTTTTCCAGTATTATTTAGTCTACTACTCTTGAAGGACATCAAAATCTCAACCCCAATCGGTAACAAATCATTCTGAATTTTATTTTGCATAAAAATAGCTTTAAAAATCGCGAGTTAAAGATTTCTTTCAAGTAACTGAAATCTTCGTTTAAGAAAACATGTTTTTGTGTAGCAAAGATATCTGAAAGAAAGGGAGAAAGAGATATCTGAAAATAAAAACAGTTTTGTTTGATAATTATCATATTTTGCCGTATAACTATACACCATTTTAATTTAATGCTCAGGAATGCTTTCTTTAGTCATGTATAGTTTATATAGATAGGTTTATCAGTTCCGAGAGGTTGATATTTGTGGACAACAATTTAAAATTTAATACTAGTACATTACACTAGCTTTAGAAATCATCTCACAGATACTAGATACTTGTGCAGACTTTAACAGACAGAAGAATCTTGATGCGAGAACCTAAATGTGCTGGGAAAATAGTTGGGAGAGGAAGAGTGGCATAGTTCGAAAAGAATTTTTTGCGGAAGACGAATCCTCAGCGGGAATCTATCAATAGAGCTGTTTATTTAGACGAAATTACAAATATTCATTTACTTATTTGCGATATATAAGTTGTTAGCAATTTGCTACTAATTTCGATTACTTCTTCGTTAAATTTTCTCATTTGTATTTTTTGGTTGTTTGCTGGAATAAGCGAAAGCTTATCGACAGAATAGAAAATGTCAGATATGGGGGAAATGGACAAGAATGACCCGAAAAACTTACAAGAGTTAACTCAATACGTAAGTATTTATTGTCTTTAAGTTATGTAGTTAAAAGGTAATGGTGATTGAATACTTTTAATAGTGGTTTGGTGTATAGTATGCCTAAAAGATCAGAATTATTATTATTACATTTATTTACATTGGTTTATTCGTATTTCATGATATCTTATTAACCTGTGTACATTGTACGTTTTTTAAGCGACAAATTGGGGTAAGCCAGGGTTTGTATTTTTTAACATTTTTAGTGTACTGATTTATTCAAACTTATTTTCTCAATTTTCTGATATGGTATTTAATTACTGTAGGCACAATTTTCTTCCATCAATATTGCACCGAGTCTCAGCTTTACTAATTTGTTTTTCATTAAATTATTTGTCAGCATCCACTGTTTTACTAGTTGTATTTGTAAACGGAATGAGTTTAAGATGAACATCATACGTACATTAACATCACCACACTAAATTCACGTTTTCTTCTTGATTTCTAGTTTTCTATATCGAAAATTACATTTTACGTTGTTTACTAGGTACAAGGACTCCTTCAAAATATGCAAGATAAATTTCAAAACATGTCCGACCAAATTCTTAACCGAATTGACGAGATGGGAAATCGCATTGATGATCTGGAAAAGAATATAGCAGATTTGATGACACAGGCGGGGGCATCTACTTATGATGGAAATGTCGTTGAGCCGCGTTAATTGCTAACGTTTTTAATAACTTTGTTTAAGTTACAATATCTTTAGTTCAATTCAAACCATGTATGTACATGAACTACTGCTTTTTGAAATCTTTTGAATTATTTAGCTAATTGTATAAGTTTTGTTATAAAAATGCCGCAGTATTGAATTCGTATAGTTATACGTATTTTATAGTTGTGTTTAATGTATCAAACCTCAATTGATTATCCAAACTAAATTCCAATTTGTTTCTTTACTTGCAATTTTGAAATTGAATTCCAAATTCTGCTTATTTATTTCCAAGTCTGTTTCGCAATATCCATAATATTGTTTTTCAGTTTAGTTTTAAATTAGTTACCTATATGTAAGCGTTGAGATAATTCAATTATCATTAAATGCAACCACCTCTCTATTTAATATTATCTCGCATGTTTCATTTGTATTGATTAGTCCATATTAGGGTACTAATTACAATAATAATTATATCATATCCATACAGAGAATCCGAATCGTTAAAGTCTGTTCTACTTTTTTAACAGACAAGGTAAGCCAGGATTAGGATTAAGAAATTCTGGCATCTGAGCATGATCTAGAGCATTTACGTTTCTTAGTATATCCAAAATTCCAAGATTAAACAAACATTCCAAAATTGTGGATATATATAGGCATTTCGGTGAAATCGCAAACCCCATCTCCATCTGACCTCTCGTCTAGACAGCTATAATAAAATAAAATATGATTGCCATGTTCATGACAGATGCGTGCTAGCATGCTACACAGAACTTTTGTCTACACTGGATGAGAAAAACAGCATCTGAACTTTGCGTGTTGCCTGATACTTTTGCACCGAAAAACCGATAAAATTGCCAATATACAATAACTACTTTTACTTTACTTGCCTTAGATGGTGGACACTTTCCATTAATTCCGTTAATCATTTTAGCGAGATTCTACCATCAAACCATCAAAATAAATTAATGGTGCTTCTAATAGGGTATCATTAAGCCTTGACACCAATCCAATTCTTCAAATTCTGAGAATTTAACATTTTTCTAATTTGATCAATTTTATTCAGTTTTAAATTACATTCTTTACAAATCAATACTATAGCATCTTTATTTACTTGTAATTGTAACCATTTATGATAGGAATAGCTTTCATTTCATTTTGAGCTTTAACTTTGCTAAGTTGCTTTTACTCCACGAAGGGAAACATAACATTTAGGACTTAGGAGAGAGGTAACTGCTACTATGCACTTTTACAGTGGTATTTACTACGACTACAAGACTACATTGGCTAAGTATATATGTAATTACTAAATATATTGATAAACCATTTTCGTTGTCACTATTGTCAATGTCAAACCTTTAGCACTGAACTAACGTTTTATTAACAGTTTTTAAAAATTATTCTCCAATTCAATTCTTGTTTGACTCATAATTTTAACATCTAATATACAATGCAAAAAAATCAATTATCTACACTTCCAAATATCTACATCCTATTATATGTATAAATCTTTACATTACATATAGCAATAGCGATTTCGTTTGTAAGTTATTACTAATTATGTGTTGAGCGATAAGTCTTATTTATTTAGAGATTATCTCGATCATGTAATCATCGTACTCGCCGCAAACAATTTAATAATTCTTAAAATGCAACTAATGGTAAAAGATTGATTGCTCCTTATAATCTAAATATTGTAAATGCTGCCAATAGTGCAAAACAAAATAGTATGTAAAAACCTAAGTTCATAGGTCGCTAAATCACAGATTTGGACAAGGCAGATATGATAATATTTTACAGGATATATGAGGCAGTTTATCTTTCGAAAGCTTCTAGATATATTGTAACAAAAGTCAAAATCAAATAAGGAAAATCATTAAAAATTATATCTACGTGAGATAAGAAGGAATTTCAAAGTCCCCATTGTGCAAAGACGTTTCTTCTCCTGAACAGTAGGATAAAATGTACTTCATTTTCGATTTCGTGTTTTGGTATCCTGGAGGGATCATGATCAGAGCAACTTGAGTCAAAACTGGAGGAGGTAGAAAACTTTTTTTCCAAGGAGGCAGTTCCATACAGGCGGGTGGAAGCAGTTTAACCTAAGAAATGTAAATTCATGTCATTTAGTAAATTTTTTATACTTTTTTCACACATTTTTACAAACACTTATTTCATATAAAAACATTTCTTTCATATAAAAAACTTTTTTTCATTTTTTTTTCATTTAAAAAACATTTTTTCGTATAAGAAATAATTTTTTTGTAAAAATAACTTACTTGTAATCCCTTTCCTTTAGGGGGTAGTAACTGAAACACATAGTTCACAAGCGCAGAAGAGGAGCTCCTATTTGTTAACGTAATGACGGCAGCAGAAACATTCGAGGGCAAATTAGATAACTTTCCAAAAGTCAGTGTTAGGCTCACATTTTGGGAATCTTCATCTAGGTCTATTTCAACAGGTTTAGTGTTGTCTATTAAGTCAATCAATTCTAAGTCGACATCTTTTACGGAATTCAAGTTAAAAGAAGACTTGTCAGTGGAGTTTAAAGGAGTGCTTTGAGAGGCACTGCTCTTGGAAATGGAAGTCACATTATCTGAAATCGGATTTTCACCGAGGACTAGAAGTAAATTTTCATCTTCACAAGAATTTAGTCGTGGTTTGTTGACTGCAGCTGTAGGTAAATGCGCTGATGTACTAGTGTTTCGAGAACCGTTTTGCTTATCAAGAAAGTCTAAATCCAAAAGCTGAATACTTCCAGAATTTTCAACAGATTTATCAAAATCACTTTTCGGGGGCTCTACTGTAGGTTTTAGTAGCTTACTTAGAGGAGTTCTGTCAGTCCTGAAACAAAAGAAAATAAAATTTTACATTTTAAAAATTGTATTCAAACTTTATTTTTAGTTTTCGGTATAAATTCGGTAAATTTAAGCAAATTTCGGTAAATTTTCGGTATAAATTCGAAAACACTAACTTTTTCGGTTCTGCTTTCTGTATGCCTAATAAACTCTGTTCCATTAATTCCCTACTCATTCGTTCGATTTCATCCATAGTATCTGGTTGTTGGGGTTTTTCAACAACAGAAAGAATTGGTGTTTCTGCAGGAAAAACTTCAACATCTAAATTTAGCAAGTTCTCACAATCTCTACCTCTTAGTATATTTTCGTACGGCGATAAGGACAAATTGACGTCACCTAAACCTATAAGTAAATCATCTGCCAAAGAAAGTTCCTCTTTGATTCTTTCGGGCGAATCCGGTTCCTCGACGTTCTCTTCAGGACAAAGTTTCTTTCTTTCGTAGAGTTCCAAAACTTTTTCAATGTTTTCACTAGCATGCAAGAGGGAAGTTGTTTCGTCATTAGTTTCAGTAGCTATTCCACCAAGTTTTTCTCTCAAACTTCGGCATGTATCAACAAGTTCTTCCACAATCTCTGTATCAAGTCTTGATTGGATTAACATTTCGGTCAAAAGGCTAGTCGAAGTATCAATTCTATCTATCAATGAATGTAATTCCGCTCTGCGTTCATTCCGCTTCGTTTCTTCATCAACTAAATTTTTTATAAGGCGATTCGCAGCTTGCAGATCTGCAGGATCCTTAGACTGAAGCAATTTTTTAAGTCTTACTGCATTTTCAGCACGATCAAAAATGCTTTTCTGTAATTCAGCATCAGCATCCGCTTCAGCCGAATAACCATTAGGATTTTTTTGAATTATTGCTCCTTCCACTAAAGAATTATACACTGCATCAATTTTGGAGTGCTCGCTGGGAAACCAACGCTTTCTTTTTACGCCTGAAGCATCATACAGAAACTTCGTTGCTCTCTCCTTAACTTTAACAGATGTTTGATCACCCAAGTATTTCGGTGAAAGAATTCTGATAATTTCATTAAGAAATCGATAACGACCGATTTCAGTACGAAATTCGATAGAACCTTCTGATTCAGCCTCCAGAGCAGCTTCCAGAAACTGAAATTGATTAGTACAGTATGTAATGACATTTTAATTTTCCCAGAACCCTGAAATATAGTGACAATAATAAATGTAGAAACCTGGAAGGTAATATCATACCTCAAAAGCTTGAATTGCCTGAGCTTCCGATGTTGATTGGATTTTACCAGCCAACAATTTAGACGTAATTAAAGGTCCTGAAGGTGTTCGCCTCATTTCACGTAAAAATGTTTTGATGTCAGCAGCTGGAATCGGTGGTTCTCTGTGCATCAAGGCATCTAAATATTTTTAATTAACGTTAATTTACCTCACAACACTACAAACTCATGGAGTTAATATATACAGTGATCAAAGGTATACCATTTTATGGTTTTCGTTTATGATTCATGATTTTAAATGCAATTGTTCATTAAAATTTGATTATTATGACTAAATGTAAACCAAAATTTTATTTAACTCACCAAAATATGTAGGGAGTTCCATATTTTGTTTCCCGGAAAGGTTATGGCTATGTTTACCTTTTTCAGTGACCCTCCCCAGTCCAAGGTCTACAGTTAAGAACCTGTCAATTGTGGAAACGTGATGATAGATATGGCCCAATGATTTATCTATACATTATGTAATAAAACATTTAACAAACTATCTTTATAAAATAAAAATTACTTCAAAAAGCTTTTGGCTTCACTTTCACTGCTTAAAGTTTACAGTTTTAAAGGCTGCTCACCTTTCGCAAATGTTTATCTGTTTGTGTAAAGTAAATACAATTCAATTGAAATAATAAAACTTAAATATTGCTACCACTTTTTCACGTGCTCTTTGCTTACTTAAAGCAGCCATGGAGTGCCGCCGAAATTCTAAAACTTTTGTCGTGTCATTCATTCAACTGTCTCACAAAACAATCAAAAACAATCTTTGAACTTCTATTTTATCCTTATCTTAATTTAGTTGTGGATTACATAATGAAATAAATACACTCGTTAACATAAAAAGTAGTTAATACACTAATCTACTTCATCAATTTTAAATTATTCCATTCCAACGCGTATGATTCAGTTTTTCTTCACATTTGAGGATAATGATGTAAGTTGCAAGTTTATTTATCATTTTCCATTACATCATCATTATAAAATTATTGCATACTATTGATAATAATGTACTTGAACATTACACACCTCTAATCTACCCCTCCCCCATTTTGAAAAATTGAATCTACAATCAGCAACTTGTAGATATTCCCTAAAGTATTTTTGAAATGTGAATTTTATTTATGTTTTGACAGACAAGACAGCGAAACAAAAGTGCCTGAAAAGCTGAACATTTGGTTGAAGTAAAAGAATATAATTTACAATAAAAATTGAGAGTCAACCATGACTGTTTAGAGAAAGACAATTGTAAGCCGTAAAGATAATTATAACAAGTACTTACGTTGCGGATAATCCGAAGTCTTCTCATTTGTAAGCCAAATCTTCGTTGTATCGCGCACCTGAAGGGAAATGGTAATAGATTAGTTTTATCAAATAATTTTTGCGCATTTTGTAAATATTTTCATTTTTTCTTTGTAATTTTTTTCTTCAGGTTTTGATACGCGTAGAATCCCGAGGGGGACAAAAAAGAATTCAAGTAGAACCAACTGATAATACATCAACATTGTTCTCGAAGGTATGTCAGCTGTTTTTAATAGGAAATGTTTAAAAATATTATTATTTTATTGATCTAAGTGGATTATTAAAAGACACCTGTATTATATAATTAACTTTGTATACTGTAATAGACACAGCAAGCCTTTGGATTCAACTCAGCACATTTTACACTGCACAAAGATCGTCAAAAGAAGCAGCCAATTGCTGCATCACAGTCGCTAACTGTAAGCAAAATTTTGAGGCATGGCGATTTGATATTTTTGACTCCTAACCCAGGAGTAGTCTTAACCTCTAATGCTGAACCAATGGATGAAGAATTACCTAGCACATCCAGAGCGACCAATTCCAGATCATCAAATTCTGCTTCATCCATTATATCGGACTTGCGAAAGTTCTCCGTATCGCAAATTGAGGAAGACGAAGTTGATATTTTCTTGAAAAGTCAGGATGGTTTGATTAAACGTCCCAAAGATTCAAAAATGTGCCGACATGGAGATAATGGCTGTTGCGTGTTTTGTGCCCCAATGGAGCCTTACGACGAAGCTTACTTAAAAGAGCAAAATATTAAGCATATGTCCTTCCATTCTTATCTTAGAAAACTTACTGGGGGTGTTGATAAGTAAGTATAAGCATTTGTTAGTATTTTACTTGAATTGAAAGATTATTGACATTATAGTACATGAATATGATTTTTAATTTCAGAGGCAAGTTTGTAGCTTTAGAGGATCTTAGCCTTAGCATCAAGGAGGGATGTACATCTCACCCTCCCTTCCCTGAAGGCATTTGTTCAAAATGTCAACCTTCTGCTGTGACATTAAATCGCCAAGTAATTAGCATTTAAAGTAGAAAATGTCGTTTAGATACAAGTAATTGATATACTAATTGTAACTTTTCTAATTTTTGCCCAACGAATAGGTTTACAGACACGTTGACAATATTATGTTTGAAAATCGAGCTATTGTTGAAAGATTTTTATCATACTGGCGGTCATCAGGGCATCAACGCATGGGATATTTATATGGTTCATATGAAGTGCATAGTGATGTACCACTCGGGATAAGGTATGTGAAAAAAATATATTGAACATTACATTTCAAAAATTTACAAATAAGTTTGTAGTAATAAATCATTGACGGTTTACATAGAGGGAAAGTTGTGGCTATCTATGAACCCCCTCAAGAAAGTACAAGAGACAATGTTCGTTTTTCGCTAAGTGATGACAAGGCTCCTTTAGTAAATGAAATTGCGACAGCTTTAGGATTGAAATGTTTGGGATGGGTTTTTACTGATTTAATAACCGAAGATATTAATAAGGGTACTGTAAAACACGTTAGAGGAATCCATTCTCACTTTCTGTCTGCTCAAGAATGTATAACAGCAGCCTATTTTCAAAACTTACACCCCAATCCTTGTAAACTTGCTCCAAATACTGGCGTTTTTGGCTCAAAGTTTGCTACAGTCCTAATCACGGGTATGCTTTTAAATTTTAAGTCGTTTAAGTCCATGTGTTTTATGTTTGTATAGAAGTTTGATTAGTTTTTAATGTGCTCTTTCTTATTTGACAAACAGGAGATGAAACTAACCAAGTTCATATGGTGGGGTACCAAGTTTCTAATCAATGCATGGGGTTAGTCAGGGATAAGTGCCTTGTTCCTACAAGGGATGCTCCTGAACTTGGTTATGTAAAAGAGTCATCCAAGCAGCAATACGTTCCTGATGTTTATTACAAGGTATGGGAGATAAATCTATTTTCTCTGTTTTTATACAAGTAACAATTATTTTTAAGACCACATTCTTACTTTATGATACCGTTAGCAAAAGGACGAATACGGAAATGAAGTACCAAGACTCGGAAGACCTTTACCTGTCGAATATTTGCTGGTAGATGTACCAGTGGCTAGTCCAATTGAACAAAAATATAGCTTTAGCACAAAGGAAAGTGACATTAAGCCTTTTCCAGTAGCAAATCGTTTCGTTGATGGGCAACTTCAGGTTGGAATCTAAAAAATCTTTTTAAATATAATAGCTAATAGTTTAATCTTTTAAAAATAACGTCTTTAATGATTCTAAATTCTAACTTTTTTGTTACTTCAGGATTTTAATGCTCTAGTGGCGTATCTCAACCAGTTTCCAAAGGAAACTCCTTTTATAGACATAGCAAGAGACTTCCATTTTCTACTATTCATTGCTTCAATGGATATAGTCCCTATCAAAGAGTATATTGGACCTCTTTTGGAAGCTGTTCGGTTAAATCAGCCTGATAAAGCAAATGATTGGTCTAAATCCGAACATTGGGCTACTGTGAGTGTGTTTTGTTTACTAATTACGTATTGGTTGTCTAAAAATTAATAACATATTTTTAATAATATTGTGGTTTAACTTGTGTATTTCTAGGTGGAACAATTAGTAGCTGCGTCAACTATAACACCATCCATTAGTGCAGGTACTGCTGCAGGTGCCAGTCGGTCTGCCCCTTCAATTGCTCCTCAAGCTGCTGGTTGGGCTTGTACGCACTGCACATTTGTAAATCGAAGTGGTTCAGGTAGTTGTGAAGTTTGTGCTTTGCCAAGAGCAGCGACTTAAATGTAAGCGTGTACTTATTAAGTCCTTATTTCAAATTAAGTGTTTATGCGATGAAAATTTTCAATTTCGGTTTAATGGTATTGCCAATTTTAAATACTAATGTTTCTAATGGTCTACTTTATTTCTAATTCAATGATTTGTGCTTTCATAATTATCAGAACTAACACAGGAAAGCCAATATTGCTAAATTTTATCGCGAATGAACAGTAATTTACTATAAAAATCATATATCGTTAACTATCTAGCTAATCGAATTATCGACGGATAAAAAGAGCCACGAGAGTTTACGATTTAAGTTTTCACTGAGTACTTAGGTATGTATTTATACTCAAAACGAAAAACTGTTGATGCAGATTTATACTATAAATTTACTGTATAATATAAGAATCCTACGCATAACATGGTTTCCACTACTTTCTCACGTAGGTATCAACAAAATTATTCGCAGGTCAATAGTAATACCTTTTTTAAACAACACAATAAGTAATAAGACATAATAAAATTAACTGTCAATAAAATCGGTTGCTTTCTTGTTTAGATGATCAGCACTGTAAAATACAATAATTGTGATGGAAGAAAATGATTATTATTAATACATTTAAAATTTGAAAAGTTACATACTACTAATAGAATTGAAAGTGGTGTCCAGTTCCAAAGTCAAAATTTTCTGTAGAAGAAAATTTACTGTGCAATGTAGAGAGTAATACTGAAAATGTATTTGTAAACTAATAGATAATAGTAAAGGAACGTTTAATATTGTTTACCGTTTAGTTTGTCAATACCTGTAACTCCAATCTCAAAAGTTAGCAGAATCTGAATTTTATGTATGATTTACTTGTGTTGATTTGGAAAAACGTGCTTACCAGTGGATGTAGTACAGGAGTAAATATTTCTGCAGTTAGGGCTGTGAGTTTGTACAATTGCTAAAGTTGTCCTTTCAATAAAGAGTATGGACTGGAATACTGTTTATACAAATTTGTGAACTAAAAATAAATAAATACTCAAAGTAACGTTTTCGTCGATTTAGCTTACGGTATCCTTATTTATTTCGAATAATAATTGTGATATTATAGTTTAATAATTATTTTACGACACTTTGTGCTTGTAATGCCATTAGCATATGAGGGAAACATTTTTTGGCTATTATTGGTAAGATGTTTTAGTTGTGAGCAACTATGAAAAGGGAATTTAAAAATAATAGTTTATCCAATTCGTCGAAGATAACTCATCAGTTTCATTTTTCGCTTCATTTTTGTTTTGTCAAAGCGATTGTGAGTCATAGTTGTGTTACACGACTCCAAAAGTTTCACGGAACTCTTAAATGCAGACCAAATTCCTTTATTGGAAACACAAACAGCCACACCCCCTCTGGTTTTCTGTGGTTTCTGTTAAAAACGCATTTTAAAGCACCATAAACCATTTACGTTCCTAAAATCCATAATATTTGATGCTTAAGTAGAAATAATAAATTTTTAGTTTTACCATTCGGTTTAAATCAGCTATGCAAGCCCAGGGGTCTTCAGCACCAACAGCCCTAAAAAAATTATTTTTCGTTTAATTGTAAATTAGCTAATGAATTTAGGAATTTTAAAGAATCATAAGGTACCATTTAGCGTGGTCCACCTCAGTTGTGAAATTCTGTCCTCCCAGGACTTTTGTCAAAATATTCTTTACAGTGTATTTGGATGTGCAGTTCGAATGGAATCTGTGGGCTCCGTTCAACCAAGATTGGACATCTAGGCTTGTTTTTACTGTAGGTGCTATCCAATCTGCAAAAATTTCTGTAAAACAGATTCGCATTCAGAAAACGTGAAGAAATAAGAAATCGTATTTAAAATATTGGTATATAAGGAAATGAATTTACCTTTCCTAAACTTGGGTCCTTTGGCAAAAATATCAAACTTAAGGTTTCCAACAGTCAATTCGAAGTACTTGAACCAGGGAGGACTCAAAATGGTTAGATTTTTGGCAAGAAAATTATGTACGTTTGGAATGACTTGTTGCATAGACGGAGGTACAGAGAAATTGTAAACGTTTGGTTTAGTATATTGAAGAATTGTTCCTATCATATCGAATTGCGATACGGATAAAGTCAAGCATAGAAACATTTGTCCATTTTCCAAACCCCCAAGTGGGTATCCAAATACATCCAAGGAAGTAGGGAAATGTGGAACTGAATGAACGAGCCAAATCCCACCGTCCGTTTTTGTCATTGCTAGTCCTTTGGTATGGCCATTGTATACTACTGCAGGTTTTTCATAAGGTTGATCATTATATAACAGATACGCTAGTCCCGTGTCCTGTAAAAATGGTTTCATTAACACTACAGTAATGCGCCTAAATCACGCACCATAGGAAAATAACGTAGGGTTTGGGGCGTAAGTCACGCACCATAGGAAAATGCATGTAATGCTTAAAAATGCCTCTCAAACTTTAGAGAAGAATTTTCAAACATAGTACCTAATACCATTTCCCTATGGTGCGTGACTTTTGCACATCACTGTAGATTTTTAAGTAAAGTAAAATCGTAACTAACATTTGTTTGTAATTGCTGCATTGTTACACCAACTATAGAGTCAGGGTTGTTTATAGACTTCTCGGAACGTTTCCACTTGTCGGATCCGGGTAGAATAAAAAAATAGGCAGAACCATCCTTTAATTGTGGATCACTCGAATCGGGAATTTTTGGCAACTTGTATGCAAAAAACCTGTAAAAATCAATTCCGGAAGAAAATTCATTTCATTTAAAATGCAATTTACTTAAATGTACAATTTTTTTCATTTCTCTCTCTATAGCATGAAGATTTTTGAGTATAACTCTGTAATTCTCTATATTTGTACAGAATAGTTAGGTATACTCTGTAGACTTACCAATCTACGTCGTTTCCATTTTCGTCTTTACATTTCACTGCAGCCTCTGTATTTCCTGTTTGTGTTTCCGCCAAAGAAGGTATAATTACCCCACACAATATGTACACCCAAATTAAACTTGTGCTTTTCATTTTTTCTTTTTTTGAGAAAACGTAATTAATTACTAAAAAGGTCTGCTGCGATTTATTGTTTGTATATTTCCTGTGAGTTTCAGAGAGCAAGGAAATTCTCCAGTTGCATTTTGATGAATGTGAGCTCAATTAAATTATGAAACGGTATTATACAGAATTAGAATCGTTTGTTAGTGTTTACTTGTTAGTATCAGTGTGCAGAATGACTAAGTGTCACGAAAATGTATTGTTCATTTTGTTTTGTCGCAGTAAAATGCATAAAATATTAAAATAGTGCCCAATGAAAATTCACACGCCTGCATGACGTTATGTGGTACTAGTAATGCAGCTACAGAGAACACAGTATTAGACGACAGTGGTAGAAATAGCTCATGTTTCTATTTATCGATTGGAGATAAGCCAGTGTGTACGATGCAGTGAAATAACCTTATAAAAGATTCTAATATGTCCTGTTCGACTTTTATTATTCAGCTGTGTCATATTATACAATACATAGAGTCAATAAAATATAGATACCGAAAACTACTCTACCTATACTTAATATGCAGTCCAAGATATGAAACTCTACCTTTTTAGTTCCTTGGTATACCATTTTCATGTATATGCAGCTAAACTCGTTGAATTTCATGAATCTTCATGATTCTCAACAGAACAACACTCAATAGGGTATTACCATGTAAGTTTAATGAGTTCCATGCAAGTGCTATGTCTGCACTTCTGTGTAATAGTATGAACAAGGCAACTATTATTTGTTGCCCTTATTTACTACAAATAGTCTCTTCCCACTTCCTATACAGATTACATAAAATAAAGAAAACCTTGTAGAAAATTCAATCTATACATGTTTCTGCCTTTTGTTTGAAGTTTCTTTAATGTCTATAACTCTTTTCTACTTATTTTACCTTAAAACGTTATATGGTATAAGGTTTTGCATAAATGCTCAAACTTTTTACGTTATATTAGAGGTATGTTTGTCAATAATTCTGGGAGCGACTTCAAAAATCGATAAATTTAATGGCAGCATCAAAAACATTTACAATACTAAACACGTGTCTGATTTTTCCGTAATATATTTTCCAAACTTAACAAAATCATGTTTAGAATTTCAGGCATCACATAACAATTCGCATAACACACAAGAAAAACATATCATAAAGAACATTTAATTATTTTAAAAAGGGTAGTTATAAATACTTAAGGAAATCTTATAGTTCTTCGTTAGGATTTTTTACCGTAGCAAGTAAAACCGCTAGTATAAATTATATAATCATACTGTGGAAGAATTTCCATTCAAGAGTCTTTTCCAGTAAGATTTCATTTTTCTCCAAACACGTTTGTGGAAACCAACTTTTTCATTATCGGCTGGTGAAGGTTTTGTATCAGGAATATTATTATTTATATTGGAATGTTGACATGGCTGAGTGTCCAAAACGGATGCTCTAAAAGTGCTCCAGATATCTTTATCAGCTAAACATATAAGAGCTCCTCCACGATGAGTTTGAGCCTCCTAAATAAATGTTAAAAGTATATTTTATTTTATTGCTAAATAAGTATAAATAGGTATAATGTTCTTCCACATGGCTTGTAAATTCTATAATGACGGCCCTTTTGCAAATTTAAGGTGTACCTTACCATTCTATTGAGATCGCCAATGCAGACCCATGGTTTTTTCTCATCGATGCTAACCGCCCACTTAGAGTGATCATTATGTGTAGAGAAATTATATCCGGAAATGATTTTATTCTCTATATTGTAGACTGGAAGTGATTTGCTCGTGCAATTTGATGGATATGCATTATGTCCATTCAGCCAAGACTGAACATCCAGTCCGGAATGGAAATCCGGGGCAATCCAATCAGAATAAACTTCTGGAAAGTCATAAAAGAGATTCCGTTATATAACTTATAGTCTTTTACCACGTAATGATATATATTCCTCTTCGAATTAAAAGTTACGATTACTCATTCCTGTAATTGGGTAATGAACCCTTGCTAGCCTTGATGGACTCTTTTAACTACGTAATACTTAACACGTGTATCATTAAATGAACTTACCACGAAGGAATTTCGGAGCCTTGGCGAAAACCGTAAAAATTCTACTTGCACTTGTTTTCAGTTGGAATATCTCATGTGTATCATTATTAGAGGTTCGCAAAAGTTTTTTTGTACCGAGTTCGTCTTGATTTCTATAATTTTCATCAATTGAGTTGCTACTTCTTGCATTTTCGTGCATTTTTCCTTTGCGGCTGTGGACCACAACTTGTTCCAAGGTTGGCAAAACACCCTTAAAGGATTCTGGTATGGAGTAATTGTATATGTTGGGTTTCGTGTACTTAAGAACACGTCCTACGGAGTCCAATTGCGGTAGGGTTAGACTAAAACAGAAGAACATTTGTCCGTTGTTCAAACCAGTGAAAGGGTACGAGTAGTGCAAATTCTTTTTTTCCAGAGAGACGAAATGAGGAACGGAGTGTTGCAGCCAAATTCCACCAGCAAGGTTAGCAAGCAGAATTCCTTTCGTATGACCATTTCCAAAAATTGTTTCTCCCGATGGAGGTTGATCGTTGTACAGAATATAGGCTATATTATTAGCATTCTGAAATAAATAATTGCATAATTAACAATAAACAAACAAGGCAATAGATTAGTTTCACGAATCATGTCATGAGATCATGAGAAATACCGTATTTACCGGTATAGTTCACCCTGTTCAAATTAGTTCACTCCTACAAATGAATTATTGTCTTTTCTCATAAAACAGGATCACGAAATCACGAACTTCACCCTCTGAAAGAGTTCACTCTATTCTGAACACATCATTGTTCGCACATTCGCACTTCACACGCTAGTGAACTAACAAACTATCAAGATCAAGGTGAATCATTATGCACAAATTGCATTTCTGTCTTTACTTAATAACTTTATTAGTAGTACAACTGCAAATGGCAGTTAACCACTAATTTGCGGAATTTGAGGACAAATATAATTACATATGGAATTATAAATGGATTCCATTATTTATTGCGTAACATTGCGTACAATAAATTGATGTTATTTTACAAAACATAGATGCACTTTTACAAAAATAAACTGATGAATCCAATAATTGGCTTAACTTTACAAAATAAAATAAAATCAGTCAATAAATGGCTTGGTATACAAATTAAAATTAAATCAACCAAAAAATGGCTTAACCTTACAAAATGAAACTAAATCATCCAAAAATGGCTTAACCCTACATATGAAAATTAAATCCTAAAAAATGGTTTGACCGTACAAAAGAAAATTAAATCATCTAAAAATTAGGTTTAGCTACAAACATCCAGAAATAAGTATCGGATATCTTCTCAATCTTAGTGTGAATAATTCTTGTGTGATTCCAACACATGACTAATGCTAAACAAACGCTTTTACTCTAAAATATCTGTAAATTTCTTGAATTTATCATTTTGTTTTCATTTTCCTTAACGATTTTTGCAAATCTGATGCTAAATTTGAATTCTTCATGCAAATTTGAGTAGAAAAGGTCCTTTTCCCTATTTAGATATTCCTTATAGTTTGCGAGATATTCGAGTTTGAAATTATCAATATTTGATTTTCAAAATTTTGAAAATAATATTTCTTATTTTTCAATATTTTGACAATCTGAAGCCACTTTTAGTGATCAATTTTTCATCATTTCTACCAACTAACCTTTCAGAATTTTTGACATTGGTGGAGTAGAGAGTCCATGTTTTAAATTCTGAGAGGTTATGTTGTGGGCACAAGATCATAACCGACAATTCATTTAAAAATAATGTGTCGCTTATAATGTTATGGAAGTGCGTCCATAGGATCATAAGCGACAATTTACAGTTAATTCCAATGTCGCCTATGATCTTATGGGCCCACAAAATAGCCTCTCAGAATTTAATACATTGCATACTCTATTCTCCCAATGTAAAATATTCAGAAAGGTAATTATCAAAAACTTCAAACTCAAATATCTCGCAAACTATAAGGAATATCGAAGTGAAACAAAAGACCTTTTCTACTCAAATTTGCCTGAAAAATTCAAATTTGGCAACAGATTTGCCAAAATCTCTAAGAAAAGCAAAAAAATTCAGCAAATTCAAAATACCTGCTTAAATTATGGACTAAAACCTGGATTGGACAGCTTGTACAGACATTTTAAGTTAAGAAAAAATGAGTATTTGTAGGGGCCGACAAGTGGCTATACGCAGTCACGCAGTTTTTTGGATGATTTAATTTAATTTTGTACAGTTAAACCATTTTTTGGATAATTTACCTTTCTTTTGTAGTGTCCAACCATTTTTGGATGGTTTAATTTTTATTTTGTACAGTTAACTACTTTTATATACTTTTAAATACTTTTATATTAATTTGGAAATAGTAATTCCGATTAACCCTTTAATTCCTCTTTGTGAAATGTTCGAGTTATAAAATAGTAGATACAGAAAATTTGGAAAGCATTTTTAGTGACTTGACAAGGGTAAACTATTCCGGTAAAGTAATAAATTCTCCCCATTTTTAAACAACAGTGCTTACAGGTGAAAACAACTGGTAAATACTTCTGCCCATCATTGAATCCGTATCATTAACGCTTTTTTCTGATTGTTTCCATTTAAGCGAATTTGGCATAATATATGAATATGCTAATCCCGTCTTCACATGCAAATCTTTCGCCGTCTTTATTTTTGGTAATTTGTACGCTAGGAACCTGAAAACATTCAAAAGTTTTTTCAGTATGTTTATCCAGTATTTTGATAATTGCCTTGATAAATTTTGCATTCTTAGAATTGTCATGTTTTATAATGTACAGTTTGTACAGTTATTTATATTCATAGTAAAAATTGCAGTGACATTAGTCACACGTAAGTAAAAACTGTGTGCAAACAATGCGAAGAGTATAATGATCAGTGTGAACGAAAATAAATGAGAGAACTGCATAGAAATAATAGTAAACTTTTTATTACCAATCTACGTCACGGCCGACATCATCTTTGCACTTAATTGTGGAAACTCCTGAACAAAATGCAAAGCTAATCAAGCCCAGGAGGAAAAAGGTACATAACAAGGTATCTTTAAATTGTTGCTTAATCATTTTCCTTTGTAGTTAGTGGTTTGGTTTGATTTGGAGAGACTCGCCAAGTTTTTCAAATACTTCGTCAGTGAATTTGTGTTTGATTTTTACGTAAGAGCGAAGAATGCCAGCACTTTTCTATTTAATGATGATTAAATGGGCACCCTACGTCTTTCTGTTAATGAATGATATCACTCGAACAAATTTTTGTTCTGTCTTGTATGGTACAAGCGATGTTCACGTCTCCTGTAGCGTAACGAAAGGTTTTGTAGCTCTGGTCATAGTCATGATCTTTTTATCATGATTCATTATCGAAGTTCGTCATCGTCTCAGGATTTCACTCATTTGTACATATGTACAATAAATTACACATAAAGCACATAATATCCTTCGTCCAATGATTTATATGTTCTAGTAGCTAATTTAACAGACTTATATTATTATGGTTATGGTATATATTATGTGTTAATGCACTTATATAGGTCCTATATACAAATAAAATAAACTAATACTAATATCGACAGTGTAGAATGTTATCTTTGTATTTTGTATATATATAGGGGTGTCGGTCGATAGCCACAAACTTGCACTAATACTGTTCTAATATTTGTGATGTATAGTAATAATGGCGCACTAGTATATTCAGTGTAATCTTTAACAAAAATAATATAAAACTTTGTATTATGGTAATAGAAACCAAAGAAATCACAGTAAAGCCTTAAAGTTCATTAATTTCAACAAATTAAGTAACAAAGTGATAAAAACTGTAGAAATTTGGTCTTAGCATTCATGAGGATGGAAAGTGTTTGTGTTTTAACACGGACCGGACGAATGACGGAAACATGCTGTCCTTACACTTAACTTACTTAGCGGTTGAGTGCATATCAGTAAGACATGACGGAAATCATGTACAAGCGTTACATTTACATTCTTATATCCTTATAACTGATATTTATTACTCTTATATTGAATTATAGGATTATATTGCATTTATAACTTATATAGTACCTATATCTATTGTAAACTACATTCTTATCTTTAAAAGAGAGATTCCCATACGTTGCGTATGCAAATACAATAATATTTACATAGCTATATTTACATAGCAGTACCTACCTCTACTTTTTAACTGAAGGTAACAAAGGTTGTGGCATTTATGTTCAAATCTTATACTTAGTGTAAAATATGTATGCTAATTTTAGTTTAACCGTAAAAATGAGTAATAAAAATTCTTAGGTTTGATAACAATTAAATTAGGTTGATTTAATTTAAAATAAATAAAAATGCTAACAAAAGTATAATAATTTATATGAGGAAACCCTTTTTGGGTTTAAATAGTAAGAATTATTACAAACATTTTGTTATGAAGTGAGAAATTGGAACTTTTATGCATAAATACTACTAAATTAAAGACACATGGGGAAATGTGAACAGAAAGCAATGATTTCTCATTTACATTTATAATTGCTATCAATTAAGACTAATTATCCAACACGAGACATGCTAAAGCGAGGAATTTGTCTGCATTTTCCATCGTAGCCTCTATCGTATCCAGCCTGGCATGGAAGTTTCGTATTAGCTCTTAATTTCTTAGAGTAGTGTCTTATGTGCGGTTGTTTCTTGCTGTCATTGTTGCCATTCCGGTTTAGAAACCAGACCCAAGGAGATTTTTTATCTTTGGTGGCATTGTTTTTGGTTTCACTTGGTTTATTACCAATAGTCTCCTTAATATCACTATTCTGACTATTGACAACGACAACATTCTTGTCTTTGTCGAAATTCTTGGTGAGGATGGCGAGCATTGGTTGATTCCACGCACTGGAGGGTGCAGGGGCACTTTCGACACTGCAGATGAACTTATCACAAATAAATACCAAAGTTAAAATTAAAAATGCAGATTTCCAATAGAAATTCCCATCCCGTCTGTTTATGAGTTGACGATGACTCTTCATTTCGTGAATACAATGGTTGTTGCTGTTTTGATTGTTGCAGGAAGTTGCGAACACTGACCTCCGGTACATCTCCGTAGTAAATTGCAATTGCGATTCCTTTCTTTCTCAAGAAGAAACTTGTGTTGCCCAAAATTCAATTTGTTCAAGACGGGAATTCAAATAAATAAAGATTTCTCATTGCAACCTGGAGAAATACTGACGTGTCTGAAAATGGGTTCCCTGGATTTTAGATTCTCAGGTGGTTTCTTCGTTTTCCTCGGTGAATTAATTTATGCGAATAAGAAATGGAAAGGAAAAGGAACAGAAATATTTGCACACACTTACTAGGGGCACATGTAGAAATTCCTGAAGGAAATCTGAAGGAAATCTCGGAAACAACACGCAGAACACGAAGAGAGCTAAGAGAGGAGACGATTACTATATAAACTCGCAATGTTGTAGTTTAGATGTGACTAAACCTTTTTTCCTTCCTTTCCATCGCTTTTGTGCATTTAATAGTGTACCTTAAACATACTGCTGCAGAATACGAATGCTTAAGTAGATTCAACTACCTACGTGTGCTATGTATACTTTTGACTTGATTTCCTCTGTGCTGGACTCGACTGATGTGCATGTGATATGATATAGCTTTAGCGTTCAATGCATTCTCATTTTTACTAGTCATGTTCATACAATACAATCGCAATGCCAAACCTAACCAAAAGCAACCACTTTCTTTAGCTTTTTGGCTTTAGCAAATTATATACCTTTCCTACTAGATATTCTCAAGTAGTCTCTGTAACACAAATAGAAAAAGGATAATCACCCTTGTATAAATACATAAAATAGGTATACCCCTTATATATTCTATATCGCCACGAGAAAATTGCATTTAGGTACTTTAGCAGCATGTAATTGCATATTTACATTTATTTATCTTACCTAAGTGTCTGTATGCGCACGATTTATTTAGCATTCTAGTCCCAACTGAATATTAAGAAATAGAGGTACCCAGTTTGTGTGCATTTTCAACCGACAGCAATTCTGTTCTTCAAAAACAAATTTCCTCCCACTAATTTGATATTTATGGGTCGGTATAACTTCAACAGAGTAATAAGTATTAATTAGATAATGCACATAAATGTAGAATAACTCAAATTCTCCATGCAATTCTATTATTCATGTATGGAAAACTAGTTTTCATGATAGTTCGGGATTTTTATAGTATTTTATGCATATTTTAAAATAGGTTACATAATAATATTGGAAATCCTCTCATATTTATTATTAGATAACATCTTTTTTTATTTACTAATATAGTGTAGGTGAATTACAAGTGGAACTAAAGCATAATTTTCTTATTAGTTAAGTCTGCGTTATGATACTTTGATTGTACATAATTATTTGTGTAGGGAGTTTTGCATTGTGTGGAAGGAAGGGCTTGATGACAATGAAAAGTGAATCTGAGGTGGGCGTAGAGTTTCATAAAGATCATCTGTTATTAAACAATAAGTGCATTAAGTTATAAATGCCTTTTCTCCTAAAAGGGTATAGGTTATCTATTCTCTGTACTATAACAAAACTTTTTCCATTTGTAGTACATAGACAACCTTTAGAGAATACAAACCTTCTAATTCTACCTACATTTTTAGGTTCTGGATTTAGAGAGGTATAAAATATTTTTATGACGGATGCATAAAATTTTATCTTGCACACACGATGGGAATGATAAACATTTATCAGCTAAAAAATTGACACGAGCAGCCCACCGAGACGATTTTCTATACATAATGCACCTCAAAATAAGAACACATAATAATCAAAAGTTATTATTACTGAGTTGAAGAAATAATTTCGTTTCTGTTGGTGTGGTGTAAATATTAATCTGTATCCATCCACACACGCGAAATCTCGATTTCGATAAATGAAATAAACTGATATACTTACACTTGGAACGAGAATTTGGCCTTGTGTCTGTTCTACAAACACACCTAAGGAGCAAACTGCTTAAATCCCAAGTTGCGTGGTCATTAGTTTAATCATAGAGACAATACCTATTACGTATCTTTATTATACGTGCTACAAATTATTCTCTGCGATTCAAACTATTGTGTGAACTAAATCTACGCGAAACTCGTTCTTTAATCGCTTCAGCAGTATTAAAAGTATCAATACATACATAACATGCTTAGCCTACTAACACAGCGAGTATGTTATGTACACGCTGATGATGCAGGCATGTCGAATGAATATTTACTATATTATTGATTCCTAAAGTAAATGCAAATGTAATCCAATCCACCTACTTTTTTGCATTTATTCGGTAATCGATACTCTCATGTAAGAATAGAACCAAAAAAGAATTATTTGTACCAAGGTATTAGCCTATTGATCCATTGACTTAATTTTTAATTAGGTATGGGCATAAAAACAATACGTAATACAAAATAAAATCAATCCAGGGATTTTGAACAGAAATTGAAATTGGATAATATATTTGTATAAGGATTAGTAAAGGTTTACATAGGAAGGATTTTATGCTAATAGTAATGATTTTGGCCACCTTGATTGAAATATTTTAATTTTGCATAATATATTAATGTTACGTAGTTTTACTACAGTTCATATGATGATGAATCATTATGTAATGGAAAACACACATAATACTACATGGGAAGTCGAGATTTAAGAATTGGATAAATTATAATCCTACGATAAAACGTGCGGAACCATAATCGGAAAGATGTGCTGACTTTATAATTATAAAGTATCTGTATAACTCAATAGGAGTATTTTGAAGGAGACAACTGAATTTCTTGAGCAAAAGGCAAACCCTGATTTAATGAATTATGCATATTATACCAAGCCTCAAGAACACTCCGTAGTACATTGAATGAATGCAAAAATGAAAATTCGTTTCCAAACAGTCCCAGTCACGGTTCAGTCTGAAGAGGAGTGCATGCGTTTAAAGCGTGCAAATACTTTTCACTAAAACAGAAACGCAGATGTAATAATAAGGCAAAAAACAGAAAAATGCAAACATTAATATTTACCCTATAAAATGCTACTAGTTGTTTTCATGCGAATTTAATGAACTTTGTAGCATAATTACAACAGAATATTTAGCACTTTGAATACTTTTACTTTTTATGGTTTTATATTCAATGCACGTGTAATAAATACGTTTATGGACTAAATGATTAACATTTACTACTCTTTAATGCTTGTTTTACTTTAAAATTAATTGACCTTTACAAAAGTATACCAGCAAAATTTACAATGTGATGTTATTTATTTAATTGCATGTATTCTCTGATTAGAATGTATACTAATTAATTAATTAATGTAGCTTAACTGCAATAAATACCTTTATTTTGTTATACCTCTTCCGATGAAACATTTTTGTTGCGAATAGGAATGTTTTTAAACCAATTCTTATTGTAATTAATGAATTGAGAAGAAAATCTTCAGATTCTCTTCTAAAAAGTAACTCGCTGCTATTTAGAATATAGGTACAAGAATTTATTTACAGAGTGTAAGTTGTATGTAAGTAGATAAGACTTTAAGACAAAGAATGGAAAGAGAGCTGAATTGATGTATTACATAGTTGTAGACTATACCAGGTCAGGAAACATTTATTCGCATTGTTCTACATCGCATGATTATGATTAGGAGCGATATGACTCACAATAAGTTTCTAGAAGCTCTTGAAGAATTTAGCATTGACCCTTCAAGCTTTCCTCTATGCCTAATAATAGTAACTAACCAGTGTGGTTAGGTTTGCTTTGCAATTACTCTTTACAAAGAACTTCACCTACTGACTGACTGTACAAAGGCAGGACAGGATTGGTTTATCTTGCATTTTATACAGTGACGCTCAAAAGTCAAGCACCATAGGGAAATGACATTAGGAATAATGTTTAAAAATACCTCTCAAACTGTTTTAAATGCATTTTTAAGAATTAATGTATTTTCCTATGGTGCGTAACTTCTGAGCATCGCTGTATTTATGTAGGTGTCTGCTGAGAATTAGTCATTTATTGCATTACTAGAGTAAACTAGAGTCGTTACTAAATATAACCCAAGTTGACAGCCAGCATGATCATATAATAACAGATTTATACGGTATAATCCAGCACAATTGAGTTTCTGCCTTCATCTGCATTGCAGTGGTAACATTTGAGCATTTTTAGTCGACACAGGTTCCTGTAGTAATCTATCACATCACCTACATACATAAAAAGACCGCAGACAAACCGTTTTGCATTTTTACCTGCTGCCCCAGTAGTATTGTTGTATTTGAATTGTACCCATGCATGATATTTTATTTGTCTAGAACAGGAAAATTATGTATTCGCACTACCTACATAATTTAATATCCCATTATTGTGTTTTCGCTAACAACAATCGCACTATTCTTTAATAATTCAAGTTATGTCACAGAATTTACCCCTTCTGTCAACAAAAATCCCAGATTAATGAGCATCCTAAAGAAATGCAAAATTTTTGATAGACAGAAACATTTTCACACACTCAGCAAACGCATAGCAGAGGTGATAGGTATTAAAGAGAAGAATCATCACGACCCTGACTAGGTAGACCTGTAATTTAAAAACTGACCGAAACAAGACCTATTGATTTGTATACACCATTAAATAATCTTGTTGCACATCCTCGTGTAACTAATTTAACAGTTGCAATTACAAAACGATAGAAAATACTCCAACTGAGATATTCTTGTTTTTAATGAGAGGAGACGACTACAGGCCCACATCATGCCCCTACTGACAATAATGATGGTATTAAATATAATACAACCGTGCAATAATGGCACACACTAGCTTGTATACTGGTAATATAAACATGCACATTAAAATCTGCATTAAAAATGTACCAATCTCGTTTGTGCAGGTACTTACCTACAGTGTGCATTACGTAGTATTAGTATACTATTACAGGACACCTTAGAAAATGCAAGGTTGGTGTATCTCCTCTAAGGTTATCCCTACAGAAAATATTTAACCCAAGATTTCTGTTTTTCCAAATTATATATTCCAGATTTCCATAACTTTATTGATTCCACAAGTTGTAGTGCTAAATTCTCCAAATTTAGCTTCACAACAATAAAACCTTAATTTTTCAATTCAAAATTTTTGCTTGAGACAACCTTATGGGAAAATTATTGTGGTTACACCAGTCTTGAAAAAATGGTATAATAAGTGATGCCAATAACAAAACGAGGTTATTGGAGTGCTTTAACTCTGCATCTCAACTCTGAATCGACAATACTTGCGATTAGTGCACAAAGGGATAAGTACATAAGTAGAGGAATAAATAGTAGGGCAGCTTCCATTATTCAATCAAGGACAAGGTGATTTCGTATCATATGCAAGTGTGTACTTTACACCACAATAAACAAAATGCCATGCCTTGTCTCCTAATGTAACGCTTCACTTTAAATTGAAAGATTTATAAGACTCCTATATATGTACAGTATACCATTCTATATCTACTACACTATATAGTAGATAATAGACAACAAGAAGAAAAATCCTTCATGCCATTTCCTACTCGTATAACAAACCATACATCTATTGCAAAAAATACGGTATAGTGTGCTGTATGTTGTATCCCTTAAAATGTAAATTATTGTATTCTGTGATTATACGTGTACTTATCCTGCATATCCTGTAGCCAGCATCCTTCTGATTATTGCATGCGGGAATTTATTCACAGATAAGGAATCATGTAGAGAATATTTGCAGTTATTGTACATACGTATTTTACAGTAGCACTACATTTACATTATAACACAGCATTACTCTAATCTGAATCTCAGATTTGCATTTTGCATGCAGACGGGGACATGGACAGTGCAAAGTTAAATTGATGAGCTTGCTTTGCTCAGCAAACAACTACTACCTATTTATAATACCTAGTAAAGATACAACAGAACACAGACAGAGTTGGAGAATATAAAACAAGCATGAAAATCCGTAGACATTGTTTTAATCCTATCTGGTATTGTAACTCATAATATTCCGTTGTTGCTCATGCACTTATGAATTCCTTAACAATCATTGTTAATTTTTATCACTGTGATATAGGGAACATGTCATGAACTCATGTTATTTGGCCAACAAGCATACATTTGAATAATTAACATTTTCTTTCCGGTCAAATTAAAAATACTAAGCACACGGTCACTCTAATAATCTTCTCATTCATGCTGCTAACTTGCTTTATCCGTATTCTATGGCGTGGCCAATTAATGTTTAATATGTGTCAGTTAGCTAAACTGTAAGAAGATACAGGACAAATCAAGTTCACGCAAATATTACGTAACTCTTTTATACAGGAACTCTGACCTTATTCATTCAGACTCAAGTTGAAGGTACAATGTTCCGTCTTCTACTACGTATCAGTTACAATTAAGTATACGCATACATATGCACATGTAGTTTTTTTCGCAAGTTATATTTGCAGTAGCCAGAAAGTTTAATGAATGCTACTGTCAAGGTTTTCCTTCAGACGCTCATTAAAATATAATGAAACCTACATGCAAATAGTCATTGTACGTGGGTATTATTGCCATTTTTAAATCAATACAATCACAATAACAATTCTATAGAAAGAGAACACCTTTACATCAAACAAACTAACGTACAATCGAATATTTTTCCTGGAAGTTTCAAAAATCATGTTTTTTTTATTGGCTAGTCCTTTGTTTTGCCACTTATTATAAGGTTGTGTCTGTTTTATAATGTAATATACCACAAAAAACAGAAAAGGAACTAATATTTATATGGGATGATAATTTGATGGCCAGATTCAATTAACTTTGTGTAATTCTTACATAAAAATCGAAAATTAAGGTATGTATGTAGTCTCAATCTGCAGCGTTGGCCGGAAGTCATGCACCATAGGGAAATAGCATTAGGGACGATGCTTGAAAATGTTTCTTAAACAGTTTGAGAGGTATTTTCAAACGTTACATGCAGTTTCCTATGGTGCGGGACATGTGGCCCAAACCCTATATTATTTTCCTATGGTGCGTGACTTAGGGTCAACGCTGTAGTTTAGGTTAATACATTCCATTTGCAAATAGTAAAATATTTGTAGTAGTAAGAATGTGATAAAGACTATTATAAGTAAATCAAGTATTTATATGTTAATTCATGTAGTATGTAATTATAGTTAATACAGAGTAGAGGTTAATTCATTGTGATGAAACGAAGAGCTTGTAATAAACTGCCGGCACTGCATAAGATGTAATAAGTAACAATAGTAAGAGATAAGAGATAGTTGCATGGTGAGGCAAGTGAATAAGTAAACAATGTTGACGTTGACCCTGTCTCATGAATCTCAACCATTGAATCTGAATAAAAAAGAAACAGGATGGCACAGAATAGCAGATGCACTAAGTGACTTGTAAGTGTAAGCATCCTGCCCTGTCCTCATCTGCTCTGCTCCTCTTTGCTCTTTCAGCTGTATTAATTTAATCGTATTTATTCGATGCACTGCATATTGCATAGGAGCTAAAGATTATAATGTGACGTAACTGAATAGCTCAATGAAAATAAATCTCCGAGTGTACAATTACAATTTGTTCTTAATTTGTTCAAGTGGTTTTTCTACTTTGAGTGATTGTGATATGAAGTTTTTTTGTTCACTTTGCCTACACAGTAAATTATTTTAGTATTCAGTCTAGAGTCTATGCCTGCTATGAACAATGATACATATTTTATCGCTTTAATCACAAATATATAAATTACATGTATTTATAAGAACTAGCTATACACAATGAATATTTTTTCCTTAAATCTTGTATGTCTTGGCAAGATTACTTATATTACCAAGTTATAATGCTACAAATCAGCATGTATCTACATATGCATAAAAGCAAACTGATGTTTTATAATTTTATGCATGTAGACATATTATGTAGTATCTTAAATACCGAGAGAGATGCGTTTTTATTCATGTTCACAGTTATAGTATTAGGTTTAAGTATTGATTAATACGTGTACATAGTAATTGTACTGAGTAGTATGTGTAATAAATGAATTGTACATATGTTTGTCTTCATAATTAATATAGTAAGATTCATATTACATGCAATAAGAGAGATAGAGACTATCTGAATGGTATTTTACAATAGTAAAATAGAAGAGGAGCTTTATACTGTAATTGATATCGATAGAATAATATTTTCTACTATAGTACTGGTTACTGGTTGCATATAGAAAAATAGCTTTGATCTTGTTTTGTCGCTATATTCGTGGGTGTGTTATATATTTTTACTCTGATACGCTTAGTTCACTAAAAGAGATGACTCATCTGTAAGTGATGTACAATAGAACTGAAATACACTCATGAGAAAGTTTGATATGCAGACGAGACAAGAGAAGACAGAAGGAGATAATGATTCTAGTTAAACTAATGACTACGACAGGGAGCCTTCCGGACTCCACCGGAAAGAAATGTGACTAAGCTATACGAATTACTACTACTCCTGTGGTATATTCTATTCTACAATACAGAGATATACTTAGAATATAATCTGTTCACATAGTGTAACAACTGCCTTTACAATAATATCTGGAATAGGATTCAAGACTACTGTAGTAATTTCTCACTGTCATTGTCAACTCACATATCTACTTTGCTTATACTTACATTTTACATGCTCAATATTAGTACACAATTCCGAAAGAGGATGAATCACTTAGGATATTTGTGAGATCCAGTAATTTCCATCTAGTTAAACACAATTAGGGACATTTCGTGAATTAAACATTAGCAAAATGATTAATATAATGGAAGTACTGCTATTCTACCTGAAATTACTTACAATAGAAAATACAGAGGTTCTCCATATAATACAAAGCCCTGAAGGAATTATTACATTAGGAACTACGGTGCATTTTGAATGTCTCGGATCTAATCCCCTTGTACCGTTAAGTGAAGCCAGGTGGATGGTAGAGAAAAGTGATAGCAAATTAGAATCTATAAAAGGAACAGGTAACTTATTAATTATTTTAACATGATAAATATTTTTTTAGTAAAATTTTTTTTAAAATCCGGAATATATCATTAAGTATTGACTCTTACGTGAATTCTTTAGGTGATGGAGCTTTAGAAATAGTTTTTAATGAATGCGATATCAAGAGTGTCCTCTGCTTCATAGGAAACAACAAAAATGCGTCTTTGCCTCTGCATTTTGCGGTAGCGGACACTAGTATGTCTTTTAAGTGAAAACGTATATAAATGTTTATTTTATCATTTATATGCATAAAATTTGTCAAGTGTTAGAGAAAATTACAGTATTTCAATTTTATACCCAGATCTACCATTCGTCCCGATTGGATTCAAGGTTCTTGAAATCACTTCGAAAACGGTTCACTTTTCCTGGAGTCTTCCTGTTGATAATTCACCGCGAATTAAGCAGTATGTAATAGAGTACAAGAAAGCAAAGGGCTCTTGGGTGACTGGAAAAGAAAGATTGATTGTTCCCGGCAGTAACACAAGTGCTATTGTGACAAATTTAAAACCGTGGACGTCTTTTCATTTTAGGTAACACTGTAAAATCAAGTAGTCAAATAAAACCATTCTGTTATTAATACTATTTAACTGCAGAATTTTCGCGGAAAATGAAATCGGCAACTCAACTCCAACAACGTCACAAACTGTTATAACTTTGGAAGATTTGCCCGAAGGTACACCCATGAATGTGGAGGTAGAATATGAAAAATCTGTTTACTGTTTTCTTTCTTGAATAACTTATTATTCATAGAATCTCATTTTAATTGCAAATTTACAAATACAATTTTATGCTAATTAATTAATTGCTTTAAATTTCCAGGCATCAGTCATCGATTCAGAAACATTACAAGTCTGCTGGACGCCTCCCCCAAAAGACGACTGGAATGGAGCTCTTCTTGGTTTCAATGTTGGTTACAGAAAATATCCCAGTGCTGAAGATGATCCATACGTATTCCAGATAGTCGTATTTCCAAAAACAATTGGAAGATTTTATGGGCTAAATATTACCGTTCCTGAGTAAATATTTTGTATTTTATTATTATTATCGTATCAACTAATATATTAGGTGTTGTGTTTCCTTGTTTTAATATTATCTTTTGTAAGTGATATACAAAAAATTCGTGGAATTGGAATTATTGGTAGGATATTCAGACCAAAAAATTTGGCACACGCTCTGAAAGGCATACTAAATTGGATGTTTAATTTGAATAGCACGAGAAATGAATACGCTGTGGTAGTTCAAGCGTTCAACAACGTGGGTGCGGGTCCTTTATCAACAGAAGTGACACAATTCACACCTAAAAGAACGACTTACGAGTTCACGGAGGTATATCTTGCAATTAGCTAGTATATTTACGTGCTACCTACATTATTCAGCAAAAACACTTATCGCTGTTTGCCTGACACTTGAGAATCTTTCTTGATCTTCTGTGTAATCCTGAATAGCTTACCCCATGCATGCAATTGTTCAATCTAATTGGAAATAATTTCCATAAGAGGTGTTAGCCACACAATGCACTCTAACCGTAAAATAATTGCACTGTCATCAAATTATACTCGTACCAGTGTACCTAATGAATTAATTTACGTTTTGGCTATTAGTGCAGTTGTAAATTGAATTGCATTCATGTATTTGCATGTAAGAAACGAAAACGTTTATCACTTGCTAATTTTATTGGTGTTGTTAAATGTTTATGAGGTGTCTGCGAGCCAAATGCTGGCCACACTCTATATATACTGTACTTTTACAATTCATATTATTATAATACCATTTATTATTACGTAAGGTACAAGAGGAGTCAATACCACCACCGCCTCCGGCCATTTCAGTCGTGAAAACATCAGATACTTCCGTCGTGATACATTTAAAGCTACCGAACGGAGATACAAACGCTAATTACCTATCTGTACTTGGATTTAAATTATACTACAAAGAAGATTACGGCTCATGGACTTTCGTGAATGTAAAACCCACAAAATTTTCCGAAACGCTGTTCGAAATCGAAGGATTAAATTGCGGATTCAGATATATGATTTATGCCGTTTCATACGATAGGTCAGTTTCCCTATGAATTCTCCAAATACTTGAATTGTTTATTTTTTAGCATATTTACCTTTTTATAATAATTGAAGACAAACAAGTTGACACTTGCATTATTTAATTACAGCAAAGTGGACAGCCAACCTTCAGAAGTGCTAAACGTTCGCACAAAAGGACCAAGACCAGGTTTTTGCACAGACGATAGAGAAAGATGAGAAGATGTGACTGTAGCAGCAAGACAATATAATTTCCTCCCATTTGTATGCAAGATATCTAAATTACATTGTATATTTACTATTTACTTAAATACTTGTAGGTTTTCCCTTGTACATACATATTTAGTATAAGATAATCTTCCAGTTTTAAATAAGTGTAGTAGTGTGTGTAGTTTGTAATGATGAAAAACGAGGTTAGATGACAAGAAACAAAGTACACCTAGATTTTAATTAGGTTATTAGTAAAGACCGGTTAGCTCCTATCTATCTCATACGATACTTCTTCACCTGACATTGAATTGAGTAATGAAAGCAGTTAAACCTAAGTAAACTAAGCTCAACTAGCTTTAGTGTGTATGTATCCACATATTATTGTTGTAGTAGTTTAAGTAAGTAAGTAAGGTACATGTAAAACTGAACTATTGCTATTCCTACGATTAGTAAGTAGGTATCTTATACATACATACATTTTATAACACATGATCAAACAAAGCAAAGTAATGCAGAAGAATTGCAGAAGAATAACATAGCTCTGATATGATAACTGAAGATAACGTAATATTACAATAGAATGTATAATAGGTAATTCAGAACAGACAAAAGGTAAAAGAACCAATACACATGTTATGTAGATAGTAACTTAGTTTTTCTATTCTGACGTTGTTACTATAAGATTAAGATTGTATTTTGCATAACATAACGTATTATTTACTCTTGTTGAAATCATACTCTACATGGGTAACAGTAAGCACTGGGATAATTCTCTGTCTGTAAGTAATAGTAATGTAAGTAATGCAATGTAATATTATGAGTAGTTAATACAGAGACGATTGAAGAAGAAATCTGCCGTTATCTGTTCTGTATTAATGTGTGACACGAATAAATGAAGTAACATATCTAATGGACTTTATAGTAGCACCTGAGCACCCGATCTGTCATGACGATGTTTTCGTTTCACCCCACATTTAGAATTTATTTCCTCGCTTCCCGTTTCTCTCACAAGAAGAATCACTCACTAGTTTTTCCCGTCGCCACCTTTCTCATCACTATTTTCATATTTTCCCACTTTTCACCTGTCAACAGTAGTATTTCCATCCCCAGCAGTGACATTAGTGACATATCCTCTAATAACAATATTCCACAGTTATATCCTAGTAAACATACAACCACTAGACGAAAAAGCAGTCGCCAACTCCAATACCCTAAAATTAGAGCTAGCTATGTTGTCAATAATACTGTCAAATTTAATTTGAGACAAGTGGCAAATCAAGTCAATGTTACACTCGTTTTACCCAAAGAACATTATCAACTCAGTTCCGGAGAAGATTTCATTATCCGAAAGGTTCTTAGATTGGATTGTGCGGCTAATTATCCTGTTGAATGGAAATACGACCAAGGCTCTGGGGTAACTTATACCTACTCTAGTAGTGAAATTTATTTTTAGGAAAGTTCTTAATAATTGTGCAAATTTTGTTGTCCCAAGGCTCCTTACCATATCACTTCAAGATCTGTCAGACAAGTGACCAATTTTAGTGATCCGCGTACTTACACTTTTTCTACCGTTCTTGACATCTACAAAAATGATCCACGCAATGCCGGTAGATATTCCTGCCAAAGTACAACTCTACCCTTGCTTTCTGCTTTCTACGATGTGTACACACCAAGTGAGTTTTATTTTACAACAAAAATTCTCATTTTCGAGACAATTGTTGCAGATTTATCATTTTTTCATACAGATGATCAGTTATTTATATCCACGGCAAATAAAACTGTTCAAGTTGGGGAAAATGATACGGAAATCATTATTCCGTGTCCAGTTTCTGATCCTCGGGTTCCGTTAACATTGTATAAATTAGGAAACCCTCCTTCTCATCGGCAGGTATATAATTAAATCTGCAAAAAATTAGTTTGTAAGGTGAATCATGTCATTTCATGTCATTTTGTTTTATAAAGGGACGTACCGTTTACTACCCGGTTAATTCAGCCATAAAATTTGATCCTCTGCATGGATTTTATATTAACATTGCTGAACAACCGAATTACAAAGGCACATATGTCTGTAAAGATTCTATAGACACAACTTCAGGATACTACACCATTTTACCACCAAAAAGTAAGATTTTTCCCATAAGGAAATGTAAAATGACAAAATTTATAGTAGAGATTAGAGATAATGCTGAATAACTAACTATTTTCAGATACTTATGTAAAAGTGACACCTGATACAAGCTTTATCAAAATAATTCCTGGTCTTAAACAAACATTTAAATGTGAATCGAATGAAAATGTGACTCTGACATTCTCTGGAGACAGACAACCAAGAATTATAAATACGGAAAGGAATTCTTCCTCGAAATACCTCTTTGAAACAGCATACGAATTGAACCCTACAGAAATGACGGAACACACAATCATAAATTGTGTTACCAATAAGGACAATAGGGTTTTACACACTTGGGAGTATTCTACATACGATGATGTTTCCATTTCAAAGTTTTACTTTGATGGGAAAACTAGATTTCAAGATGCGAGATATGTTTGCTGCAGCAATTCATTTTACAAACCGAAACTTGAATACATTTTCTGCCGCTCTGAAACAGAATGCCAAATAAAAAAACTGATTCTTGAAAGCGAAAGTTCGGAAAAGGAAGAACTTACAAGTGAATACTCGGACAGAATATTCGAGATTAATGGAACATGCATTGGATACAATCCATACTTCAAGTACACACTTTCTGGCGGCATTCTAAGATGTTCCGTCACTGGTCTTACAAGTACATTCGCTAAAGACTATTTGTACTATTTCAATCCTTACAGAATATTTCAAGGTAACATTTAGGAGAAGTACTTTATGAAAAATTTATAAAATATGACGAAAATTTATGAAAATCCCTAAAATTTTGTGCCTTTTTATATTTCAGCTTACACCGATTCGACCTTAGATACATCGAAAGTAAAATTTAGTGAAGCAATCATGAAATTGAGTAAAACTCCATCGAAGAATATTATAGTTGGTCAAAAATCCAGATTTCTTTGTTATTACTCAGAATTCTTTTTCTCAAATGGAGTTCAATGGGGAATTGAAATGAAAAATGGGTCCGTCACATATATGAGCAACCCTTGTAATATTTTTTTACTTAAAAATTATAATTTAATATTGCTATAAATAGGTCATCCTGTTTTTTTCTTGATTTCCTTGATTAACTAAAATTGATGGATTTACAGACAATAAATTCTTTTACGTTTTAAATACAGATGAGGAAAATTATAATACATCGTTCAGTCAACTGGAAATGAAATTTGATGACACAGAAGTAAAATCCATCCAATGTTTCGCTCCTGTGCGAGTTTCGCCATTCGAGTGGAGAAATCTATCTGGACCTATGTATGTAAAAGGTGAATTGCTTTTATACGAAATTTTAAATTTCAGTTCAGATAAGTATTGGGGTAAGTAAATTTTCTGGATTGATGTAGAACCACCTCAAGTTAGAGTGTTGCTGAGAGGAAGTTCTGGGAAGCTTGTAAAAGTTCTTAATGATCAGCCGAATACAGACACAGTTCTGGACAAATCGGATTTATTCACATTCTACTATCAAACGGCTGGACAATCCTTATGGAGATCTCGATCCCTATTTAAGAATATCAAAATATTCTTTGTTTCTTTGGAATGTAACGGATCTTATCCTTTGGATTGGGCTTATCAAGGAAATGGAGTATGAATTACGAATTTTATTCCTTAATCACGATTATCTAAATTGTTTCCCATAAATTTTGCAAAATTATACTATTTTTCGCAAAATTATACTATTTTTTGCATACTTTTGCATAATATAATAATAAATTGAGATTTAGTATTGATTGCAAATGTTTGTAACTTAATTACAATTTTTATAAATGCAGTCTCCTGAGATGGATGTTCAAACATACAGATACACGGATAGCATTCGAAACACTTCTACGTATACCTATTCAGCTGTATTGACTTTACTTGCTCTAGACGAAAAAGCTGTCGGGAAGTATTCCTGTGTAAGTGTTCAAAGAGAATTTGGCCATAAGGGAAGTACGGCTGAAGATCTGAATGCTTCGTTTTATCTTTACGTACCAGGTAACAAATATTATGGAATAATCCCAGGTGAAAGTGAAAATTGTGAAAGTAAATCATTTTGATTTTCTTTTAGGAAAGAAATTATTTTTGGCCGAAGGAAATCAAACGTTAAGACTTTACGCATATCGGGACTCAGTTTTAATTCCTTGCGCAGTTTCAGACAAAAGAGTCAAAATAAAACTTCAAAAGTTTGAGAATACTACTGTGAGTTTTCCAGTATACTAAAACGTTTGCAGAAGCAGCAGATAATTCAATTTTGCTGTTCTTGTCATTACAGGCAGAATGGAAAACTTTAGATTTTGATGATCAATTCGACCCTGCGAATGGATTTTCTCTAAACAAAACCCATTCATCAGATTTACATGGCATTTACAGATGCACTGACGAAAGTCAACGATTTCTCTCTGGAGTATATAATATTATCCTTCCGAAAGGTATTTTGCAATATAAATACTATTAATCTTATACCTTTATAAATGCAGGTAACAAATTTCCTTGAAGGATTCCACAAATTTTAGAAATCAATTTGCAGGAAATACCAAGAATTAATATTATCTTAAGAATTTACAAATAATAGCAGTTTTTGACAGATATACTTATCAAACCGACCCCATTAGTGAAGGAGATCAAAATTTCAAAGAATGAATCACAAATATTCAAATGCGAAGGGAAGGAGAACGTAACTCTATCATTTTCGAACGATACAGTACTGCTTGGGGATCTTTTATATGAAACTGACTTCAATGCACTGTACCCTTACATTGTTAGCTACAAAACGGAGCCTCTTGAATTTCTGAATTTCACCGTAATCAATTGCACGAGTGTTTCCGAACCTAAGATAACGCATCACACCTGGGAATTCTATCCCACGGATTCCAATCTCATAGACTATTTTTATTTTGACAACACCACAAATATAATGACTTGTTGCACAAAACCTTATCGTGAAGCCTATTTTGAGTGGATGCCTTGCTCTTCTGTTTCTGAATGTGTCAATCGACAGAGTGCTTGTTTATTTAAAAATATTTGCCAAGAAGATAATATACAAAGTACCGCAGATTCTGGAGTATCAGTGGATTATACATTTAAGCAGTCAGGTTGCATCGGATATAACATTACACAGAAAACTGAAGGATTCCTCCGGTGTTCTGTGAAAGGCATTCTTAAAATTGTTTCTCAGGCTGTTGTCTACTATTTCAATCCGGAGAGGAAATATCAAAGTACTAAAAATATATTTACAATTAACTTAAATAGTTAAATTTCATGTTTACTAAATTTTGGTCTTTTTCCTACAGTTCATGACAGTGTTTTTAATGTTCAGAAGATTTTCGACAAATTCGCAACATCTAATGACAAAATTATGCAAATGTTCCAAGAACCTTACAGAAATATTAGTCTTGGTGAAAATGTCAGATTCAGTTGCATTGGTTCAAAGTTTTTTCTATCTTCTGAAATGAAATGGGCATTGGAAAGAACAAATGGGAGTATTGAATATATTAATGGAAAAGGTAATTTTAAACTTATTCCGTTTAATTATGTCAAGTTCATGTTTACAAGTTGTTTATTTTATGTATACGAGCACATTTATGTATATTTTATGTGTACATAAGTACATTTATGTATATTTTTTGAATACAAGTACATTTATGTATATTTTATGTATGCAAGTACATTTATAGCAATTATTTTGTGACAGATTTACCGAACCGAAATAGGATATTTGGACAAACTGAAGTTCGGTTCAACGATACAGATTGGAAATCCATTTATTGCATAGCACCTGCTTGGAATGATTACTACAGTTGGAGAAATATCTCGTTACCTCTGTTCTTCATAGACAAAGGTGAATTTCATGAATGCATTAAAACTTACATTAAACTTTAACTGAATTTTTTTCCCTGTTTTGTTTACAGATAATATTATCCAGAATCTGTGAGATGAATCCTTACAAATTATTTATTAATGATGGTATGACTGATTGTAAATGATTGTCGAGTTTATGATTGATTCACAAATGTGTTTATTGTGTTCTTTATTACTGTGTACATTTCATAACATTTCTAGCCAGGGTAAACAATAACTGAAATAATATCGGATTTTTATGATGGGGTTATTAAATGCTTATGTAATTATTACACTTATTTCACCCAACCGTTACTTTTGCAATAAGGAGTTGTAAATTTAAGTGCGTCATTCATTGCATGTTTGTTAGGAGATTCTGATCAGAATCAGAATGAATGGGAAAATACAAAACTGGACATTTACTCTGGGAAAACAGAAGTTACTGACACTAATTAATGAACTGTGGACAAATTATGGATGAAAATGTTTGGCAAATATAAGCACACTTGTTTTCGCTAATTAATTATGGTAAATGTACCTACTTATAATTTATGCATCCTAAAATCTCATTAAAAGTGATTTGGTCACGCATGCATGGTTTTCTTGAGTGTAAAATTAGGGGTGGGAATATTAAACCTCATGAATTGCAATAAATAAGTCATACGGATAGATCAGGTCAGAATTGTTGTTGGAGGAAGAGATATCGTGCCGGTTTAGTAGTTTGACAAGGTAGAACTGGATAGCCTGCTTAGAATTTGACCGAGACTGGCTTTTCTCTTTAGTAGATTTACATGGGATAACGCAACGTGCGAAAATTCCCATGATTCCATTTGTCAAAGCTGGAGGAGTCATTCACTTCTCTAATAATGCCAAAATCAGTCTCAAATCCTTCTTCATTCAGTTCAGTTCAATTCAGTCTTTGTTTGGTTAGGTTCGTGCAAAGTACACAATGGCATTTTATTCAGTTTTCTGCATATTTCTCATTTTGTGCAGTTTTTCTCTTGCTTCGCAATTTTCACCAGATCCTCATATAGAAGTTCATGCAAAAAGTCATCTCACTGTTAGTGGAAAAGTGTCTTACAAGTTACTGCATCAAGCGAACAATTCAGAAACAATAATTTATCCCTTGTATTTCGATGAAAATACCAATCAGTGGAATGTAAAACCAAATGAAGAAGCTCCAATTTCTGCAACAATTCAAATGGACTGCACAGCTCCTTATGGTAAAAGGGAATAATAAATTAACTAGTAAATAATTAATTAAGAAATTTAATTTTTATTATGTTTTTTCAAGACTGAAGACTAAAATCTCCGATATCTATAGTGTATTATAAATATAATTAATAATAATCCACTTTAAATATTTTCAACAGCTGTGGAATGGTCTTATGAAGGAGATGGTGTAAGTACTTCTTCTGAAACTTTTACTAAATTATGGAAATTTTCCCAAGAAAAAATATGTCAATAAATAATACGTATTTTTTATAGTTAACGGATAATGTAGATCAAAAGGATTACCCATATAATTTTAAACACGCATCTGTTACGGCTACAAGGGTCGTAAAACCAGAATCCTTTTGGAATGAATCCACATATACATTTAAAGCTCAGATCTCTAACGTTTTCGTTAGGGAAAAGCTAACTGGAAATTATTCCTGCAGAAGCATAGAAGACAATTCTGTATTAACTTGGATGTATATCTATTTTCCAGGTATGATCTTTAATGTGACGCATTTTTAATATTTACTATTCAAGATTTTTTGTAAACAAATGAAAAATAATGCATTTTATGTGATAGAAGTCGATATTTATACTTTTTGTGTACAGAAAATTCAAAATCTTCAGAAAATATTGAGAACGCTCGCCGAATTCTACTTCATGACAGGGATCAAGCGATGATTCTTCCAGAAAATTCGGAATCTTTAACTCTGCCTTGCAGTGTGTCTCACCCGAGATCCAAAGTTTCATTATTTAAAATATCTTCAAGGGTACTACACAATTTTCCAAAGATGTAGAGTTTCTTCGAATTACTTCATGTAAAAAGAAATTCATAGTTTCATGTGCTTGCTGTTCTTGCATTCTTTAGGGAAGTTTCGAAAAAGTATTTATAGGTCCACCAGAGCTGGTTTTCAATCCACAGAAAGGCTTCGTATTCGAAAATCTTAATTACACTTATTTGCTAGGAACTTACCTTTGCCGAACTGAAAATTACAGATCAATTCAGATTTTTGTATTCCCACCTAAAGGTAATTTGAGCACTATATGCCTATTTTCAATGTATAACAAAAATAACAATCCTAAAATAATTTGTTGTTAATATTTAGAATTCATTAGCAAGATTTCTCCAGATGCTGCATACGTACCAATAGTTCCAGGAGAAAGCCAAAAATTTGAATGTAAAGCTAGGGAAAATATAAACATGATATTTTCGGAAGACGATTTTCCACAAGAATTGGTAGAATATAAGTATTCTCCACATGGAAAATTTCCCTTTTCGGCATCCGTTACATTACACCCCTCTGATAGCAGAAAGTTCATAAGAATTAACTGCACTTCAAGGGAAACTCAAAGAACATTGCACGTTTGGGAGTACAGCTCCTACAGTAAATTCATATGAAATATTTATACGTTTATGATTTATGACAGGAATTTTTTGAAATTTTTTGAAAATGTTTTGCTTTTGAATATAGAAAATGAAATTGAATTTCAATACGATGTTTCCAGTCACAGAGTGCTCTGTTGTGCCGATTCCTACAGACTTCCAAAATTAAAGGCTCTTCAGTGCCACTCTGAAATGGAATGTAGACTAAAGAAGAAATTTATGTTCGATGTTGTTGAAAAGGATCCACCAATGTCAGAAACACCCGGCGCTATTCCACCTGGCTGTGTTAGCCTTATGTGGGTCATTTCGGAAGGAAAATTAGATTGCTCACTGGATTTCAAAAATAAAAAAACAGATTTGACAAATTTTCATGGTTTCATTTGTAAGTCCATATTTTTCTTTGTGTGATATTCAAATTAATGTTAGAAATAATACACAGATCGATTTAAGTGTCCTCGTTGGGAATTTGGGAATATGATATTTATCTGAATTGAATCACAGCTGTAGATCCTACTGAAATTCCTACATCGGACGACATTATGCGTATTCAGCATGATATTCCATTTATCAATGATCAACCAAGGGATATACTTTTGGGGGAAATGTTTTCTTTCTACTGCGAAGCGTCTCCAAAATATTTTGCTACTGGATCGTTTTACATAAAATTTGGGCTCTTCAGGGAAAATAAGACTATGGAAATCCTAGAGGGTAATTTTGCCTCAAATACATGCAAAAACTACAGAACTGCAATAATTATGCATTGCTAATTAAAAGTCTCATTAAGAAACTAATTAAAATTACTTTTAGCGCCCCACTGCAGATTAAAAGCTTGCGGTCCAAACTTAGGAATAAAATTCGACGATATTACGATAACAAAGGTGTTTTGCTTTGCTCCGTTATACAATTCATCTACCGAATGGAGAAATGTTTCTCTTCCAGTCCGAGTCACAGGTTTCCATCAATTGCTTCATAAATTATTCACTTTCATAAAATATGCCATAATGTATTTATTTCTCTGGATAATGTGAAAATTTTTTTGCAGATAACGCCCCAATAACGATTAGAGCAGTCCTAGCCGACAAAAGAGATGGAGTCTCCTTTCCTCTAATGGATATACCAAACACTGATATCATTCTGAGGGAAACTGCTATGTTTAGAAATAGAAGACTTCGGTTGGAATGCGATTCTCCATTTCAAACAATTTGGGAATATCAAGGAATGGGAGTAAATGAAATTTAAATTTTTATGTTTTCAGTTTTGCGTTCTATTTTTTGTTTTTATAACTTTTCTTTCGATTTTTATAGATTCCAGTAGTAAAAGGAATAAGTAACGTAACAGAACAGATTGGAAGTGATACAACAACCTACAAATTCCATTCTGCAGTTGAATTCACAAAAGTGACTGACCTTATTAGTGGGAAATATTCTTGTATTGTAAAAGACAAGCCACGTTTAAAGTCCTATTTCAGGATTTTCGTGCCAGGTTGGGTTTACTACAGAATTAACACTCAATTACAAGAAATTATGTTCTCCTCTTCAAATAAATTTGTCAAATTTTATAATATCCTTTCAGGAATTACTGCATTTTTGAGTTTGGAACCAAAAGTGATTTCTTTAACAACTGTGGATTTGGTATACAGCAATAATATTGTTACGGTTCCTTGTCCAGTCTCGGATAGCGCTCATGTTGTTACGTTATTGGCTGAAAGCAGTGAAATCCGGGTAATTATACTTAACTATGTAATTAATAATATATTTCTGTTGATTCTGGATTGTTTGTGATCCTAAAATCATTTTGAAATATTCATGTACACATAGAATCAATGGATGGTGGTTACACCAGATGAAAACATAGATTATGATCCTTTGAAAGGATTTGAAATCCAGTCTTTAAAATATGATCTTCCGTGGAACACAACGTATATTTGTAAAACCGATAGTGGACATACATCTGGAAAACTTCAAATAATATCACCGAAAGATGGTTCATAATTATATCCTACTAAAAGGAAATTCTAAATTAACTAATTAAAATTAAAAATTACTAAATCAAAACTTATATTCTTTGATTAGATAAACTATTCAAGATAAAGCCAAACAGTATCTACGCTGATAACATAAACCGGTTGAAATCTGCAGTAAAATGTGAAGCAAAGAAGAATATTACGTTGACATTTTCTGGAAGTCCGAAAAAACGCCACCTCATACATGAAACGGATTTTGAATCAGAATTCCCATTTTCAGTGTCCTATTTTCCTTTGCAGCTGGAAGATGATAGTGACTACGATAATAGATTTACACTAATTAACTGTACTACTATTGAAGATCAAACTGTTCTTCATACTTGGTCTTACATACCAGGAAATTACCGTAAGATTTTAAAAACTATGGTCACCTTATTTCTTTAGAGGCCATATTTATTTAGAGGGGGCAAATGTATTTGGAGGGGGCCTTTTAGTGAAACCGTTATGCATTTACTTTTAATTTTCAGATAAACCTCCTCTTACATATTACTACGATCAAACCAAAGTACGATACATTTGTTGTACCAACTCCCACGTTCCTGCTCTACTTAGATACGTCCCTTGCACCGAAGTTTCTGAATGTAATGTAAGAAAAAGTTGCCTTGCTCATGACAAATGCGGACTGGAATTGAAATCGGAAAGCATTCATGATGATCTTAAAGAAGATTGTGCTGGATTTAGCATAATTGAAAAAAATGAAGGTTTACTTAGATGTTCTGCTTCAGGAGTTTATCAAGAGTACATTTATAAAGATTTCGTTTACTCTCATTACAGAAATGATTCCGAAAACGAAGGTAAGAAAATATGAATCAAAGATTAGCACACAATAAAATGCAAGATGCAAAATTTTGTACGGGAAATTGGGAAATTATGTTTTACTTTTCAGGAAAGTCCGACTTAATCCAATTAGGAGACGATGCCTTGCCTTCCCAGAGATTCGACATAAATCAAACCATGAAAAACGATTTCAAAATCATACAAACGCCTAAGGAAAATATTACTCTGGGAGCAACAGTTGTTTTTGACTGTTATGCTCCTTTATGTGAAGAAAAAGGGTTGCAGTGGTCTCTTTTTGCTAGAAACGGTTCAACTATTTACATTGATGGATATGGTATGAAAACATAATTCTAGAAAACTGGATTTTTATCTACAATTGTAATATTAACATTAAATTGCCCATTTCTCATTTTTCAGATGATCATATGTTAATCGGTGAAGAGCAACATGGTTGGACCCAGATAAAATTTGACACTGAAGAAATTTCTGCCATTCGTTGTTTTCCAAGAAATGCTCTCTGCTTTCACACATGGTCAGGCGTAACATGGAATTTAACTTATTCACAAAACACAGATTATGATTCCATCACTACAAATGAACCGTCTCAACTGTTTTTATAGTTCATTCCTTTTTTATTGTTCAAAACCCAAATTATTTCATTGACTCGTTACTTTTGTTGTTATAATTTTACATGTGGAGACAAATTATTGTTCAAAGTTCAAACGATAAAGCTAAAAGTTCATTATATTTTGTCCTCCCAAAATTATTCATCACAGTAAACTCTAAACTATCGTGTTACAGAAATAATGACAAAATTCATTACACTTTAATTCATAAAAGGATAAAGTTCCTCTGTATTCTACATAAATAATATAGTTAAACTATTTTAATCTACTCTAATATTGCCATTCATATAACAAAACATAAACGAAACAATGACCAGGTATTGCAAAACTTAATTTATCAAATTACGTCTTTAGTTCATTAAGAAAATTCTTCTAAATAGTATCAAAAATTATAATATCGTGTTAGTATATATTTCATTAGTCAGTCTTAAGGTTGGGTTATCTCCATGATCTTCCTTACGAGTGAGAGTCATTGGCTAAAAGGTCGTTCATCGATATTGGAACCCAGAAAGCACGTTTTACATAAATCACACCTGAGTCTACGTAGACACTGTCATCCTTGCATCTGTATATTTGCTTCCCGTCTTTATATAATTTGGGGATGGGGTAAAAAATAATTCCACGGTCTTCGCACTTTTTTTGCAACAAATCTCGAAATGTCGCAGGAGTCATATCTAAAAATGTTTTTGCGTCCAGTAAATCTGAGTTTGCTTGTGAAGTTCCTGACTGTTGCGTATTACGTGGTTTCGATGTCGATTCCTTAAGAGATAAGTCTGCAGTAAGCTCATTTAGTTGCTTATCAATCAAAGCAGAATTGAGGAGATGAAGAGCTTTATGGAATTGTTCTAAATATAAAAAAGAAATAAAATTTGAGAAAAACTTTCATTAGCAGAATAAATAATAAATATAAATATTATCAAAAATATTCTTACCCCTGATACAGGATTCTTCCCAAACGAATTCAGGAAATCTATTTCTCCAAAACGTATAATACGTACGAAGGTCTTCAAAACTATTATCACTATCCACCATGCCTTTCAAGAAACTATACCAGTTAGGAAAAAAAGCTCTCTCTAGAATATCGTAAAATTTCTTTGAAGCCAATATATTGCTCCATAGAAATACTGCATCAACCGCTTCTGCGTTAGAAGCTTTGAAGTCAATTTTTTCCAAGTTAGCTTCAAGTTTAATAGCAACTATGTGCATTATCTGACTCATTTGGCGATCAGTAAAGGTTTTCCCCCACAGTGAGATTGTTTTCACCGCCCAATCGTTGTTTGGATGCCACTTTCCAAGACCTACTATAATTCTGTCACAAACGTTTTGAATTGCCTCGGGGAATTTCGGTTCTGTTTCAAAAAAAATTCCCTTTACAATTTAGCCGTACAATTTTAGCAGAATCAATTTTATTTTAATGCTGTGTACTTACCAACTAATTTTTTCAAGTTACGAAGCCAATTCGGTGTTATAAAATTGTCAGGGTTTTGGTCAACCGGATCCCAATTAGATATAACTTCAATAAATTTAAGCCACGCCTCATTTTTAATATCGGTTATCATCGATTGTGGAAAGAGGAGTGCCCAAACCTTTAGCAATCGATATATTTGTTGTGGGTTGCATCCATCCCACTTTCTAAGTAGAAAAAAGTCAGTTAGTTAGTTGAAAAACTTTTGCAAGTTAATATTAATGTTGGCTTACCGAATTGCTTTTACAAAAGGGGGCATAAATGTTTCTTGAACAATTTTCTCAAATTCTTGTGGTTTATCCCGCAAAATATTATTCCAAGGCACATATAGAGGTGCGGGCTTATAAGTCTCTTTCAAGGGATTCCAATTAGGACCAATCTCTTGCTTCAGTAAAGGTATTATCAGGGGAGCTACGTACTTATAGAATCCCATTCGTTCCCAAACCAATTCATTTTCCTACAGAAAAGAAAAATCATTTTTTCTGCTAAAGTAGGAGTATATACGGTGCATCAATATTCAGAATAAATAAATGTGTCACTAACCTTAATGGATTTAAAAACTTGAGAATATTCTTCAATACGTTGTTTGTTATCAATTGGAGGAGGGTCTTCATATCCTGAACTAATGACGTTCCTCAGTTTTTCCAGTTCTTGTAATGACTTATACTGGTCGTCAATTTTTTGACTAAGCTCGCTTTCCATATTCTTTAAGACAACAAGTTCTTTGTCAGCGCTGCGGATTTTTGCTTCATTTGCTTTAAGTTTCTGGTGAACGGAAAATAAAATACTTCTATTTATTACGCAGCATCACTATTTAATCTAAAGCTTAATGCTTATTTGCAAAATATTTCACCTTATCACAGTTTTCGACCATTACATTAATATTTTCTTTTACACAACGAAAATCATCTGCTGATTTGTTCTTTTCGTCTTTCGTTACAATTACAAGTTTTCCAAATGCTTCTATAAGGCTTCCTGGAAATTCGTCAGCTGGTTGTGCACATGACTGTTTTTCATTTAGCAGTTTCTTCTGACCCTTATAACTTACTTGGTGATTATATCCCCTTCTAAGAATACCAAAATTTATTTGTCAATCTCATCTAAACATAATTAGAATGTATTTTCTGGATATATTATATGCAATTTATAAACAGGAATATAAGTATAAATGTTATTGCAAGTATTGCATTTGCAAATAAAATTACCCTTTTCTTGTCAGCTCGGGTTTTGAAGCTTCAGTCTTTGAGGACCCTTCACACGAGAAATTTTGCTCAGGTTCTTCAAAATATCGATTAATGATTGCTGTTTTATTGTGGGATTTTCCTGTACTCGGTTTTGTCGCTTCTTGCTGAAATCCTATAAAATTTAAAAAAAATTCAATTCCTTTGTAGTAAATTATGCTAACTTTAAGTTAAATCTTATTGCGATTCATTGAACATGTAAAAATTAAAAATCAGTTTTACCTAATCCTTGTCTGCCAACTTTAAGTGGTGTATCAATAGGAGCGTTTTTTAAGTGTTCAGCTTTCAAGCCCATGCCCATTAACATTTTAGCACCTTTCCCATATGTAGTCTGCAGATCCTGCTCTTTTTCAGGGGGTATATCCTTGGCCAACCCAGTGGGCTTCGATGACAATGAATTTTCACTCATCGTAGCTGATTTACAGATTTTTATTCATTTACTATACAAAGAAAGAATTTTAAGAAATTGACAGAATTCTAAGAAATCTTCAATAAATTGTGCATCACAAATTAACATTAACAATAAAATTAAACGCTAATATAATAACTTACATACATGTGTATCTTATTCGTCTGCTTTATCAACTGACTTATTTGAATGTTGTGTTTCTAGTTTAGTTCTACTTTGCTTTCAATCCTCAGTTTCCCTCAATACCTCGTCTGTTTGGAGTGAGACTTGGAAGTTACAACATGATAAATCCAATACAACTGGCTTTGTTTCAAACAAAATCCGTTTCATGGAAATTAGTTAAGTTCTGGATGTGTTTTTGCATTGCTCAGTGTCATTTTAATTATCTTGAATGTAAAAATGATCATGTATTATTAGTATTTCATTTATCGGATCATCACATTCTGATGATACTTAACAATAAAGAATCTTGGTAGGAAAGTACGAATAAGTACGAAATAAGAAATAATTTGTGTATTTGAAAGTATGGGCATTTGGGCATCAACCCTCCTCCATGGAAGAGCTTAAGGATGCATAATGTTTTGGTTTAATTAAGTCTGCATAATATTATTAGGTTATGGCAAACCCTTTCTTTAACTACGTGACTATAGCTGTGTAATGTATGGTTGCTTTAATATGTATTTACATTTGACTTTTAAAAACTATCCTTATGCCATATTAAATACTTATGTTTATGCTGTCGTAAAGTAAGTTTACGCCAAGGACGTATCCAGGAATTAGATCAAGGGGGGCATACCAAATAATATTGCGAAAATGAACGAAAAACATCGCATTTTCGCACGTAGCGCGAGAAAATTTCTATTTCCTGCTACATTTGGTCAAAAGAAATGCACATTTTGAAAATTTCAAAGAAGTTTTCAAATAATATTGCCAAACAGATGATTTTTTCATGGTATTTTCTGCTATTTTATACCTAGCAGTAGCACTAAGAATTTTAACGAATTTTTGCCTTTTCTGAAGAATATTTTGTTTTCCTTTTTCGGGTTTAGGAGGGGCACGTGCCCCCGTGCCCCCTCTAAATACGTGCCTGCATGCTTACTACAGTATAACACAAACTGTAGCATTTATTATACCACACGGGAGTAAAGTACTAATTCTGATGCAAATTGAAGTGCAGTAAAATCTTCTCATGTAGTGTTGGTTCCATACAATTTTGCACGTTTATCTTTTCTTGGGCTATAATTACAAGGGGGAGTAACTTATTACTATTACCATATTGCTATCTTTATTGCAACAGGGACATAAACGTGGTTGTCAATTTGTGAAAAGGAAGTAATATTTTGTAACTATAAATAAATTTAAGTGTACACGATACAGTAGGAGGTTTGGCTACTAATTACGACAAAATATTATGGCAATATAGACGTGTGGGTATAATGGCTATAAAACGTATTTGCTTTAAAAACGGTCTTGTTAGTATTGAAATTAATTACATCTGAACTTGATGTGTCTTTTTATTATTGGAATACAATGTGTCTAATAGCCAGAAGGAGGTGCATAAGAAATTTCAGTATCAGAAAAGGGGCACAGGAAAAATGAGTTTATACAATTAAACTAATAAAATTGTGTTATGTTCTTCCACTTACAAACTAGAGATACACAGGCACTATTATTAGAGTTCAGAGGAATATATAAAAGTGGTAATTGAAATTATTTTCCATATCGTTTCGTGATCGACGGTAGAAGCGTCATCGCAGAAAAATTCAATTTTGTAAAATAATTAATTAAAGTAATCTTTTCTGGAAAATGTTGCAAGTTAAAAGAAAATCGAATTCTGAAAATTGTTTATCTTTGAAATTTTACGTGCTTCTCATTTCATATTTATTACAAACAGCAAAAGTCGTTGGATTTTCGGGAAAACACTTTGCAGAGAAATTGTTTTGGCTTGAACATGAGAAGCAGATTAATTTTCCTAAGGGAATAATGTTCAGAATGACCTCAAGTGCCGAAGTACCCTTGTGGAAAACTCTAAGTGAATCTGTCACTTCCTCTATGTCAATCGAAGTACCCATAACACGTAAGTTTGCATTTCTAGCATTCTAGTCTTTTAATTATCTAGAAATATACAAAGATATTACATATGCAAAATATTTAAATTGTTTTGAATAGTTAAATATCTTGCAAGTAAAAAATATTACATACGTGATGGCGATTTTCGGTAAAATTAAAATTAATAGTTTCTTCTTGTACATTTTAATTCAGTACAACTTGATAAATTGCTCCTCGGGGATATTAATAGAAGAAAAGTAAGTTTTCCTTACCATCCGCGGACCACTGATGAAAATGATCGAAAAAAGAGAGCAGTTGGGTTTACTGTCATGAACAAAGAAGATTCTTGTACAGCTGGACAGCGCCAACGAATAAATGTACTGAAAAAGTTGGAGAGTATTTTGAATACAATGGGGATAGCTGGGGGTCCGTGTCTTTTGAGAACTATTTGTGAATTCCATGAATATGACCTTTTTAAAAATTACGGATTACTTGGCGAAATTACAAAACTGGTTTTCAGGTGCGTAAATAATCTTTCATGATGAACTTTGGATATTTTCGGGGTAAATTGGAAAATGTAAATAATAAATGCTTTCTGTTAGCATGAGGGACGAAGAAAGAAAATGTCCAAATGAGTTTTCCAAAGCAGAGGACAAAGGAAAAATGTATCGGTGCTCAGATTACTACAAATTGTGCAGCAAATCCTTATTTGGATGGAAGACGAATTATCTACCGTACTTTTTGTCCATAATTTAACGTCTGGTGATGTGATGCGTAATGCGTACCTTTTCGTATTTGGTAATACAAAATACAAAACACGGTTTATTTAAATGACATGAATTTTAATTTGTTCTAAATTATTGACACTGCGGTCCTAGACATTTTATATTTTATTGCTTGATATATACCAACGTTATTGCTTAATTGAAAATAAAATATAGAATGAAGAGAATCTGCTGCTTTCAGTTTTCAAACAATGGAAAGTTTAATTATTTATTTTAATAAATGAAAAAATGAAAAAAACTATTCCAAAACCCTGTTTAAATTATCTTTCATATGCTTCTGTACATTCTCACCCTTTACATAGTAATCTGTCAGGTTGTACAAGTTGTACTTTATTTGTTTCTCAATTCTTCAAAATAATATTAATTAGCTCAATTGTCACCAGTATAGCATGCATGGTGAAGAGAATTAAATTTAGTTCGTAGTATGTTTAATCTATACCTATGCTATGCTGTGTAGTTCATTTATCTACCGTAATTACCGGCTTTGAATTTAGCGTGACATAATAGATTTATTTCCATATATTATAGTTATGATATCGATATGTCATTAGCTATTAGATTACGGTGGGGAATTTTGGTAGGTCTTGCACATCACATGCGACTTAGAATTCTAGTGTAATAATACACGGTGGTCGGACATATCTTAACTTTCACTAGTTAGTTTCTCTAAATTAGTTAGCATTTCTGTTGTTAGACATAGCATTTAAATTTTCTGTTATTATTTTCATTTCATTTTATCTCACAATTAAAGGAACTAAATTAGGTATACTAGCATGCACTGAATCTACTTCTAATGCTCAGAGCAATTATTTACAAGTTATTTTAGTAGCACCAAATATTTTTGGTTATTGTATGTATCTTATTGTAGTACTGTCATGAAAAGAATGTCCTCGTGTTGGAATTGTCATTTGTAAATTGTTACTAATTAATTGTAACGAGTATTGACCGCTGTATCCGTAAATCCGTAATGCTATATTCAATTAATACATACATAGACATATAAATATACTGAATGCTGTACTTTTACTCAAGCAGTTCACAAATCTAGGATAGTCTAAAATGGCATTTCGGGTTTTGAAAGCTGCCTGTTGGGTAGGATTGGTAAATTGAATACTAAAATCCACAAATTCGTTAAACTTTTTGAAAATCTGTGTTTTTGTTAATTAAATTTGATATTTTCATGTACAGGTTTTTGGTTACGCTACTTTGATAGTCGGATGTTCCTACATTTACTACGCGTTTTATAATGCAAGTCTAAAACACTACGAAAAACAGACAGTGGAAAACAACTTTATATTCCAAAACAATGGAACACGAATTGAAAATAATGACACGTATCAACCAAATATTGTTGTCATCTGCTGTTCCGCTTTGGCCGTCATCGCTGGCTTAGGTCAAATTATAAATTCTACAATGATGTTGCTCAGTCAGAAAGAAGTACGATTTTTATTATTAACTTTGCTGATACTTAAATATCAAAAATATTATTGTTTCACCTACAGCGATGTGCGTAAGTCACGCATCATAAGAATAGTGAAATACTTTAATGTTTGAAAATCCCTCTAAAACTGTTTGGCAACCATTTTCAAACACATTATGGATTTTCCTATGATGCGTGACTTATGCGCATCGCTGTATTGTAATATTACATCTATGATATCATTTTATTTTAAAATAAATGTTCGTTTTCTAGAAATTGTCTAAAAGAATAGGCCATTGTGTCGTGGCAAACATATTGGTTATGTTTGCCCTGATGACATCTCTTTTTGTCTTACTTGCAAAGGACCACGAAATAACTGACGAACATCCCACGGGAGAACTAAATAAACACAAATTGGAGTTCCTGCTAACAAATAGAAATTACTTTGTGAATACATTAGGTCTTGATATTTCGGTATTGTTCTTATCAGTAATGTATTTGTCCATTTGTTTCCAAAACATGAATGCGGATACTCTTATATTACTGAGATGATTTTAAGCCGTTGCAAGTGATGAATATCAAAACTAGTTTTCCATTCCAGATTCTCGGAGTTATGTATTATCTAGTGAAATGTAATTAATTCGTGCTAAATAAAATTTACAAAATAGAAAAGTTGTTTTAAAATTTTATTTCATGATAATATCCAAAATTCTCAACAATTTCCTTTCATCAAACTGAATTATCAAATTTGGCTCCTAGTTGTGACTTATTTTGGACGCAGAATACGAGAAAATATAAAACGATAATGATACATTAAGAAAAATAATCGTGATACAAATCACAGAAGCTTTTGATGGATTAGGAGCTTCTATAAATTGGAACTCTCACTTCTCGAATTCTTCTCATCTTCTTTTCGGTCTTTTGAAGTCCAGAATCTCTTGAATACCAATTGTGGATTTTGAAATCAAATAATTCAGTCTGTGGAAGGAACGATGTGAATTTCTTCTATTAGGACATTTTGATGTTTTGTGCCACTTACAGGTAGACACCAACCAGAACGATCTGCAAAAATGGAAAAGTTAAAATTTTTACATTATTTTATTTCAAATATTATTTTTTCAGTTTTTTTCAAGATTTAGAAGATTTTTATAGACTTACAGCGGTTCCTCCCATTTTGACGTGGTAAAATTGGCTTCGAAGAAAGTCGTAACAGAAAAATGCTTTGTTGCTTCGTTTGTAGTATTAATGACTGTATTTCTCAATATGCTTAACTGCACAACAACGATTGCAATTTATACTAGTCCACAAACGATTACAAATTCAGGATGATTAGCATACACGTTTGTTTGTTTGCGTCAATAATATCTAATAAGTTTTGCTGCTAATTTTTACACATTGGAATTACGATAAATCTATTTGCAAAGATAATTTCACAGACACCTTTGGACCTTTGGACTTCCATTTGACAAGTTTCTGCTAATTTTCACCAGGAATGTTTTGTTTACTACACGATCTGTAACCTTTGTTCAAGCAAGTGAAAACAAAATCTTCAAGCTGTGCAAACTATCGCAATAAATTTACTGCGTACTTTTAAAACAATTTTAGAAAACAAGATTGCGGAAATTTTTTAATATGCAAAGCGAAAACTAAAGAAAAAAAAGTTTTTGAAAACATCCAATTAAATTTGTCATTATGCAAACCAAAACAGCAAGAAACTATAACTCTACAATATACAGGCACCAACCCACAATAGAAGTTTACAAAGAATGTTAACACTTCATATTTCATATACCATTTATCACTTCTCTATAATTTGTCTCATATGTAAAAGGAATACTAAATCATATGAAATATACTCGCAATAATCAATTCAGGGTAGTTATTTTGTTTTCTTTACTGAGTGTTAGTAAATATTCAATACCTCACAATAGTGCAAAGTTTATTGTAAAGTCCGTCTACTCAACCACTTAAATTGTATAGTGTACGCGCAGTAGTAGAAGTATCTATGTATTATTAAATATCATTATCGCAAAAGAAATTTTTTGCAAGAGGTCATTTTCAATTCACAGGTATACTTAAATAGCTTCGCTGACTAGATTTTTCTTGACTTCTGGGCTGCTTTTGACATAGGAAGTGCTCTAGGGAAAATGAATATTGATTTATGTAAATGCAAATGAATTATTCCATCGTTCATCTATGAACGTCTACTAAAATCAACATAAGACAACAAACAGTATTATTAATCTAATTCAGAATCCAAACGCTGACATCATAAAAGTTCTAAACAGAAAATCATGAACCAAGAACGTGTTTCGAAGAAATCTAATAATTTCTAATATTTAAAATTACAATGCACCAAAAAATTGTAATAAAAAACTTTCAATCTACTAATTATTGTAGTTTCGAAAACTATATAGTTATAATAACCAAAATAAACACCAATGCTGTACGCTAAATCAAACTTATAACATTCTTGTAACTGATTATTCTTATTATTCGATGAGTTCAAGTTTTATGAATGAGTCTTATGACTCATGATCATCAATCATTCTTACGACTACTGACGTTAGTAATTTTGAAGTTGCTAATCAATGCCTACGTGCGCAATCATTTAATGACGATCAGAATGGCTAACGTAATGATGCCTAATATAATAATGCTAAAGAAGCTCCTATAATAAATCATTTGTACTATATCATAGTATATTTTATTTGCATTTATTCATTTGAAATCGTGACTGGAATAGACGCATTTCTCCACTCCGTCGGGGAATTCCATACTGGGGCAAAGCAAATCAATTCAGCGATATCAGTGTCAGGAAATATAATTGTATGGACTTTAGTCGGTGGCAGAAGTCCAACATTGGTCACAAGTGTCTCTTTTAGTAAATCTGTACAGCAAATTATAATCAATGTACTTATTTTACATGCATTGAAGAATCTCTGTCAATAATCAATTATATTGTAATTTAAAACATTACATATGCAATTTCAAATGAAAAATTGCTTTACAAGGATCATTTTAAGCATGTACCTTTCGGAACAAGTTCCACAGCTCCACTTTTTCTTTTGAATCCCCAAACATAATCTTTCGAAAAAAAGAAACGATTTGGTGAGCACAGAACTTCAATTTCTTCATTTACAAATATAGAACCGTTGTGAACTTTTGTGATTTTCAGAATATCTTCTGTTGGGATATTTTTATCCTCAAAATTGAAAACTATCAAAAAGAAGGAGACATTAAAATATCCATAAAATTGAATAAAATTGCAAAAATTGCATTTTTATAAGATTTTAATTCGTTTTTTTCACAAACCTGGTTTATCATCAGTAAGAGAAAAATAAAATTCCTTCTGTAATCTGTCTTCATCGTCGATTGCTCCTACAGAGCATACAAACATCCCATTATGAGTTTCTAAATGTGCATGGACAGGAAAAGCAGCACAATTAGAAGGTACTCCCTTGATTGTTTCATTTGCTGTTTGAATGCAGGGGTATTCCTTTGTTTTAGCACAATGTTTTTGAATTTGACATTCCATGATTGAAGAGCACATAGGAACTAAATACATTTCTGGCAAATCAGCCGAATCAGTACAGCAAAGGAAGGATTTTAACTCATTGTCGTATGAAAAATTCAGTTTTCTTTTCGCTGAAAAAATTAAAAAGCATTTCTACATTTAAAAATTTAAAACGATGAAATTTACATGAAAGGAACAATAATTATTTGTAAATATGTTTACGATATGTGGTGTATTCCCATCTGTGCAGTTCTCTGTTTCCCTGAACAGAAGTACAAGTAATTACAGTGTGATTAGAAAAGTTTTCTGGCTTAGTTATCTCAATGGAAGCAACAAAAGGAAATTCTGCACTTTCATGTTTTTCGTAACGGATGGTAGGGATGAAATTCCCAGATATAGTCATAAAGAATTTTTCTTTTGCTTCACACCTGAAAGTTTCCGTTTTGTTATACTGCATTGGAACGAGACTTGGTGGTGGCGCAACCCGAACTTCGTTAGCTATTTATGCATATTTAAACAATTACATATTACATAGAGTTTACAGATAGAACTGATCAGTATTTCTGCAGCAAATAAAAATGTTTCATTTTAGACATTTTCTAGATCTTTTGCATTTAAACACAAACAAATAATTTTAATACATTGTAACATAACTACAGCGTTGGTCCTAAGTCACGCACCGTAGGGAAATAGCATATGGTTTGGACCCTAAGTCACGCACCATAGGAAAATGCATGTAATGATTGAAAATGCCTCTCAAACAGAAGCACTTTCAGACATAGTATCTAATGGTATTTCCTAATGGTGCGTGATTTGGGGCCAACGCTTTATAAATTACTTTTCGGAGGCAGCAAAAGTGTTTTGAAAGCTTTTCCTGCTTTATTGGGATTGCATATGTAAAGACCCCAAGGATTTTCATATTTTCTGATATCCATAATAAAACCGATGCTTGAATCGTAAATCAAAGATGAGTTATCAGGATAGAATTGTCTCAAACCGGCCTATTTAAAAATTAAAGTAATTATACCAAAATAATATTAAATAAATAATCATCAAATCAAAAAATTCTTAAAAATATTTCTTACTTTATTGTCATATTTTCCTAAATACACATTTATAGTTGGATCCGTAACACGACATGGTAAAACTACTTTAGGGTTGTTTTCCTCGGCCCTTACATTTGGTCGAATAAAACCCAAGAAAATTTCTTCGCCTGTATCAAGGAAATATAAACATTCTTTTACTATCTGTATTACAATCACGGAATCACGTACAGTTGTAATTTGCGACAATGATACTTACCTGTGATGTACAGATAATAAAATACGTTGAGGTCATTGTTTTCCACGTTAGCACAAATGTATTTCCCTGTATTTGGTTCCTTAACGCGGACTAGATGAACAGACGCATAAAACTTGTAAGTGGATGGATCTTGAAAATTTGTAAATTTTCTGTGCGTTTCCCCAAAGGAAAGAGCATCTGGATACTATATACGGAATAGAATATACATTTTTCTTGATTAAAAAGCAAAAAAGTGTTTCTTAAATCTAAAATCATAAAGAAATGTTAATAAAACTTACGCCATCGCCTTCGTAGAACCAAAATATTGGAAAATCGGCTTCACACTCCAAGAAAACACTACTATTGCTAATTTTATTTTCATTTAAAGTGGTGATTGTGTTGGGAACATTATTTATAACCGTTTCGTTAACTAGATTTATATCATGTGTATTGTGTCGTAAGATGATTCTAGCCGTGGGGAGTTTTGGTGAATTATTCTTCTTTTCCGTGACCTTCTCTTTGTTCACTACTGAGCTGCAGAATTGCAATTGCAAGTGAAATATAGACAGTAGAAGTAAAATAAACGGGGATTTATTAGTCAAGTTGCTAAACGCTAGCATTTTAAGAGTTACTGGAGGAAAACTTTTAATAATGGAAATGTAGATGGCAAAGGATAGAGAATTAAATAGAGCTTTCAACAATATTGTACATTGTACTCTGTAAACGCTTAAAGAGTAATAATTACAAGTGAGTACACGATTTCAAGTACAAATTACAAAGGTAAATGTTTTCTTGTGAAAATGCCAGTAATGGAAAATAAAAATGCTATGTGTGTTTAAGGTCAGGAATGAATGTATCTAAACAGCTAAAAGTAAATTGAACTGCGAAGAATTCATGGGAACTATTTTTTGTCTCTATCTCATGGTTATTGTTAGTCTCAGTTACCTAATTGCATAGTCTTAATAGATGTGAAGCTAGTAGAAAGGAAAACAGAACCTGTTTGGTAAGTTTTTCCAGGTTCTCCATAATTCTAAAGAATCGTCACACAGTTCTCATCATGTAAAAAGACATTTGCATATTACCTATACGCATTTAATATTTCTGTTGTACCCTTTTTCATTGTCTCTACATATTATGCAATTAATTTTTAAATTCATATGATCAGTTTATAGATAATATATAGGTAAGTATTTTCTCTCTGAAGAAAAACTCTATAAGTAAACGTAAAGTTTTGCCCCAATAATCTAAAAACTATCTTTCATCTGTAATGAGAGGAATTATTGTGAATACAAGAATGATAGGCAAGATTATCTGCTACCAATCTCAATAAAATCAAATTCTCCTTCGGTAACTTTGAGCAAATAATATTTTATTAGCTACATCTTATCTTAGGTATCTATTTGACAATGGTCGGGAATAAAAGTAACCAACTATCAAAAGTAAAATAATCAAATCGTTTGTATTATCACTCCCTCTACTTTTCATTTACACGTTATTACTGCTTAAATGCTGACTGATAAAAGATCACATAACAATTTTCGTATAAACATATCATTCGTTTTTAAGAATTTACTAGACATGATGAAACTGTAGTATATACAATACGGGAACACATATACTCTGTGTCTACAACTATAAGCTATATTTCTAACAAGTAAGAAGTTCAATACACACATGTATAATTACGACAGATAAGTAATTGGGTATCTAAATTGCTAAGATGCAATTCTACCAAGAATGTCTTAAATGGGAAATGGGAACTGATGCTCCCAGTAATAAGCTTGGTGTTTTCAACTGAGACTTATATAAGTCCGTATTATTATTTTTTCTAGCTTAAGAGTATTTTGACTTGTGACCTGATAATACTGCCAATACTAGAATTTAATATCAAAATGAATCTTAAATTAATTCCAGTACTTTTTACACCTAGAATTTTACAAAATTAAAATTAACATAAACATTGTTTTCTCTTTCATATATAGCAATGACTTAATGAATAGAAATATTTGAACAAATACTTATAGTTTACGTTTGCCAAAGAGACAATAAGTATCCAGAAAACTAGAACGTAATAAAATTGTAAGATTTATGGATTGTGAAGATAGAGAAAATTTGAAGAAATTGTTCTTGCCAAAACTCTGTTGTGTTGTGAGCGATTTACAAGTATATCTGCAGTTTAATTACATCTGTGTATGTAAAGGGCTGTATTTCCATTATATTCACACCTTTGGGCTTTATCATTATAAGCGTAGACATGGATGCCATGTTTTTACTGTTTTTTGATGCGAGGAGTTTTCGCTCCTAAAGCTTTGCTTCTGATGCGCCACATATTTCTCATGAGAGCAAACATTACTGAAATTTAAAATTAAAATAAGCATTTTAACGGAACCCTTCTTGATTACTGTTCAATTCGAAAATTATAATAATAGTAAGTATTGAATTGTGCAGCCATACCTGGAAAAGTACCAAAGAGTAAGTACAGCCTCATCAAAGCAGGGAAATAAAATGTACCGTTCCAACTGTTAGGAAGCGACACGGAGAAACGGCCAGTTTCCACAAAATGTGGTATGGATCTACAATAAAAAAAAGTTACATATTAATACACTACAATTTCAGGTTTTGATTTCAAGGACAAGAATTCAAAGATAATTAGAAATCATGTTACCCAAATATGACTGCTGTTTCAGCACAGATCCCGAATGGGTAAAGGACTATCCAGGCACTGTAGCGTATCCAAGTAAGCGGATAAATTTTGATATTTGCAATTTGGAGCATGTAGAATGGGTAGCGAATGACCTCGATTGAAGCCCATGCTAAAAACAAGTAAAATACAGCAGGATTTTCTTGCATTCTCGATTCTGGTACAATCATTCCGAATAGAATTAAGTTTCGGCCCCCAACCTGAAATAAAAAACGGATGTACACAATTTTTTACTTATTTGTCTCATTGTCTCCATTCTGTTTTCTGTATCCCATGCGTTTCAAATACACTATACCTGAATGAGAGCCATTGTTACTCCGGTTTTAGTAAACCCTAATAATGGATGAACAATTTCCAGAAACTGCAGTAACTGGCAATAACAAAAGGCAAATCCAACCAATTCGTAAGCCCTTTGTGTGGCGACTGCAATTGTTATTGAAGATGTGTTAATTTTACACTTAGGTATGTTTCTCAATATTGACAATAAATGATGATTCGATTAATAAATGATTCGAATAAATGATAAAGAAAGAAATTTCAATTACCTGGTCCTTCCTTTAACCATCTAACAGTTAAAACGCCTACGATGTACAAATATCCAACAAACTGAAACAAGTTATACATGAACAAGTAGACATTTCTCATACTCTCCGTTTTATAACCGCGTTCCTCTTTTTGTATTTGGCTAAACATGTCCGGATAGTCCTTCATTAAATCCTGTGGCAACTCATCTTCATCATCAGGACTTCTCCATCGATCAAAATCCACCTATGCTTACAAATCAAAGTATTTTTTTTACAAAATGCTAACAAATTATATTTTAAAAGTGTGCAAGTTTTATTTGAGTTAAAGTAAACCTTTAGCCATGCTGGTTTTTGATTTGTTGTGTTAACTTTGGACCACCATCCCTTCTCACGTTTTTTGAGCTGAATGTCAATGTCCCTGTCCAGCACCCGATAAGTACATGCCTTAAAAATTAAAAATGGCAGACATAAAATTAATTCAACTTTGATATTTTAAAATATTTAATTTACGTAAATGAAAATTCTAAATGTAGAAAACAAACTTTACTTTGGAGTCAACGCTATGAGGCAAATTTAGTTCAAAATGGTATTCACTTTCTCCATGAGCTCCTCTTCCGGTTGAATCGAAAACAATTTTGTCATCTTCGAAGATGATCCTGGGGTTCTGCAAAATAAAGAATTGTGGTCATGCAGGTCATGCACGAAACGAAAGAAAATAACGTAAATATTGAAAATATTCCACTGATCTTACTTGTGAATTTTTTATCTCCACACGGAGGCTGACGGTATTTTCTGTCTGAGCCCAGTAAACAAATGGACTCCTTATATGAACCCATTCACTAGAAGTCATTTTGCTTCAAAGGTTAAAACTGAAACTGATACAAATACTTCCTGTAATGACAACAGTAATCAATACCGTCGTATTGGAATTAATATTCGTTCCTATTATTATACTTTTTTACGTCTAGTTCCTATATTTTTTCCAAAAGAATATCAATTTGAAATGGCACAAACACATAAAATAATAAAATTATGTATAGTATACAGAAATATAATAATAATAATAATCAATAATCAATAAACCATAATCAAAAAATCAAAACTAATAATGTTATTGGTATAAAATATAGTTTTCTCATTTAAATATAATTATTTTAAGAAAAGTGCAGAAATTTTCAATATACTGAGGTAAATGGTAACAAACTGATACATTGCAAAAAATAAACTCTAATAAGAAGTTTGTGCAGTTAGTTTAGCAAACTACGATTACACGGAAGGATACGTGCGATGATGTACATAACATTCAAAGCTGGTTGTATAAGAAAACAGCGCAATCAGAGTTGATAACTGAATACGAATAAGTTTACAAGGTTTAGCAAGGAAGCATGAGAAAATTATACATGACTTAACTCTTTTCTGTTCGAGATGGTTCGCTATAATATAGTAATACCATAATATAAAATATAATCACACACTATAAATTGGTTCAATCCATATTCGTGCTTGAAGCTATTACTATCAAAGCCAAAGCCAAGAATAATGTATAATCCTTGAGTTAAAGGTGTTGGTCAAATCAAATAATAGTTTTCACTGAAATCTATGCAAATTATGCATCTAAAATATAAAATGCAAAAAACTGCAAAAATTACTTTTCTGGAGAGGAAGTACAGTAATGACTATAAATGTGATTATTGTACATTCATTTCAGATTTTTTGTAAATTTGTACGCAATCGTTTTCTAATCAAAGTATAAATAGATTTTATGTACACAGAATTTCACAAAATTTTCTCCAGAAAGTAAAATTTTAAAAGCAAAATAGAAATACTTACCGAACTGTTTTCAGGTTTCAAGCACATACTTTTGTGCAGTCTCAGATTCAGCTGTTACCTTTCATGTGTACCATTATGACAACAAATTCAAATACAAAGCGCGTTTCTGGAGTCTACAAAGTTACGTAAAGTTATGTAACATGTAACCTTCATGCCGTTCGTTTGAATTTTCATTTTTCATTGGTAAAGTTTGAGCAACAGTTTGCAGGTCTGACGATTTTGTGTTTTTTGAACGTAACTATTTAGTAAGATCGTTTTGTGTTTGATTAATTAATTGGTTTGTTGATTTTCCCCTTAGAAAAGCAGAAAGTATCAATTGTAATTGAAGACTGACTGATCTGATCTGAAGAACCGAAGTAGAAAGAGGTAAATATTAGAAATGCCTCCTAAAAAGTCAAAACCGAGTACCAAAAAGGTGGTACCCAAACCAAAAATGAAAGCCGAGGTTGGAAAATCTTCAAATCGAAGAGAAACGAGAAATGTAAGACAAATGGCCGCGGACACTACAACAGAGCCGTCGCCGTCTGATCAACAAACCCGAAAATCGGTTTCAATTCCGTTTTATGATCCAATTTTTGATAACGACGAACCGAATTCAGATTACGACGCCGACCCTCTACCTTTATCAGACATTGAAATTGAAACTGAAGATTCCGATGTCAGTGACCATAGTGAAGCAGAGGCTTCTAAAGGCTCACCTGTTGTTCTTGCAGATGTTTCCGAAAATTTTCAAAATCCAGAAGAAGTTGAAGTTGTTACAGATTATGAAGATCATAACATTTCGTTAGATTCTAGCGTTGTTGAAATTGAAAATGCTTATTTCCCAGATGAGTATCAGGGAAATTCCGGTGAAATGGAAGATTCTGTTTGTCTCCCAGAATGTGATTATAATTCGGAAGAATCGTCGCAATCGCCAATAATTTATAGAGGCAGTGCAAGTCAACAAGAAAGACTGGTTATAGAAGCCCTCATTGATGATGACGAAGCTGAGTTTAATTCTTTACAGAATGCTAATACTTCACAAAAAATAGTTCAAATGAACATTTCTGACTTTGACCGCTCCATAATACACATACCACTTGACTCTGAGAAACTTGCGTTGGGGCAAGTTTTTCCTGGTGTTTACGCCTCTGCATTTGATAAAAGCAGTGGTGTAGCCATTGGAATTCTAAAACTGGATCCCAAAACTATCAAGCCTTTTGAAAGAGTTCTTACTGCGAGTATTGTAAGTAACCTTATCTGTAGTTCACAATCTTTTTTGGAAAATTCCATAATTTATCCATGTCTTTCAAGTATTTTAATTTTTGGTGGTTGCAATTTGAATATTTTGAATTCAAAAGTGTATTTCATTTGTTTAGGTGTACACGCTTTTGCTGGGTGAGGTCATTTTAAAATCAGCTATGATTGAAGAAATGGGAAACACTAACGTACTTACTAAGCAAGTTGTCGAGCAAGGAACATGCTTAAAAATACCGGTGGGACATCCTTACGCTCTCGAAAATCGAACAGATAATAAAGTTATCCTGCAGTATGCTGTTATTCCGATCCCTGCAATCCCCGACCAATAAATGACCATGATTTCGATTCGATTTTAAAGCCATTATCTGTGAGTCTAGTTTGCCTATCAGAATTTCTATGTACAAATAATTAAATCCTTATACAAAATGTCTACTAATTGATTATGTTCCAATGTCCAATATTCTCTGTAAATTGACTGGAAATGTGGTATATTATATGTACGCATATGTAAGCATTTCTCAAAGGAGTTGTTGGAGTAATTGTCGAATGTTTAATTACACATTAAAACCTGTAATACCTTTTGTATTCTTGAACTAATTTGTTTTATTCTAAACACGATTTTTTATAAGATCATGTTAACTAAATACAATTTTTAAAGTTCTCGATCACCATTAAGTTTCAGGGAATAACAGTACGAGTTACAGTATCATTTTGGATTTCCAAGCTAAATCATAGCATTTTTCCCCTGAGGTGGTTCTTTCAGAGCATAAAGTAATAGACCAAATTCCATTAATTGGAAGCGGAAGCTGGATACTTAGACCTTCATTATACGGCTGTGAATCTGATGGATTTTCGGATTCTTCACGCTCTGCTTTTAAAACTACGTCCTTTGAATATACAGTCCCATCAAATTCTAGACCCCTATTTTGATCTGGCGGAACGTAGAATTCAGCAGTTGCACTATTACGAATTAAAAGAAAATCATTCAAGTATTTTATTCTATTTTCTCGGAAATATTTGGATTTTAATTCAAACTCACCTTAAATTAAAAGTTTTCTCTTTTTTGTCGAACACCAGAATATTAATTCCAGGTTTGTCATTACGCCTCAGATATGTAATATCTAAAGTCCAATCTGTTGAGTTCGCAATATACAAGCCTGCAACACAGTTCTTTGATGGGAATGAACTACAACTTACTTTTGCGTCAAGGTAAACTACACCCAGGTCTGTATAGGTTATTTGGGTCTCAGCTGGCGCATGGTATTCTAAGGTGAAATTTCTGTTGGAATTTTCTACGGGGAGAATGACACTGAATAGTAGATCTTCGGGACGATCATACTTAAAATAAGATTGAATGACATTGTCATTATAACTTATTACGGCCGTAGAACTGGACTTTCCGTGTTTAACCATGACTTTTCCAGTCTCAAGAAGTCGAAACGGGGTTTTTAATTTAATTTCCATATTTAAGTAGCTCCAAGATATTTTCGGGTCTAAATTGAAAGAAAGACCTGATTCGTAATCCGGCATATCAATTGTACATTGGGAATGTACACCCTCTGCATTCATCGAGAAATGCGCCCCCAAAACATCCGATTGTCTGAGAGTGGCTAATAATCCTCTATTATCACTTTTGTAAGATAAAATGGTATTCCATTGCTTTGGGACAGGTGAACGCATAGGAAGGAGAATATTGTGATCTTGAGAAAACTACATAATTAACAAAAAATGGTTTTAAATTTCTATTAAGCACGCTTTAAAAAACGTTCTGCTGATTTAAAAATTTACCTCAAAATTCGACCAAGACTCAAACATAACCGAAAAATTTGAAAGTCCATTAACTTGGATTTGGACATCATCATCAACATCGCTGGATGCAGAAATTGTGTATTTGAACTCATACTTAGTAAGGTCTAAAGAGATCGGATCTGTGTCGGTTGATGAATCGTTTGCATGGAAAGGAATTGTTGTCTTTTTTATGTGCGTAGTAAAATTTCGTTTTACTTTACTATCTTCTAATATAGTCATTTCGATTTTACGGTGCATTGGCCTGGTTTTATTTCCCATGATACTATTATCATCTTGGTCAGATTTTTCATAGGTATCGTATACATCTGTCCAAAAATTCCACGTGTAAGCCTTTTTCGGAATAATTCCACCGTCGGATGAAAAAGTGAACTGTACGGTAACATGAGCACAAATTAATGTTAGACAAATTATTAAAAAGTTAATTGTTGCAACATAAAATATTATGAAATAGGTAAAAACGAAATGTTAATGGTTTATTTTACTGTTGCATTGAAAAGCTCCTCCCCGAGCTCCCCTCTGGAAGTAAAAAACGATGTTTTAAAAATTTCTTGGTTTTTTTGATTAAAACGAATTTCATAATTATGTCTTTAAAAATTACTTGACATCTAAAATCTGCTCCCCGAATAATTTCAGGCTGAAATCTGCAGGCAAAAGACTTATTGCACTTTTTTTCAATACAATCATCATGGTCTGATTGTTTTTGTTATGTATTACTACTTTTGGATCGCCACTGCCGATATGAAAGTTTACTTCAAATTGAAGTTGTATTTCGTTACGCAAATTGAAAATTATTTCGCGGTCATACGCAGCCAGTGTAAACAGTGGGCTTGTACATTTTGCAATAAAAATATTTTCTTTTGGCGTTTTCAATTTTATGTCGATTTCTGGACTGAAGAGGATCCAATATTCCACTGTTCCACCGACGTTATTTGGAGAATTTTCAAGAATTTGCACTATTTCATTCGCGTCATTACGTGGATTTCCATGAATTTTTAACTGTAAATCGTCTTTACCTTTTCTTTTAATTTCGAACCTGTAAAAAAGATAAATTGCAAAAGTATTCGCCCAATTATCCTGTATTTCATAAATAGATGAAACAGAATCGGTGATAAAATTTGCTTTTATGGTGGATTAAAAAAGCAGAACCCAGATTATGGCATTTATTCGCAACACTGTAATTTTTGAAGTCTTACTCAGAATGTAGAGCATAATTTGTATTATTCCGGAAATTCCAAATGATTTTCCCATCGCTGCTTCCGACTACAATATCCGGATCATCATCATGCATCCATTTTAGTTTTGAGTCTGCAGTAAATTCGCCATCTGGTTTAGGTGATAAGATAATGGTGCCCGTTACTTTTAATTTTTTCTGGAGCAATTTAGTGTTCAATTGAATTTTGATTGGCCATGTTGTTCCATCTTTATTAAAGTTGGCAACATTATTTCCTTCTAGAATATCTTTGATGTACGTTTTAGTAGTTAACGTTTTGTCTGCAACTTTCAAATCGTAATCAAATTCAAATTGTTTATCATTTATCAGTTTCATTTCTATGTTTCCCGAGCTGCCTTCTTTTGAATCCATTGTCATTGCCGTCGTTAAAGATAATACTTCCAAACCACCAGGGAGTTCAATTACTTTGCTGTTATACTTGTACCTTGTTGAAGATGGCGAGATTGTTTGCTTTAATTGGTTATGTTCAATTTCATATTCTTTGTCCAAGAATTTTATCTAAATGTCATTTATTTTAAAAAAACGTAAACGTAAAATAGAAACGTAAAACAAAAACAAAACGTAAAAATATGAAATCTTACTCCTCCTTTCATATCATGTTTTCCAGCAGCTGCATCATAATTTACAGAAAGCCTGTATTCATTTAACAAATGTAACTTCCACAACAAATTGGCTACAAAACGATCTTTATCTTTGACAGCATACGTTTGCAATAACAGTAATTCTTGGTTCCTAAATGAAACTATTACAAAAATAAAAAATTAGTAAGTGTTTCGGAGTATAAAAGAATTTACAAAATACAGTTTTGTTACCCGATAACATTTTATCAATGTGAAACTCATCGATTGACTTCCAACTGTGTTTTCTAAAATCGTACTTTATTTCAGTTTGTTTCGTTGGATCATTAGGAGAATATCGTATAGTGACTATTTCGTTTCCGATTGATTTGTCTTCAAGTTCAGTAATTTCCAAATTATAATTGAACAAGGATAATGGATACTGGGTACTTCGGAGTTGATGCGAATAAATATGCTTGTTATATTTGTGAGTTTCATTAGCGAAATATGACCATAATTGCGTGTATCCAGATTTGTAAGCTATTTGCTCTTTCTCTTGACTCCCATGTCTTCCATATTCGCCAATAGTGTCCCAAACCAAATTAGCTTTATTTTCTCCTTCGAAAAGCACTATTGAAGTATTTACTTGAAGAGAACCAAAAACCCTTGAAATTATTTCCCAATCCACCCCAGTATTGAAATTCCTGTCCCCGTTTTCTTCATTTATGGATCTTGTGTGCCAAATCTTGCCTAATAAAATCATGAGCAACAAAAATTATGTTTTCCATGGACAAGTCAGCACTTATTTTGAAGTATATAGTATATTCTAACTACCTTGAAAAACACCTTGAGCAGCTTTGTATGGTCCTCCGGTAGCCACCTTAAAACTCAAGTTTTCTTTGTAATCCTGATTTACTAAAATTTCGACAACTTTAATGGGCTTTAAGAAATAAGGACTGCTAAACTCAATTAAGATATCATATTCATAATTGCAAAATGCGTCCATTGGCCATATACAAAGAATCCCCTTTTTAGAATACTCATTCTGCAAAGTTTCATCTTTGGCGGTTTTGAAAATTTTCTTATAGTGAAGATTGGCTGCATGAACTCTGCCCTTTTCATTTAAAGCAACATTTAAATCCTTCAGATTTTCGGTATCAGTCCAGGAAACTGTGTAAAAATATTTTCTAGTTATTCCCAATGTGGTTTTAAATTTAAAAAATCTTAGGATCTCAGCATATTATTATAAAATTGCAAGAATAATATTAATTATGTTTTCTCTCACCAGTTAAGTCAGATGATAACCAGGGAGAATGAATTCCAAATGTTGCATTATGGACATTATCTGCTATTAAGTATTTTAAATCTACCGAAGCAATACTCAATGTGTCGTTTTCATGTCGCACAGGAATCAAGGAAATCTTCATCGTTTTTTCATTATCTGGATTATAAACAGTTTAATTAGTATTTAAATTTTGTTCGTTCATTCTTCCAAGTTAATAATTGCACATCTTAAAATGTTATGTACCTTCGAAAGTAGTTAAAAATTGCAAATTAAATGCTTTAAGTAGAGGATCGACTTTCCCAACATAGAAGCCAACCTCATGCTTTCTTGTGCATAATTTCAAGTTATCTTTTACTTCCATATAACATGCATTTTCTCTGGTTGCGAATACATGGTTCACCGCTCGCCTGATGTAATTATAGTTTACGAATTCCGTTAAAAGTGATTTTGCATTCATTCCAAATGAAACTAAATTTTGATGGGGTAAATCAATTCTCGTACTGAAATTCAGGCTATTCGTGGGAGAAAATAACCATTTAAAATCTATCCCAGAGTGCATTTTTAGTTCAATTTCCGCCCCAATTTCATATTGTTCAAATCCTGCAGAAACTGATTGGGTTAGCGACACTGCGAATTTTGTATTTACTGTCCCACTAGAATCTGCAGAAGCAACTTTCTCTCCTGCTTTCAGCTTTGAAAAAAGAAAACCGCTTCCTTTCGACAGGTATTTAACTGGTATTCCTCCAGCAGTGTAGATTATGTTTTCTTCTTGCATGTAAGTAAAAGGGCGAAAATAATTAATATTCTTTGCCTTGGTCAAGAGTTGAAGAAGATCTATATTCATATTGTCCTGTAATTTCCTGAGAAATTCTTTTACATTATTTTCCAATTCTTTCAGACTGAATTTTCTGAAGTAAATATTTCCTCGGTGGTTTCTCAAGTAAATCAAGCCTTCTCCACCCTCAATTTCATTTTGAGAATTCTGTATGTACTTTTGTATCAATGGTTCTAATTTGTCAGCAAACAACCCAAACTGTAAAAAAGGAAGTTATTTTACACCCTAAATTATCATTACATGTAATAAGTACAACTACTGGAGAATTTGTAGTTGTAGCATGCAAAGTACAGATGGAAACTTACTGCAAACAAAGGTCTGGGTTTACCATTTCCAAGCATATACTTAAGGGATCCTTCTATTCCCGATGGCACAAACGACGAATTGTTGAAAATAATATTGATGTCTATGCTGATTTTCTTTTTGTCTCCAAACGAAATAAAAAAATTCTTTGACAGTTTCCTTCCGGTAGGTAGCTGCTTCTTAAAATTATTGATCAACGGCTGAAGGGCTTCCCTAAATTCTGGTGGTACGTCATTAGCATGGTTTTCGAAATGGGTTGTAATGAAGCCCAGTAGATCTGTAAAGTAATCAAAAATAGATCATTTCACTAATACACTCTTCAGTTCCCCCGGAAAATGCACCACGGTAACTTTCAAATTACCGGGCCCAGTTAAAACTTATCGGGCCCCGTTAAAACTTATCGGGCCCCGTTAAAACTTACCGGGATCACCGTCCCTGTAAGGTAAAAGCTCCCGGTGAAAGCACTAACTACGAGAATACAGTAATATTTTACCGGGATCCAAGTAAAATCTACCAAGATCCTGGTAAAACGGGCTTTCAGAATTTTAGAGTGTATGAAAGTAATGTATTAACTTATTAACTATGAAACGATCAGGAATTATCATACCAGAATCAGTATTTTCATCTTTGAACAAATTTTCCACGATATTAATATTTTTGTCATTGTAGCAATACATTGTAGCCAGGTATGCTTGAATTCTTAAGTCGGACGATAATTTAGAATCCTGAAGAACAGAAATGACTTTGGCCTTTCCAGTTGCATCACAGGGTGTTCTGCGAAACGAATTCCTTAAGCAATAAAGTGCGTCAACCCTACTTGTAAAATCTGTATCAGACCCAGAACACAGGACAGAGAAATTATTGTGTACTTCCGAAAAGACATGACCAGCTACTTCAGATTGCAGTATGGGTGACAATTTGTTAATTTCAGTTTCGACTACTTCTAAAGCTTTTTTGAAGATTTCGGAATCAGAGCAGGCATCGATATCGTAGCAAACGCTGTTTAATCCAACAAGGTGATTTACAAAGAAACTGATAAGTCTAATTTGGAGACTTTTGGATTCAACAGTTACAAGCACCTTGGCTAATCTTTCAGCAGTGGAGTACGTTTCCGCTCCGAAATATTTTAGGTACGGGAAATTCCTAATCAGATTGGAAATGAATTCATCATTTATGTGTACGGTTCCATCCTCCAGTTTTTTACTTAAATGCTTCAAAGTCGAGTAAGTAGGTTCTTTTTCAAAAAGGTGAAGAATTGTATCACTCAGTCCATTTTTTTCAAAAACCTTTTTCAGTTCCTCGATTTTCTGGTCGACTGACTCGAAAACTGCGGAATTTCTAACTAATCCAACTAAATGGCGAAGAGTAGAAAGATTATCCTGTAGATTATCCGGGTCCGCTACTCCTGCATTAATATCTTGCCCGATATCCGTCAAAAGTTTGTTGATTGCTGTTGCTAAATCATTTTGTTCTTCAGGCTTGTTATAATAAGGCATAAAAGATGCGGAAAATTGTGTTCGGTCCGCCTTACAAGAATTAATATCTGATGCTTCGTTTTTCACTTCTACAAGTTCAAGGGTAGTTCTCGAACTTGTGTAGCTCATACCAAATGGGTTGTATTCTTGGCATTCAGCATTTTCCACTATTCCATTTTGGAGTTTGTGATTGCATTTATGTTGCCAAAAAATGATAGGGTTTGAAAGGGCGGCATTCTAAACACAAAAAATGCAAAGTCATTATCTTCATGATACATTTTGTTATTTAATATATTTCCTTACCGAAAGTTGATCAAAAATTGATAGCGAGGATGGTAAACTGGTTGAAAGACTAACGCACTTGGTTTTAGTTTTAGCTATTTCAGTCCCATTGGTCTTATAAGTTGTATTACAAGCGCCACTAATATCAGTCTAAAGATAAAAGTAGAAAATATACTTTAATAATAATTATGATATAATATTATATAGTATAGTAATAATAAAATAAATAAAATATTATATAGTAATAATAAAATTAATAAAAGATTATATAGTAATAATAAAATAAATAAAATATTATATAGTAATAATAAAATTAATAGAAGATTATATAGTAATAATAAAATAAATAAAATATAATATAGTAATAATAAAATTAATAAAATATTATATAGTAATAATAAAATTAATAAAATATAATATAGTAATAATAAAATTAATAAAAGATTATATGGTAATAATAAAATTAATAAAATATTATATAGTAATAATAAAATTAATAAAATATTATATAGTAATAATAAAATTAATAAAATATTATATAGTAATAATAAAATTAATAAAATATTAGAATATAGTAATAATTAATAAAATATTATATAGTAATGGTTAATAAAATATTATATAGTAATGGTTAATAAAATATTATATAGTAATGGTTAATAACATATTATATAGTAATGGTTAATAAAATATTATATAGTAATGGTTAATAAAATATTATATAGTAATAATTAATAAAATATTTTATAGTAATAATTAATAAAGTATTATGTTATATACTTAAGTTGGAATTCCATAATTCATAATTTTATAATCTAGCTGTGTTAATAATTTTAATATTTACTTCAAGCATTTCAGTGTCCTTTGTTGATGTCTGCAGCATAGATATAATTGCTCTTTTGATATTTGCAGTTAATTCATTTTCTGTCTTTTTCTCATGCAGCAATTTTTGGTGAAGTCGAAAATTATGATAGAAGAATACAAGATCTCCACCCTTGTCATTAATGTCTTGCACCTGTATTTCAATTAAAAGTGAATAAATATTTAATATTTATGTTCCAGTTTTAATGTCATTATTCATTTTTGTATGTCTTAAAAACTTTACCTCTCCTGATTTAGTTGTGATCTTTACTTGCCTAAGGGAGAGACAAAATTCACAGTCGTTATCGTTTTTTCTTAGGCTGGCAACTGCTTCCAGTTTAAAACTATTATTTCCTTCACTACTTGAATATGATGCTATGGAAGTTTCTGTTTTCAACTTGTACAAGTAACTTTTTCCAACTTCGTATTTCATTTCGCCCTCCGAAGTTCCTATTGACATGCAAAGCAAAAAGTAACCCTCACAATAATTATTAACTTTTAAATTGTATTTTAATTGATTAAACATTTATAATATATTTACCATCCTTAATCTCATTTTCAGTTAAGGGACAAGTCGCATTGCAAATTGATGCAACAAGTAGCAACAGTAATAATTTAAGTATTCCTAGTTGAACCATTTCTACCAACTTTTGACAAGTTTACATTTAAAAGGAACTAGTTGACAAAATCGGCTGAAACAAAGTTATCGGCACATTTACAGCTTTGCAAGCCAGGTACACGCAAAAGAAACTTTGAATAAAACTAATTATTTAGTAATGCAGATAAGTAGCAGTAATCTTCCTAGATTTGAAAACACAATAAATCAGTAATGAAATGACAGTAAGGATTCTGTATTTCGGTCTTGGTCATTTTTGATGGGAATGAAATGTTAACTGAACTATGATCTTTGTTTATCACAGCAAACTTTCTTTATATAATGCTGGACGACTTGTTATGTCAAATGCTAATTAACTACCCTAATTTAATGTTTGTATTACACTATAAAGTTAATATCCACGTTTTAAAGTTTATTAACGTAATAATTATGACCTTGGAACAAATTTCTTGGAAGATAGCACGTTGTGAATTGAATTGTTGGGCAAGATAGTACTCAAGACGCATAACCTATTAGGTCATTTAAAGTTGCTTTAATCTTCTTGCCAATTTTAAACAACATAAAAATACTAACATTGTAACATTAATTATTAAATATAGCTATACTCTGCGTAACTTGCCCATGAGCAGCGGATTTACTTTCTGCATTTATTTATTTAGGTATTCATATTATTTGAACTTGAACTCAGTTCCATTTAATTTTGTTGAAAGCAGAACCATTGAATTTTCATGGACGTGAAAACATTACTAATAATAATCGGGAGCAAAAGCCAGATGAATTAAATAAGTATTATAAAAGTATACCAAATACAAATATTATAGAATTATTAGGTTGACTGAATGCAAGAAACTCTGAATATTAATTGCGTCAATTTGTTTTCTGAGTATGATCATGGAATGAAAGCAATAGCAAATGTCATAAAATAAATGTTCTTAATTCCAGTATTAGTATTTAAGGTCTCTTTATACTCATCCTGTTTCCACCAGTATCCTTTAAAGGAGATCATTCACAAAAAACTTTCTATTACCCGAATTTTGATTTTTGGGGGTCACTATGAGTATCGGAATGTTTACTATGTATCATCCCTTTTAAATGATACTGATAGAAATAGCCTGGAATAGGAATAGTATGTAATGGACTTTAGTACAGTAGAATGTAAAATATCATTTTATATAACATTATTTTCTTGCTTTGCACTGGTAATGACATTTTTTCAGATAATTTTGACAATTGTTGTTAGAATTTATAGCTCTTAACAGTTACAACTCTAAAATTGTAATTTATAGCTGTCTTGAGCATTGAAGCGAATATCTTTGTGTTTTAGTAATGCGGTATTGACATTTGAACTGAAATGAACATTTTTATTTGTTGAGACAGTTGCGTACATTACATAGCATTTGCATAAACAGGAAAATATCCCTGAAAAACAAAATGCGGAATTAAATGCATCATGATTTCATGACATAACAAGTTTTGATTGTTCATCGAAAACATTACTGAGAAGTCTCAACTTACGTACATACGTACTTATAGACACAAACACAGTGCGCATAATTTTGCACTGATTGTTGTAATTGAACATGTTTTAAAAGGTAATGACATTATTTAGCAAAGTTCCTATTAAAATTGCAATTATTTTGGAGTAATTGCCGAATTATTAATTACGTATTAAAACCTGTATATACTGTAGTACGACAATTTTCAGAACGTCATGCAGTTTACCTGGTGTAATGTAACAATTGTGTCAAATAAAACTTTTTGTATTCTTGAACTAAGTTTTATTCTTAACAAAACTGATTTTTAAGACCACATTATTAAATTCTCAACAGGTAATTCAAAGTACTAAATACAATTTTTAAAGTTCTCTATCACAATTAAGTTTCCGGGAATATAAAGTAATGGAGCAAATTCCATTCTTGTAATTATACTTCGCAGAAAGTGAAATTGGGCCTTTACTGTCACTTTCGGTCGAACTTCGGGTTATTGCCAATTGGGTATTTACCAAGAAGCCTGAATTTAAATAAAAATCAAGCTTCCAATAGAAGCTTGACCCATAAAGGCGTCATGGTATTTACATATTCACTATACGGTTGTGTATCTAATGGATTTTCAAATTCTTCACGCTCAGCTCTTAAGAGACCGGATAAAACAACGCCCTTTGTGTGTACGGTTCCATCAAATTCTAGATCCCAATTTTGATGATCTGGCGCAGCGTAGAGATTTGCAGTTGCACTGTATTATGAATTGAAGGAAAATTATTCAAGCATTTTAGTTTTTCTGAAATATTTGAATTTTAATTCAAACTGACCTTAAATCAAAAGTTTTCTCTTTTTTGTCGAACACCAAAATTTTAATTCCAGGTTTGCTATTACGACCCTGTGATCCAATTCCTAAAGTACAATCTGTTGAATTCGCAATGTACAATCCTGCAACACAATTTGCCTCTGTTGGGGTGCATTTTACTTTTGCGTCGAGGTAGACTACACCGATATCTGTATAGGTTATTTGGATCACAGTTCCCGTTGTACTGTGCAAATGTATCGGGTAGTTTGTTTGAAAATTTAATGTGAAATTCCTGTTGGAATGGTCTACGGGGAGAATGATATTGAATACTAGAGTTGCAATTTCGTCTTCAGGTATATACTTAAAATCCGATTGAATGACATTGTCATTATAACTGACTATGGCCGTAGAACTAGACCTCCAGTGCTTAACCATGACTTTTCCAGTCTCAAGAAAACGAAATGGGGATTTTAGTTTAATTTCCATGTTCAGGTAGTTCCAGGATATCTTTGGGTCTAAATTGAAAGAAAGACTTGATTCGTAATTCGGTATATCAATTGTACATTGGGAATGTACACCCTCTGCATTCATCGAGAAATGCGCCCCCAAAACATCCGATTGTCTGAGAGTGGCTAATAATCCTCTATTATCACTTTTGTAAGATAAAAGCGTATTCCATTGCTTTGGGTCAGGTGAACGCATAGGAAGGAGAATGTTGTGATCTTGGGAAAACTACATAATTTAAAAAAATGGTTTTCAATTTTCATTAAGTACGCTTTAATAATGAACATTCTGATTTAAAAATTTACCTCAAAATTCGACCAAGACTCAAACATAACCGAAAAATTTGAAAGTCCATTAACTTGGATATGGACATCATCATCAACATCGCTGGATGCAGAAATTGTATATTTGAACTCATACTTAGTAAGGTCTAAAGAGATCGGATCTGTCTCCGTTGAAGAGATTGTTGTCTTTTTTATGTGTGTAATAAGACTTCGTTTTACTTTACTATCTTCTAATATATTCATTTCGATATTACGGTGAATCGGCCTGGTTTTATTTCCCATAATCCTATTATCTTCTTGGTCAGATTTTTCATAGGTACCGTAGTTATCTGTCGAAAACTTCCACGTGTAAGCCTTTTTCGGAAGGATTCCACCATCGGATGACAAAGTAAACTGTACATGAACAAAAATTAATATTAGACAAATTATTAATAAAATTAATTGTTGCCCATATTATGAAATTGGTAAAATCGAAAATAATGGTTTTTACCGTGCCATTAAATAACTCTGTAGGTTCACCTCTGGAAGCAAAAAGAAATTTTAAAAACTGGGGCTTTTGATTCAAATGAATTTCTGTATGCCGATCAAAATTACCTGGTATCTAGAGATTGCTGCTCCCCGATGAATTTCAGGTTGAAATCTGCAGGCAAACGGCTTATTGCACTTTTTTTCAATAAAAGAATCACGTTCTGATTGCCTTTGTGAATTAGTAGTTTTGGATCGCTATCGTCGTAATGATGTTTTACTTGAAATTGAAGTTGTATTTCATTGCGTACATTGAAAATTATTTCGCAGTCGTCCCCAAAAACTGTAAACAGTGGGGTTGTATATTTTGCAATAAAAATATTTTCTTTGGGCGTTTTCAATATTATGTCGATTTCCGGACTGATGAGGTTCCAAAATTGCACTCTTCCACCGACGTTATTTGGGGGATTTCCATGAATTTTTAACTGTAAATCATCTTTACCTTTTCTTTTAATTTCGAACCTGTAATAAAAATAAACTGTAGAAATTACGAAATATACACTGCTGCGCAATAGTCATGCACCATAGTGAAATGACATTAAGTACAATGTTTGAAAATGTCTCTCAATAGTATGAGAGGTATTTTAAAACATTACATGCATTTTCCTATGGTGCGTGACTTAAAAACAGCACTTTATGTAAAAATATGTAATAAAATTTTGCTTTTCGTTGGATTAAAAAAGCAGAAACCAGATAATTGCATTTATTCGTAATACTGTTAATTTTTAAAGTCTTACTCTGAATATAGAGCATAATTGGTATAATTAAGGAAATTCCAAATGATTTTTCCATTGCTGCTTCCGGTTACAATATCCGGCTCCTCATCATGCATCCATTTTAGTTTTGAGTTTAGATTAAATTCGCCATCTGGTTTAGGTGATAAGATAACGGTGCCCGTAACTTTCAATTTCTTTTGGAGTAATTTGGTATTCAATTGAATTTCGATTGGCCATATTGTTCCATCTTTATTAAAGTTGGCAACATTATTTCCTTCTAGAATATTTTTGATGTACGTTTTAGTAGTTAACGTTTTGTCTGCAACTTTCAAATCGTAATCAAATTCAAATTGTTTATCATTTTTCAATTTCATTCCTATGTTTCCTGAGCTGCCTTCTTTAGAATCCATTGTCATTACCGTCGTTAAAGACAAAAGTTCCAAGCTACCAGTTAGTTCAATTACTTTGCTGTAATACTTGTACCTTGTTGAAGATGGCGAGATTGCTTCCTTTATTTGGTTATGTTCAATTTCGTATTCTTTGTCCAAGAATTTTATCTAAGTACATCGTTTATAAATTTGATTCATTATTTTGGAAATTAATTTTTTTATCTAAACGTAAAATAAAATCTTACTCCTCCTTTCATATCATGTTTTCCAGCAGCCCCATCATAATTTAAAGAAAGTCTATATTCATTCATCAAATGTAATTTCCACAACAAATTGGCTACAAAACGATCTTTATCTTTGACAGCATACGTTTGCAATAGCAGTACTTCTTGGTTGCTAAATGAAACTGTTACAAAAATCAAAGATTAGTAAAAAAGGGTGACGCAACATAAAAGAATTTACAAAACACAAAATATTTTTTATATAATACAGTTTTGTTACCCGATAACATCTTATCAATGTGGAATTCATCGATTGACTTCCAACTGTGTTTTCTAAAATCGTACTTTATTTCAGTTTGTTTCGTTGGATCATTAGGAGAATATCGTACAGTGACTATTTCGTGCCCGCTTGATTTGTCTTCGAGTTCAGTCATTTCCAAATTACAATTGAGCAAGGATAACGGATATTGGGTACATCGGAGTTCATGCGAATAAATATGCTTGTTATATTTGTGAGTTTCATTAGCGAAATATGACCATAATTGCGTGTATCCAGATTTGTAAGCTATTTGCTCTTTCTCTTGACTCCCATGTCTTCCATATTCGCCAATAGTGTCCCAAACCAAATTAGCTTTATTTTCTCCTTCGAAAAGCACTGTTGAAGTATTTACTTGAAGAGAACCAAAAACCCTTGAAATTATTTCCCAATCCACCCCAGTATTGAAATTCCTGTCCCCGTTTTCTTCATTTATGGATCTTGTGTGCCAAATCTTGCCTAATGAAATCATGAGCAACAAAAATTATGTTATTATGGACAAGTCCTCATTTATTTTGAAGTATATTCTAACTACCTTGAAAAACACCTTGAGCAGCTTTGTATGGTCCTCCGGTAGCTACCTTAAAACTCAAGTTTTCTTTGTAATCCTGATTTACTAAAATTTCGACAACTTTTATGGGTTTTAAGAAATACGGACTGCTAAACTCAATTAAGACATCATATTCATAATTGCAAAAGCCGCCCATTGGCCATATACAAAGAATTCCCTTTTTAGAATACTCATTCTGCAAAGTTTCATCTTTGGTGGTTTTGAAAATTTTCTTATAGTGAAGAGCGGCTGCATGAACTCTGCCGTTTTCATTTAAAGCAACATTTAAATCCTTCAAATTTTCGGTATCAGTCCAGGAAACTGAGTAAAAAGAATTTTCAAGTTATTCCCAACGTACTTTTTAAAAAAACCGTAGGATAGAATATTATACAATTGCAAGAAAAATATTTGTTTTTTCTCACCAGTTAAGTCAGATGATAACCAGGGGGAATGGATTCCAAATGTTGCATTATGGGCATTAGCTGCTGTTAGGTATTTTAAATCTATGGATGCAATACTCAATGCATCGGTGCTTTGTCGAACAGGAATCAAGGAAATCGTCATCGTTTTTTCATTACCTAAAATATTACATAAACTTATATCATTCGTGTATTGAAAACCAATTTACACATCCCAAAAATTTTGTACCTTCCAATGTAGTTAAAAATTGCAAATTAAGTGCTTTAAGTAGAGGATCGACTTTTCCAACATTGAAGCCAACATCAAACCAAGGGTTGTCGTCAAAATATCTTGAACATAATTTCAAGTTATCTTTTACTGCAATATAACATGGATTTTCTTCTGTTGCGAAAGAAGTCTTAAAGAATTGTAGGTTCTTATCTCGCGTGATGTAATTATAATTTACGAATTCCGTTAAAAATCTTCTTTGACTCATTCCAAATGAAACCACGTTTTGATGGGGTATATCAATTCTCGTACTGAAATTCAGCTGGTTAGTGGAAGAAAATAGCCATTGAAAATCTATCCCAGAGTGCATTTTCATTTCATCTTTCACTCCAATTTCATATTGCTCAAATCCTGCAGAAACTGATTCGGTTAGCGACACTGCGAATTTTGTATTTACTGTTCCACTGGAATCTGCAGAATCAACTTTCTCTCCCGCTTTCAGCTTTGAAAAGAGAAAACCGCTTCCTTTCGACAGGTATTTAACTGGTATTCCTCCAGCAGTGTAGATTATGGTTTCTTCGTTCATGAAAGTAAAAGGGCGAAAATGATTAATATTGTTTGCCTTGGCCAAGAATTGAGGAAGATCTATATTCATATTGCCCTGTAATTTCCTGAGAAATTCTTTTACGTTATTTTCCAATTCTTTCAGACTGAATTTTCTGAAGTAAATATTTCCTCGGTGGTTTCTCAAGTAAATCAAGCCTTCTCCATCCTCAATTTCATTTTGAGAATTTTGCATGTACTTTTGTATCAACAATTCTAATTTGTCAGCAAACAACCCAAACTGTAAAAAAGGAAGTTATTTTACACCCTAAATTATCATTACATGTAATAAGTACAATTACTGGAGAATTTGTAGCATGCAAAGTACAGATAGAAACTTACGGCAAATAAAGGTCTGGGTTTATCATCTTCAAGCATATACTTAAGGGATCCTTCTATTCCCGATGGCACAAACGACGAATTGTTGAAAATAATATTGATATCTAAATGAAATTGTGGTTCGCCTCCAAACGAAATAAAAAAATTCTTTGACATTTTCCTCCCGGTAGGTAGCTGCTTCTTAAAATTATTGATCAACGGTGTAATCGCTTCTCTAAATTCTGGTGGTACGTTATTAGGATGGTTTTCGAAATGTGTTGTAATGAAACCCAGTAAATCTGAAAAACAATTAAACGTAGAGTAGTTTTCTTTACCATTGAAATCAAAATTAATGATTTCAACAAAACAATAGAAATCTAAACCATATTATATTCCAAAAAATAACTAATTTCTTGTGCCCTGAAGATGACAATAGCATAGTTGTCGAAAGCTTGGGAATTTTTTAAGTATAATAAAAATTGTTAGCCTTTCCCGTTAAAATGACTTATAATATTATTCAAGGCTGGAAGCATGTAAAATTACTAGTTTTCTTATGAATGTATTAATGCAACATCAGGAATTGTCTTATACCAGAATTAGTGTTTTCATCTTTGAACAAATTTTCCACGATATTCATATTTTTGCCATTGTAGCAATACATTGTAGCCAGATAAGCTTGAATTCTTAAGTCTGACGATAATTTAGAATCCTGAAGAACAGAAATGACTTTGGCCTTTCCAGTTGCATCACAGGGTGTTCTGCGAAACGAATTCCTTAAGCAATAAAGGGCATCAACCCTACTTGTGAAATCTGTATCAGACCCGGAACACAATACCGAGAAGTTGTCGGGTACTTCTGAAAAGACATGGCCAGCTACCTCAGATTGCTGAATGGGTGACAATTTGTTAATTTGAGTTTTGATTACTTCTAAAGCTTTTTTAAGGATTTCGGAATCAGAGCAGGCGTCAATGTCGTAGCAAACGCTGTTTAATCCAACAATGTGATTTACAAAGACACTGAAAAGTCTAGTTTGGAGAATTTTGGATTCTACAGGTACAAGTACCTTGGCTAATCTTTCAGCAGCGGAGTACGTTTCCGGTCCGAAATATTTTAGGTACGGGAAATTCGTAATTAGATTGGAAATGAATTCATCATTTATGTGTACGGTTCCATCCTCCAATTTTTTACTTAAATGCTTCAAAGTGGAGTAAGTAGGCTCGTTTCCGAAAAGGTGAAGAATTGTATCACTCAGCCCACTTTTTTCAAAAACCGTTTTCAGTTCCTCGATTTTCTGGTCTACAGTCTCGAAAACTGCGAAATTTCTAACTAATCCAACTAAATGGCGAAGAGTAGAAAGATTATCCTGTAGATTATCCGGGTCCGCTACTCCTGCATTAATATCTCCACCGATATCCGTCAAAAGTTTTTTGATTACTGTCGCTAACTCATTTTGTTCTTCAGCCTTGTTATTATCAGGGATATAAGATACTGAAAATTGTGTTCGGTCCGCCTTGCAGAAATTAATTTCTGATGCTCCGTTTTTCACTTCTACGAGTTCAAGGGTAGTTTTCGAACTTTTGATGCTTGCACCAAGTGGGGTGAATTCTTGGCATTCAGCACTTTCCACTATTCCATTTTGGAGTTTGTGATTGCATTTATGTTCCTAATCAATGGCCATACTGTTTGAAAAGTCGGTATTCTAACCACAAAAAAAATAAAAAAACGCCCAGTCATAGTCTCAATGATACATTTTGTGATTTAATATATTTCCTTACCAAAAGTTCTTCAAAAATTGTGGTGGAAAATTGTGGTAAACTGGTGGAAAGACGAACGCAGTTTGTTTTAGTTTTCGCAATTTCAGTCCCATTCGCATTCGTCTTATAAGTTGTAGAGCAAGAGCCTTTAATATCAGTCTGAACATAAAAGTAGAAAATGTACCATAATTACTATATAATATTATATAGTAATAATTAATAAAATATTATGTAGTAATAATTAATAAAATATTATATAGTAATAATTAATAAAATATTATGTAGTAATAATTAATAAAATATTATATAGTAATAATTAATGAAATATATATAGTAATAATTATAAAATATATAGTAATAATTAATAAAATATTATATAGTAATAATTAATAAAATATTATATAGTAATAATTAATAAAATATTATATAGTAATAATTAATAAAATATTATATAGTAATAATACAGTTAATAAGATACTATATAGTTATAACACAGTTAATAAGATATTACATAGTAATAATAAAATAAATAAAATATTACATAGTAATAATAAAATAAATAAAATATTATATAGTAATAATAAAATTAAAAAAATATTATATAATAATAATAAAATAAATAAAATATTATATAGTAATAATGAAATAAATAATATATTATATAGTAATAATAAAATAAGTAAAATATTATATAGTAATAATAAAATAAATAATATATTATATAGTAATAGTAAAATAAATAAAATTAAAAAACTATTTGGTAGCAGTACTTAGTAAAATATTATGTAATAATTAGTAAAATATTATGTAGTAATAATTAGTAAAATATTATGTAGTAATAATTAGTAAAATATTACATAGTAATAATTAGTAAAATATTATGTAGTAATAATTAGTAAAATATTTTATTATAATCAAAATTAATAAAATATTATATTATAGTAGTAATTAATAAAATATTATATAGTAATAATTAATAAAGTAATGTATTATATACTTAAGTTGGAATTCCATAATTCATAATTTTAAAATCTTGCTGTGTTAATAATTAATTTAATTAATAATATTTACTTCAAGCATTTCAATGTCCTTTGTTGATGTCTGCAGCATAGATATAATTGCTCTTTTGATATTTGCAGTTAATTCATTTTCTGTCTTTTTCTCATGCAACAATTTTTGGTGAAGTCGAAAATTATGATAGAAAAATACAAGATCTCCACCTTTGTCATTAATTTCTTGCACCTGTTTTTTATTAGAAATGAATAAATATTTGGTATTTATGTTCCAGTTTTAATGTCATTATTCATTTTTTGGTCTTAAAACCTTTACCTCTCCTGATTTAGTTGTGATCTTTACTTGACTAAGAGAGAGACAAAATTCACAGTCGTTATCGTTTTTCCTTAGGCTGGCAACTGCTTCCAGTTTAAAACCAGTGTCTTCATATACTAAATATGGTACTAAGGAGATTTCTGTTTTCAACTTGTACAAGTAACTTTTTCCAACTTCGTAATTCATTCCGTATTCCGAATTTCCTATTGGCAATACAAAAAGTAACCCTCACAATAAGTAACTTTTAAATTGTATTAATTTAATTGGTTAAACATTTATAATATATTTACCATCCTTAATCTCATTTGCAGTTAAGGGACAAGTCGCCTTGCAAATTGATGCAACGAGTAGCAACAGTAATAATTTAAGTATTCCTAGTTGAACCATTTCTACCAACTTTTGATAAGTTTACATTTAAAAAGAACTAATTAACAAAATCGGCTAAAACGAAGTTATGAGCACATTTACAGCTTTGCAAGAAGTAAACGCAAAAGAAACTTTTGAATAAAATAAATTATTTAGTAATGCAGATGTGTGATGGTAGTCTTCCTAGATTTACAGATCAGAAATCTCTGAAATCAGTAATGAAATGGCAATCAGGATTCTGTATTTCGGCCTTGCTCGTTTTTGAAGCGAATGTTGTTAATAATTGAACTATGATCTTTGTTTATCGCAGGCAAGCAGCTAGACCTTCTTTTTATAATGCTGGACGACTCTGTTGTCTTTAATGCTAATTAACTACTCTAATTTATTTTTTCTATTACACTATAAGATTAATAACGATGTTTTAAAGTTTATTAACGTAATAAATGACCTTGGAACAACTTTCTTGGCACAAAAACACGTTTTGAACTGTTGTTCAAGACAGTACTCAAATATTAAATGCAAAGATTCAACCTATTAGGTCATTTAAAATTACTTTATCTTCTTGCCAATTTTAAGCAACACAGCAGTCTGTTTCAGTGGTGAATTAAATGTCATATAGCATGACATGACTTTGTGTAATCGTGTATTTAAATTTAGTTTAGTTCAAACAGTTTAGTTGGTGTATCACCTTCAAATATTGTTTTTTTATTTTCCGATTATGATCATGAAATAAACAATAGCAAATATTAAATTAACTATGATGGTCTTAATTCTGGTATTTAGTATAGATAGTATAGTAGAATAAAAAATATCACTTTGTATATAATATTTCCATGCTTATGACATTTTTTCGGATAATTTTGTTTTATTCTAAACACGACTTTTTTATAAGATCATATTAACTAAATACAATTTTTGAGTTCTCAATCACCATTAAGTTTCTGGGAATAACAGACAAGTTACAGTCCTGTGATATCAGATCTTCATCTTTTTAACTACAGGTTAAAATAATGTAATTTTATTAGCTATTACATAACTACTATTAGAAGTTACTCGGAATCAGTCCTTTACAGTTCCAAGCTATATCTTTACATTTTTCCCCTGAGGTGGTCCTTTCAGAGCATAAAGTAATGGAGCAAATTCCATTCTTGTAATTATACTTTGCAGAAAGTGCAATTGGGTTTTTACTATCACTTTCGGCCGAACTTCGGGTTATACCCAATTGGGTATTTACATATTCATTATACGGCTGTGTATCTGATGGGTTTTCAGATTCTTCACGCTCAGCTCTTAAGATACCGGATAAAGTAATGCCCTTTGTGTGTACTGTCCCATCAAATTCCAAACCCCAATTTTGATGGTCTGGCGCAGCGTAGAGATCTGCAGTTGCACTGTATTATAAATTGAAGGAAAATTATTCCAGTATTTTATTTTCTCTGAAATATTTGAATTTTAATTCAAACTCACCTTAAATCAAAAATTTCCTCTTCTTTGTCGAGCACCAAAATTTTAATTCCAGGTTTGCTATTGCGCCTCAGTGATCCAATTTGTAAAGTATAATCTGTTGAATTCACAATGTACAATCCTGCAACACAGTTTGCCTCTGTTGGTGTACATTTTACTATTGTATCGAGGTAGACTACACCAATGTCTGTATAGGTCATTCGGAACACAGTTCCCGTTGTGCTGTGCAAATGTATCGGGTAGTTTGTTTGAAAATTTAATGTGAAATTCCTGTTGGAATTGTCTACCGGGAGAATGATATTGAATAGTAGAGTTGCAATTTCGTCTTTGGGTATATACTTGAAATCCGATTGAATGACATTGTCATTGTAACTGACTATGGCCGTAGAACTGGACCTTCCGTGTTTAACCATGACTTTTCCAGTCTCAAGAAAACGAAATGGGGATTTTAATTTCATTTCCATGTTCAGGTTGTTCCAGGATATCTTTGGGTCTAAATTGAAAGATAGACTTGATTCGTAATTTGGTATATCAATTGTACATTGAGAATGTACACCCTCTTCGTTCATTGAAAAATGCGCCCGTAAAACATCCGATTGTCTAAGAGTGGCTAATAGTCCTTTATTACTACTTTTGTAAGATAAAAGCGTATTCCACTGTTTTGGTTCAGGTGAACGCATAGGAAGAAGAATATTGTGATCTTGAGAAAACTATAACAAAAAATGATTTCAATTTTTATTAAATATACATGAGAATACATTTTGCTGATTTAAAAATTTACCTCAAAATTAGACCATGACTCAAACATAACCGAAAAATTTGAAAGTCCATTAACTTGGATATGGACATTATCATCAACATCGCTGGATGCGGAAATTGTGTATTTGAACTCATACTTAGTAAGGTCTGAAGAGATCGGATCTGTCTCGGTTGAAGGGATTGTTGTCTTTTTTATGTGTGTAATAAGACTTCGTTTTACTTTACTATCTTCTAATATATTCATTTCGATTTTACGGTGAAGTGGCCTGGTTTTACTTTCCATGATGATATTGTCTTGGTCAGATTTTTCATAGGTACCGTAGTTATCTGTCGACAAACTCCAGGTGTAAGCCTTTTTCGGAAGAATTCCACCATCGGATGACAAAGTGAACTGTACAGGAGCAAAAATTAATATTGGGCAAATTATTGTTGAAATTCTAGAACTAGAACCAAAAAATATGAAATGGGTATAAAAACGAAATGTCAATGGTTTAAGTATTTTACCGTTCCATTAATTAGCAATGGCCCAACTCTGTAAGTAAAAAACGAAAATTTTAAAAATGGGTCTTTTGGTTCAAACGAATTTTAATATGTCGATAAAAATTACTTGCTATCTAGAGCGTGATGCTCCCCGATGAATTTCAGACTGAAATCCGCAGGCAAGCGGCTTATTGCACTTTTTTTCAATACAATCATCATGTTCTGATTTTCTTTGGTATGTACTAGTTTTGGATCGCTATCGTCGAAATCATGTTTGACTTCAAACTGAAGTTGTATTTCATTACGTAAATTGAAAATTATTTCGCAGTTATCACCAAATAGTGTAAACAGTGGGGTTGTATATTTTACAACAAAAATATTTTCTTTTGGCGTTTTCAATATTATGTCGATTTCCGGACTGACGAGGTTCCAATATTGCACTCTTCCACCGGCATTATTAGGTGGATTTCCATGAATTTTTAACTGTAAATCGTCTTTACCTTTTCTTTTAATTTCGAACCTGTATAAGGGTAAACAGTAAAACAATACGTAATATATGGTATATGTAAAAATGTATTTAAATTTTGCTTTTTTGGATTTGAAAAGCAGAAACCAGATAATTGCATTTATTCGCAATACTTTAGTTCTTAAAGTCTTACTCAGAATGTAGGCCATAACTAGTGTAATTCCGGAAATTCCAAATGATTTTTCCATCGCTGCTTCCGACTGCAATATCCGGTTCATCATCATGCATCCATTTTAGTTTTGAGTCTGCAGTAAACTCGCCATCTGGCTTAGGTGATAAAACAACGGTCCCCGTAACTTTTAATTTTTTCTGGAGCAATTTAGTGTTCAATTGAATTTCCATTGGCCAAATTGTTCCATCTTTATTAAATTTAGCCACGTTATTTCCCTCTAGAATGTCTTTGATGTACGTTTTAGTAATTAACGTTTTGTCCGCAACTTTCAAATCGTAATCAAATTCAAATTGTTTATCATTTTTCAGTTTCATTCCTATGTTTCCGGAGCTGCCTTCCTTAGAATCCATTGTCATTGCCGTCGTTAAAGACAGAACTTCCGTGCTACCAGGGAGTTCAATTACTTTGCTGTTGTATTTGTACCTTGTAGAAGATGGTGAGATTGTTTCCTTTAATTGGTTATGTTCAATTTCGTATTCTTTGTCCAAGAATTTTATCTAAATACCAATTTTCATTCATAAACTTAATTCATTATTTTGGAAATTAATTCTTTTATCTAAACGTAAAACAAAATCTTACTCCTCCTTTCATATCATGTTTTCCAGCAGTCGCATCATAATTTACAGAAAGTCTGTATTCATTCATCAAATGTAATTTCCACAACAAATTGGCTACAAAACGATCTTTATCTTTGACAGCATACGTTTGCAATAGTAGTAATTCTTGGTTCCTAAATGAAACTATTACAAAAATCAAAGATTAGTAAAAATGCTACGGAATTTAAACGAATTTACGAAATACAGTTTTGTTTTTGTTACCCGATAACATCTTATCAATGTGGAACTCATCGATTGACTTCCAACTGTTTTTTCTAAAATCGTACTTTATTTCAGTTTGTTTCGTTGGATCATTAGGAGAATATTGTATAGTGACTATTTCGTGTCCGCTTGATCTGTCTTCAAGTTCAGTCATCTCAAAATTATAATTGAGTAAGGATAATGGATATTGGGAAAATCGGAGTTGATGCGAATATTCATGTTTATTATATTTGTGAGTTTCATTAGCGAAATATGACCATAATTGCGTATATCCCGATTTGTATATAATCTGCTCTTTCTTTTGAGTCCCATGCCTTCCATATTCACCAATAGTGTCCCAAACGAAAATAACTTTATTTTCTTTTTCGAAAAGCACTGCTGAAGAATTTACTTGAAGGGTACCAAAAACTCTTGAAATTATTTCCCATTCCACTCCAGTATTGAAATTCTTATCGCCGATTTCTTCATTTATGGTTCTTGTGTGCCAAATCTTGCCTAATAAAATCATGAGCAACAAAAATTATGTTTTCGATGGACAAGTCCTAACTTATTTTGAAGTATACTCTAACTATACCTTGAAAAACACCTTGCGCAGCTTTGTATGGTCCTCCGGTAGCTACCTTAAAACTCAAGTTTTCTTTGTAATCCTGATTTACTAAAATTTCGACAACTTTTATGGGCTTTGTGAAATAAGGACTGTTAAACTCCATTAGGATATCATATTCATAATTGCAAAAGGCGCCTATAGGCCATATACAAAGAATCCCTTTATTAGAATAGTCATTCGGCGAAGTTTCCTCTTTTTCGGTTTTGAAAATTTTCTTATAGTGAAGAGTGGCTGCATGAACTCTGCCGTTTTCATTTAAAGCAACATTTAAATCCTTCAAATTTTCGGTATCAGTCCAGGAAACTGAAATGGAATAAAAAAAATTTTCTAATTCCAAGGTATAAAATTACAAATCTTAGGATATCAGCTTATATTATAAAATTATACTAGAATAATAGTTTTGTGTTTTCTCTTGCCAGTTAAGTCAGATGATAACCAGGGGGAATGAATTCCAAGTTTTGCATTATGGACATTTGCTGCTATTAAGTATTTCAAATCAATCGAAGCAATACTTACTGTGTCGGTTTTTTCTCGGACAGGAATCAAGGAAATCGTCACCGTTTTTTCATTATCTAAATAAATAATACGTATTTAAAAATTCGTTTATTGCAAACCAATTACACATTTTAAAGCATTTTGTACCTTCCAATGTGGTTAAAAATTGCAAATTAAATGCTTTAAGTAGAGGATCAACTTTCCCCACATAGAAGCCAACCCCATCCTCTCTTGAGCATAATTTCAACCCAGCTTTTCCTTCATAACACGAATGTTCTCCGGTTGCGATTTGTAGGTTCTTATCTCGCGTGATGTAATTATAATTTACCAATTCCGTTAAAAATCTTATATTACTCATTCCAAATGAAGCCACGTTTTGATGAGGTAAATCAATTCTTATATTGAAATTCAGGTCATTCGTTGGAGAAAATAGCCATTGAAAATCTATCCCAGAGTGCATTTTTACTTCATCTTTCATTCCAATTTCGTATTGCTCAAATCCTGCAGAAACTGAAATGGAAAGCGACGCTGCTAATTTTGTATTTACTGTTCCACTGGAATCTGAAGAATCAACTTTCTCTCCCGCCTTCAGCTTTGAAAAGAAAAAACCATTTCCTTTCAACAGGTATTTAACTGGTATTCCTCCAGCAGTGTACATTACGTTCTCTTGATTGTAGAAAGGGATAAAATGAAGACTATCCTTAGCTTTGGCCAAAAGTTGAAGAAAATCTATATTTAAATCGCCCTGCAATTTCCGGAGAAATTCTTTTACATTATTTTCCAATTCTTTCAAACTGAATTTTCTGAAGTAAATATTTCCTTGGTGGTTTCTCAAGTAAATCAAACTTTCTCCATCCTCAATTTCATTTTGAGAATTCTGTATGTACTTTTGTAACAACGGTTCTAATTTGTCAACAAACAAACCAAACTGTAAAAATAAATAGAGTGGGGACCTTTTAGTGAAACCGGTTATTTTACTACTTCCCAATTTAAAATTATAGAGAATTTGTAGCCATCAAAGCACATGATAGAAACTTACTGTCAACAAAGGTCTGGGTTTATCATTTTCAAGCATATACTTAAGAGACCCTTCTATTCCCGATGGCACAAAAGATGAATTGTTGAAAATAATATTGATATCTATGTAAAACTGTACTATTCTGTCTCCCAACGAAATAAAAAAATTCTGTGACATTTTCCTTCCGGTAGGTAGCTGCTTCTTAAAGTTATTGATCAACGGTTGAATCGCTTCCCTAAATTCTGGTGGTACGTTATTAGGATGGTTTTCGAAATGTGTTGTAATGAAGCCCAGTAAATCTGAAAAGAAATTAAAAATGGATTACTTCACAATTTATGAATGTTTTAATGAAACGACAGGAATTGTCTTATATACCAGAATCTGTATTTGCATCTTTGAACAAATTTTCCACGATATTAATATTTTTGTCATTGTAGCAATACATCGTAGCCAGGTATGCTTGAATTCTCAAGTCGGGCGATAATTTAGAATCCTGAAGAACAGAAATGACTTTGGCCTTTCCAGTTGCATCACAGGGTGTTCTGCGAAACGAATTCCTTAAGCAATAAAGGGCATCAACCCTACTCGTGAAATCTGTATCAGACCCGGAGCACAATACCGAGAAGTTGTCAGGTACTTCCGAAAAGACATGACCAGCTACCTCAGATTGCTGAATGGGTGACAATTTGTTAATTTGAGTTTCGATTACTTCTAAAGCTTTTTTAAGGATTTCGGAATCAGAGCAGGCGTCAATGTCGTAACAAACGCTGTTTAATCCAACAATGTGATTTACAAAGAAACTGAAAAGTCTAGTTTGGAGACTTTTGGATTCAACAAGTACAAGCACCTTGGCTAATCTTTCCGCAGCGGAGTATGTTTCCGGCCCGAAATATTTTAGGTACGGGAAATTCGTAATTAGATGGGAAATGAATTCATCATTTATGTGTACGGTTCCATCCTCCAATTTTTTACTTAAATGCTTCAAAGTGGAGTATGTAGGCTCGTTTTCAAAAAGGTGAAGAATAATATCACTCAGCCCATTTTTATCGAAAACTTTTTTCAGTTCCTCGATTTTCTGGTCGACAGACTCGAAAACTGCGGAATTTCTAACTAGTCCAACTAAATGGCTAAGTGTGTAAAGATTATCCTGTAGATTATCCGGTTCCGCTATCCCAGAATGAATATCTTGCCCGATATCCGTCAAAAGTTTTTTGATTGCTGTCGCTAACTCATTTTGTTCTTCAGCCTTGTTATAATCAGCTATAAAAGATACGGAAAACTGTGTTCGGTCCGCCTTACAGAAATTAATTTCTGATGCTTCGTTTTTCACTTCTACGAGTTCAAGGGAACTTTTCGATGTCAGGCTTCCAATGCTGTTCAAATGAGATTCTTGGCATTGAGCATTTTCCACTATTCCATTTTGGAGTTTGTGATTGCATTTATACTCCAAATCAGGTGAGACAGGACTTGCGATCCCAATGTGCTAAACACATAAATAATAAAAGAAAGTTCGCCAAGCCGTAACTGAAGAGAGCCAGAGTATAAAATTATTTGCTTCATTTATAATTTGATAATCTTAAATTAAATACTTTTCTCATAGCATTGGAAAAAATTCTTCATGGAAACTCGAAAACACTAATTGCATTTTGCCATGGCAACGGAAAATGAATTAATATTTTTCGAAAAAATAGAAAAATATCAAATTTTTCCATGGTAACTGAAAGCTATAAGTAGAAACAACTAATAATTAATTTGGCGCTTTTCACATGTTGAAACACCTAAAAATATCGGTTACCGCTTCATATAATGAGAAACACCCAGAAAATTCGTTTACCCCTTCATATAATGGGAAACACCCCAAAAGTTCGGTTACCGCTCCATATAATGGGAAACACCCAAAAAATTCGGTTACCGCTCCATATAATGGGAAACACCCAAAAAATTCGGTTACCGCTCCATATAATGGGAAACACCCCAAAAGTTCGGTTACCGCTCCATATAATGGGAAACACCCAAAAAATTCGGTTACCGCTCCATATAATGGGAAACACCCAAAAAATTCGTTTACCGCTTCATATAATGTAAAACTATATTTTACACCTAAAAACTCCATTTGAGTATTCTACATTTTGCTATTTAATATATTTCTTTACCAAAAGTTGTTCAAAAATTGATAGTGAGGATGGTGAACTGGTGGAAAGACGAACGCAGTTGGTTTTAGTTTTCTCTATTTCATTCCCAGTGGCCTTATAAGTTGTATTACAAGCGCCACTAATATCAGTCTGGAAGATAAAGTAGAAAATATTATTATACCAATAATTAATAAAGTATTATAAAATATAGTAATAATAAAATTAATACAATATTAGATACTAATAATAAATAAATAAAATTTTAGATAGTAATAATAAATAAATAAAATGTTAGATAGTAATAATAAAAGTAATAAAATACTACATAGTAATAATAAAATAAATAAAATATTATATAGTAATAATAAAATAAATAAAATATTATATAGTAATAATAAAATAAATAAAATATTATATAGTAATAATAAAATAAAAAAAATATTATATAGTAATAATTCATAAAAATATTATATACTTAAGTTGGAATTCTATATATAGTTAATAATATTATATCTGTATTAACATTTACTTCAAGCATTTCAGTGTTCTTCGTTGACGTCTGCAGCATAGATATAATTGCTCTTTTGATATTTGCCGTTAATTCATTTTCTGTCTTTTTCTCATGCAGCAATTTTTGGTGAAGTCGAAAATCGTGATAAAAAAATACAAGATCTCCACCCTTGTCATTAATTTCTTGCACCTGTTTTTTCATTAAAAATAAACAAATACTTCGTATTACGCTATTACGCTTGTTCCCGTGTTAATGTCCGCAGATATCATTATTAATTTTTGCATGTCTCAAAAACTTTACCTCTCCTGTTTTAGTTGTGATTTTTACTTGACTAAGGGAGAGACAAAATTCACAGTCGTTGTCGTTTTTCCTTAGGCTGGCAACTGCTTCCAGTTTAAAACTATGATTTTCTTCTGGTATTATGGAGATTTCTGTTTTCAAGTTGTACAAGTAACTTTTTCCAACTTCGTATTTCATTCCGTCTTCCGAATTTCCTATTGGCAAAGCAAAAAGCAGTCCTCACAATAATTAGCTTTTAAATTGTATTTAATTGATTAGACATATATTATATTTACCATCCTTAATCTCATTTTCCGTTAAGGGACAAGTCGCCTTGCAAATTGATGCAACAAGCAGCAACAGAAATAATTTAAATATTCCTAGTTGAACCATTTTTACAAACTTTCACTAGCTTTACATTTAAAAAGAACTAATGATTAACTAATTTTATTATTTAATTAATTATTCCGATCGTCTAAAACGAAATTATCAGAACATTTAGTACAGCTTTGCAAGCCAGGTACACACAAAATAAACTTTTGAATAAAATAATTTATTTAGTAATGCAGCGATATTTATATGAAGTGTTTATATGAATCTTCCCTGGATTTACAGATCAAAATATAGTAATGAAATGACAAGCAGGATTCTGTATTTCGGTCTTGGTCATTTTTGATGCGAATGTTCTGTTAATTGAACTATGATCTTTGTTTATCACAGGCAAACATCTAGACCTTCTTTTTATAATGCTGTACGACTCTGTTATGTCTCAAATGCTAATTAACTACCCTACTTTAATTTTTTAATCATACTATATATATGACGATGTTTTAAAGTTTTAACGTAATAAATGACCTTGGAACAACTTTAACATAAGCACGTTTTGAACTGTTGTTCAAGATAATGGTACTAAAATATTAATTCCAAAGATGCAACCTATTAGGTCATTTAAAATTGCTTTATCTTCTTGCCAATTTTAAGCAACAGAATGTACTCTGCTTCAGTGGTGAATTAACTGTCATGTATCATGACATAATTTTGACATGACTTTGTGTAATCTTGTATTTAAATATAGCTATACGTTATACGACTATGCTATGCGTAACTTGCCCATTAGCACCGGATTTATCTACATGCATTTCTTTATTGACATTTGAACTCATTTCCAGTTAATTTTGTTGAAAGCAGAACCATTGAATTCTCATGGACATGAAAACGTCACTAATAATCGGGAGTTGAAGCCAGTTGAATTAAATAAGTATTTAAAATGATATTAATTACAAATATTATAGATTTTTTTGGTGTATCATCTTCTCCAAATATTATTTGCGTCAGTTTATTTTCTGATTATCATGGAATAAACAATAACAAATGTCGTAAATTACCTAAGATGTTCTTAATTCTGCGATTAGAATAGATAGAATGCAAAATATCCCTTTGTACAGATAAGCTACATTATTTCCTTGCTTATGACATTTTTTCAGATAATTTTGACAACCGTTTGTAAGGATTTATTGCTCTTAGCAGTTACAACTCTTAAATTGTAATTTACAACTGTCATGGGCATTGATGCGAATCTCTTACGTGTTTAAGTAATGCGGTATTGACATTTGAACTCAAATGAGCATTTTTATTTGTTGAGACACTTATAGCATTTGCATAAACAGGAAAATATCCCTGAAAACCAACATGCTGAATTGAATGCATCATGATTAATGATATAACAAGTTTTGATTGTTCATCGAAAACATTTCTCAAAACTCAGCTTACGTACATGGTACATGTAGAGATGTAGACACAAACACAAACACAGTGCGCATAATTTTGTACTGATTGTAATCGTATTTTAAAAGGTAGTGACATTATTTAGCAAAGTTCCTATAAAAATTGCAATTATTTTTAATTGCCACAAATGTAGTATTGAGGTTATAATTTATCTGGCGAATGTAATGCATTTTTAGTCTCAATACACAGTTCAGTCTCAAATGATTGAGTGATCACTTGAAGATAGCGTAAAGTAACGCAAAATGTATTTATATACATTTAGTATTTACATAGGAAAGCATACTCATGAACATTACAGTAGGACCTATACAGTGTTGCACATAAATCACGCACCATAGGGAAATGACACTACATGCTCTCAAAAGTTAGAGAATCATTTTCAAAGATTATGTGCATTTTCCTATGGTGCGTGACTTTGGCTTCAAACCCTATGTTATTTCCCTATGGTGCGTGACTTTTGCACAACACTGTAGGTATTCCTTATTTATAATAGTTGGAAGTCTTATGTGCATAAGTATACCAAGCTAAAGGAGTTGTTATCTTTAGTTTGCGATGATTGTGCTCAGTTAGCGTGGCATGGTGGCCAAGTAAGAAAACATCATAGCTACCTTGGTTATCAAGGCTTAATATAGATGTGTACAAAGTTTTGCAGACGTGTAATAATGCATTGAATGATGGACTGTGTGGGTTGATGTTATTACTGTAGTGTATCCCATTAAACTCACTTACCTTCGCATTCTGAATAAATATTACAATGAAAAATGCGAATTTTATAACTAAACCATAGCTTATCTTTTGAATAGTATAGCTAAAAGCGTATACACCTTATTCATCGCAAGCTTTGCCAACTTAAAAAAGTGTATGCACTTGCTAGCATTGTAAATAGGTAGACAGGTAGCGAAATAATAATGCATTTTAGTATGAAATGTAATGTATCTTCAAAGAGCAGGCCAATGGGTTTATATAAATAACTTAAGCCGTGTCATTCATGTCAATTCCAAATAAAACAAGTGGATTTTCTTTAATTGAGGTTTTTTATTGATGTAAGTTGTAAGGTAAGTGTAACTTTGTGTTATTTCACTTCTCAATAGCGAAACTTAGAAGTAGCGCCCAGACTTTGCTGAAAATGACATTACTTAATTAAGTTTCGCCCATCCTAAGTATTTTCCCATCCTAGTACGATTTTCACAATGGTACATGTATTATTTTTCGTTGCTTCATCATAGAAATACAATATACACTTAAATTAAATGAAATCAAGTACATTTTAAAGGATGAGACAACTTGCTAAAGATAACATGTGTATTTGCACAATGTCGAAAAGTACAAGTTTATGGTTGTCGAATTGAGTAAAGCCAATGTTCTCTTTGATGTTACAATTACAAAGGTAGACAAGGAGAATGTACAGCTAGAGTGTACAGCGAGGTTCTAAAGTCACGCAACATATGTACGAGGTGTTAAACTTTGCGACCATACTATGCATTAGAAGCATGTCGCAAAGTTTCGCACCATGTGCCTATGTTGCGTGATTTTTGAACCTCGCTGTAGTTTATGTCTTTGAAAGGATTGTTAAACAAGGGTTGAGAACGTGAGAAAATTTGAATCGGATCCCATGGTTCACTCCAATACTAATAAAATGCTCCTCAGCTACAGCAGAAAGAATTTCTTATGAATATTGTCCTTATGACCGTAGAAAATCACTTCCTACTTCACCCAAAAGAAGCACCAAATCTCGTTATGGGAAATTTCATCTTTCTTATGTACGTATTAATGTACTTGATCAATGTCCTAGTCTTCTATACACCTTAGTACACTAATACCAGTAGCTACAAGATAGCTTATCTCAAACAATACGTGTTAGAGAAGTAAGCTAGAAAAACTATTTATTATTTCGTCCTTAGAATATTAATTTTACCTGTTATGTACATTTTTTAGATTCTTCTTTAAGATTTTCTAATCGCAGCACAGCCTATACTTTTATACTCATGCATGCATAATATGTAGATAATCGTTATAAAAATGGTTATATGAAGTTTATTGGATTAAGTAAAGTAAAGTACACCCTGTACAATGTACTTCACACAAAACTCAAGTATACGTATAATATAGGCTATCATATCTAGGTACTTTTAAGTTAAGACATAATAACAATGGAATTGTACTGAGAGTGTGATGTGAGTTCTGTAGTATTTAGATAAATAAATTATTAATGAGATTTGTCGAGCTCAACAACTCAGAAGCGAGGTAATTGCAATTTACAATAATACACAAGAAAACACAACACAATTAAGACCGCTACCAAAAAGATACGCTTATTATTCTACAGTAGAGACTTGCCGAGTAGACAACAAACTCTTTATTGTTCACTTATACCAAAATAAATTTTGCAACGAGGAATAATGTAGCTATACTTGTTTTGTGTTTAAACAGTAATTAAGTTTACGTAAAAACCTGAGATAAATAAAGTTACCAGTTTTTGCACACGTTTTTTACATCTGTAATGTTTCCATTTAACTATTCCTGTACACGTCAACCTGTAATTATACAATAGGGAAATAATCCGCTATGGACAATGGGGGATAGTGTCATTTAACGAAATTAGAATGTAGCTCAAGAAAAATTTCAAAATGGTCCGATTTTATAGAATAGAAGTGTGTTTTATTATTTTTGAGATATTTGTATGGACACTTTTCGTTTCTTGTGCAAAGGAAAATTTCTCTCCTAATCTTAGTGCGATTATTGAAACTCTGGCGTTGAAAATTCCACCTGAAATTAGAATCATTGCAAAAAATGGCGAATTTACAAAAACCATTTACGATTTGCCAAATACAGAAACTACGCTCGGTCCGGTCTATTTCGAACCGAATTCGTCAGGGTGGAAAAGAAGTCTTACTGCTACGGGAGAAATCGACAAAAATAAGTACAAACCAGGATGGATTTCCTTTGTTTACTTCGAATGCACTGCGTTTTATCCAGTGGAATGGGTTTACCGCGGATTAGATGGTGTATGTCAACAGAATACTAAAATTTTAATACAGAATTTTAAAACAGTCAAATTTTAGAGTTCAAAAAGTTCAAAAAGTTTAAATTTTCTTTTAAAAAGTTTAAATTTTCTTTTAAAAAGTTTAAATAAATGAAAATTTTAAATTTAAATAATTTTTTCTATTTTCATTATTATTTCTTAGTGGAAAATGGGAAGAGGTTCATCTTCAGATCGTGCTTTTAATGCTCACAAAATATTAAGCAGGAGTTTACGAGTTTCTGAAGATTTCAATAAAACTTCAGCTTCTATCTTTTTTGCTCAAATTGGACATGTTAATCTTTTTGAAGTTATGACTGGAAATTACACCTGCAGAAATGTAGAAAATCATGACATGTCTTCATATTTCTATACGTTCGTTCCTCGTAAGAAAACATTTTTTAATATGCATTGTTTTGATAATTTCCGATTGCATAATCTTGTCTGAACAGAGGATTTGCTTATAAAAGTAATCAATAATTATTTCATCAGATAACACAAAATTGGGAAAAAAGGATATTCCATTAAAGACATTCCTTTTGGACACTCATCAAACAATACGGGCCAACAAAAATGCGGCTACTATCCGTTTGTAAGAAATCATGACAAATAACGCGTGAATTTACTGAAATGGAAGAATTTCATAAAAGTATTATATTTTTGTGTCTTGCTGTATTTTAGGCCTTGCACAGTATCTAATCCGGATACAAATGTTACGTTAAAGAAAAGACGAAAGGATGGACAATTAGAAAATGTTGTAATGGATTCCTCTGCGTACTTTGATCCGAAAATAGGGTTTATCCTCAACTTAACAAAACTAAAAAATCCTTGGGGTACATACATGTGTAAAGAAGACACCACGAAAACGTCACTTGCCATAACAATCATCCCTCATAAAGGTTGACCTTGCTTCACTCTGGATATTTCTTAAATGGAAAAAATTGTTTTAGTTTGTAATAATAAGGTTGTTGTTACAGATGATGATGTCCGGGTAATTCCAAATCAAAGCCATGTTCCAATGAAGTCTGACAAGCTGGAAATGTTCGAGTGCAAAGCAAAAGAAAAAATTGTGATAAGCATGGATGTTAAAGATGTAAAACTTAACGTGGAATACAAAACGAATCTTAGCTCATCAGAAAAATTTCCATACAAAGCCATTGCCAAAATTATCCCGTCTCAACTCAGAAAAAATTATACAGCAGTTAAATGTATTTCCAGTGACACTCAACGAATTCTACACACTTGGGAATTTTCTAAACATGGTCAGTAAATATTTAAACATTTTTTAAGCTAATGGGAAATTATATTTTTTTAAACTGAGGTAGTATCTCACAATGAAAACCAAAAGACAATTAATTCAACTGTTTTTCAAACAAGTTTTCTGAAATTTTTTAAAACAAGTTGTTTTATTTCTTTAAAAACGTAAGAAAATAGCTGAAATTTAGTAAAATTAGGTTTCAGAAAAATAATATTGTTCCCAACACCTGTATAACTGAATCTACAGTGGATTTACTATTACAGATTATTTGAATTTCATTTAAATAGTTAAATAATACTTAAGTAGTACAAACTTCACTGTCTAGGTTGAAGTAATAGTAATGACGATACTGGTAAAGCCATAATCGTAAATTATATTACATTACATTTATCTTATCAATTAACTAATCTTTATGAATCTCCACACGAGTCCACGAGGCAGACGAAAGAAAGATAACTCGGTAGTAAATTAGAACTTCTTAATGATATATGCCTGCTATACATTTTCTAAACTTTTCCCACCGTTTAGGTAACAACACGATAAAAATTACTTACGACTCAAGAAATCGTCAGTTTTTATGTTGCACTGAATCGTTTCATTCACCAAAGTTCAACATGGTTTTTTGTGGCTCTGATCTTGAATGTTGGATAAAGAAAGGTTACAGTGTCGTCTCCCAGAATGCTTACTCAACAAAGCATTTTGCACCGCAAGGTTGTGCAAGTATTCCTGTTAATATCGAGGGCTTTGGCGAATTAAGGTTTTAAATTGACACAATCTAAAATATCTTTGTTTTATCATGTACATAAATATCTCATGGAAAATTCCAATGTGTAATGTTCCTTGTAACAGAAAGTCAATAACAAAATGGCCTTCACCCGTTGTAGAAGGCGTTCTTCAATGCACAGTTGGTGTTCCTGGCTCTGACTTTAGAAGAGAAACTCCTTTTTTGCACAACCAACTCACAAAATTTACAAGTAAAACCGCTTTCTTGGAACAATTCCAAATTTATACCGCAAAGTCCATTGTTCTAACGGATTTTTAAATATGCAGCATTCAGTTTTGGAAACCAAGTTCCAGATGGAGCACAGATTATGGGAATCAGACAAGAGATTGCCCCTCATAATAAGTTAGTAGGAGATATTTTTGTTGGAGATACTGTTCGTTTCATTTGCTACGCCCCTAGTAAATACTTTTCAGTTGGTCCAACGTTCTTTACTTCCGAGGTGGTTGATCCACCGCCTTTTTACGTCTACAAATGGGCTATTCAGAAGAAAAACGGAAGTTTCAAGTTCTTATCTAGTATGCATCAAGAAAAATACTGAATTTTCCTGCTAATAATGCACATAAGTACTGAATTATTAGTTTTGATATTTTTAGGCGAAGATTGCTTCTATGATTTTTGTGATATCACATTTGCTGACAAAAATACAACGGGAATTGCATGTTATGCACCTTTAAGAACATCGCCAACAGAATTTCGTAATTTTACTCTGCATATTAGAGTTAAAGGTAACTTTGCTGTTTTATAATATTTCTAATACTTTATACATTAATTTATAAACCTGCTTTAACTAAGTAATTAGTTGTTCCACCTGATATCACAAAAATTGTTAAAACTGTGAACTTTATTTTCCTTCTTACAGATCGTCCAGAGATTCTTCAGACGAGGGTTGTAATGACTAATTTGGAAGGAGTCCTTAAGGTTATCAATAAAGAACATAATGCCACAGTTGTACTAAACGATACAGCTCTTGGAGATTACTATGAACCAGCCATCAACAAAATTGTTTTGGAATGTTCTGCACCATACGTAGGAAATGTTATTATAATCTCATTATAATTAAGTACTGATTACATGTAACAAGTCTTAAAAGGTGATTTTTATGTTTTATGATTTCTAGCACGTGAAATGGAAGGTTAGCGCTCGGAATTTCTAATCAAGACTGTGGAAGATTTGAGTATCATTTTCCTACAGTTTATCTGCATCATAATATAACCATGTGCATTTGCAAATAATCTTATCAATTGTGTTTCATTGCAGTATGAAGGTTCCGGAAGTCCTTACATAAAGGCCCACTACAGACGGGATGCAGAATCGATAAAGTCTACGTATTCCTATAATTTCACAGCTAAATTGGAATTCGTTAAGTTGGATGAGAATTCAACTGGAAAGTATATTTGCTTTAGTACAGACAGTCCCAGAGATCTCAATGCATATTTTGATATTTATGTTCCAGGTATTTGGTACAATTATGTTGTCCGAGTTAATTAATTTTATTTCTGTAACAATTTTAAATACATTTTTTAGGAGATAATTTGTTTCTGTCTTCATCGGATAAAGTGATAAATCTTTATGCAGACACTATGACAGAAAAAGTAAGGCTGCTGACAATGTAAGTAATATTTGCGATAGCAATATTTAATAACTTTAACCATTAGAATATTTAGGAATACTTAATTGTATTTTAAAAACATACGAATTATGTAAAACGCATTAATCAAAAATTATTTTTGAAGACCATGTGCTGTCTCAGATCCAACTACTCCTGTTCAGCTTTATTCTGTAGAAGCAGCAAATGCAAGTTTTATAATTATCAATTTGACTATTTCAATAGAAACTGTTGCATAATTTGATTTGAAAGTATTATTATTGTTTCTGAATTATAGAATTCTTGGGTTGAAGCCCCAAAAAGACCAACAATGTCGTTTGACCCTCACAGGGGTTTCATATTTAAAGGAGAAACGTTTTCAAATCTTTTAGGGTACTATTATTGTGGAGATCAGTCGCAAAGAGCATCTACAGTAATTTCTGTTCAAAATGGAAAAGCGTTCCCGAGTAATCGACATTATGCTGTTTATCTTTTAATAACAAATTTTCTAAAGAATATGATTTACATACGTAAATTAATGTCCCTATTTATTAGAATACGAAGCCCGTCATTCACCAGGTTGGACTTCAAGACGGATAAAAGAGCTTTCTTGGAATTACACGGAAATATTTCGCTGTGAAGCAACTGAAAACGTTACATTTACATTTTTTGGGGAAAGAAACCCACAAGAAATATCTCACTACATGAACGCATCCTCCGACTATCCATACATTGCCAATTTCACTGTTGATCTAAAGGATTTTCTTAATTTTACTCAAATTCAATGTGTTACAACAGCAGAAGAGAGACTGGTTCATTCATGGAAAGTAACTATCGATGGTAAGAATAATTTTCCAATAAAAATATTTAAAAGAAAAAGTATTAAATAATAGCAATTTAACAGGTGTGGTATTGGTTTTTTCTCTATCTAGGTTATTTTTCAGACAGAAGATTTTACTTCAATGAAACTCTCAATAGCTACATTTGCTGCAAAGGGATGCCAAATCCAAATCCAATGGAATTTGTTCCTTGCACATCTAATACAGAATGTAAAATTAACAAAGCGTGTATGAATGAAAAGCGCTGTTCTCATTTGACTGATGCTAAACTGAAGAATTCTCAAAATGAAAGCGATATTCCTGATTTGGGTCGAGGATGTACTGCATTCAATATTAACTTTTATCCAGCCGGTCTCCTAAGGTGTAATGATGAAGAATATTTTTACTTTCAAGAAAATTATGAAGGTAAATACGAAAACTTGTGAAACCAGTATTGTGAAACTAATTATATTAATTATAATCTAATTAAAATAATATTTATTTCCAGAATGCGATTTTGAATGCAGTAGTTTTGATGAACCTCGTTATCAACCGTTTGTGAAATCAACCGACGTGTTAGGTATTACAAGGAAGCCTAAGGGAAGAGTAGTTGTAGGTTCCCCTGTAAGATTCGATTGCTTTGGCTCAAAATTTTTCTTTTCTGGTGGATTTAAATGGGCCATGTCTGACAAAGGTGGTAATTTGAAATTCATCAATGGAACTGGTAAGCTATATATTTTCAGTATTTGATGAGTATAAGACTTACATGGGTTTAAATCACCTGGTGAATATTATAATTTTTAATTTTATGTTCTTTCGAAACAGAAACGGACGATGGTTCAATTATCCATTCATGGACTGATATATCATTTCCTGATAAAACAACAAAAGCTGTGTTCTGCTTTGCTCCTGAGTGGAATTCGGCCAAAAATTGGAAAAATTCTCCAGTGTCTATAGAATACTACTGATTAACTTCATTTTTTGTTTTTCTTGTAATTTTGTATGTCAATCTTGTATTTTGCCTTGTGACAATAAAGAATAAAATTCTTTTATACAACACAGAACTTACAGATGACCTATATTCTCACGCAAGTTTATATCATCTTGTCATCATGTAAATCTATACTTATGTTAGACGAAACGTGGAAGATTGGAATGGAAGCGGAAAATCCTTGGATTATCATATCATCTATCGTCCTCAGTGTTCGGAAGTAATAAAGTTGCATCATGCTGGGATGTATTATGCAAACATTTTTTTCACAGGGTATGTCATTTCCATGTGCCATCCGTGGGAAAATCTGCAACATAAATCTTGTGCAACAAACATAGATATGCATTACACTTTTCTTACAAGGACAGTAATTTACGTTTGTACAGTGCGTCATATAATACATATAACCTCTATATATGGTATAATAAGGAGCTTGGAAGAATTGTATTTGTAAGTCTATATTTATTCACCGAAAGCAAAGTAGCAATTAAACCTATACATTTAAGATATCTTACAACTAAAGACTAGGTCACATTTAAAGCAAGGTTTTGCAACACCTTTGGTTCATACAAAACCAAATTATTATGGTTACAGTTGAGTACACCCTGTGTTTTAGTTAATTTCTTGTAGTGGCTACACCTGCACATTACATTTATTAATTAACTCTACTAACTGTGATACTACACGCAAATTCTGGTTTCAGTAGATTCTCATTATCCTTCATGTTTAAGTATTTTTAGGGTTTGAGTAGGAAAAGCAGTAGACTATATTTAATTAACAGAACCATTATGAGTCACGATTTTTAATATTTGTTTGTAAATACAGACATAGCAATTAATCATACAGACTAGTATAGCTAGGTGTATTGATTATTATTCTGCATGAAAATTATGTAAAAGTATTAATGCTATGTTAAGTGAATTCATGCACAAATATTTAAGTATATAATGGTATAACAAATGAGAAAAGTGAACACAATCGAAAAATAAATGCTATAACTGTGTGAAATCAGAATCACTTTTTGAAGGAGACAAGGATGTTGATGGCATAGCGAGAGTTATTGTGGTGGCTCCGTCTTTGCTAATGCCCAACGAATTCATTGGCTGCTCTGTTGCTGGTCGAACAAATTCTGGAACGTTAAAGCTATAATTAGATATAAGCAAGCACTTTACAGTGAGCGGTCATTTTTCCATCCAGACTCTTTTTGTAATTAATTTTTCTTACTTTTCAGTTGTGGGTAAGATTCCTCGAGAGAAGTCAGTATATCCCTTTTGCAGACGTAGATGACAAATACGGCTGCAGCACGCAGAATGTTTATGACATCAAATATGGCCCAATACCATATCCATCCAAATCCATCCACAAACCAAGAAATTATTTCAAATATCCAAGTCACCCCCATGACGAAAAACAATTTCCCAAACCGGGAAAAACTGTAACAAATATGTTTCAGACTAAAATCAATTTTTCAAAGATAGCGACAGAAATTGTGGACCAAATATGTCCAAAAATTATACTAAAATTATAAAGGTGCAGATTTTAATATTAATTAATTGATTATTGTAAACGTACCATTCTTTCATGTCGGTTTTGCTAGCCATTTGACAACTTGTCCGATATTGGTACAACTTGAAACAAGTCACACTAAAGAAAATTACATTGACCAAGAGCAAAGCAGCACCAGGATAGTGAAGATAAACTCCCATCGCTCTTCCGGTCAGATAACACGATTCTCGACCATACGCAGGAACAATCAAGTAATCATTGCAATTATCTTCCCTAATAGAAAAGGAAAATATTAGCATTCTGAAGAAATAGTAAATTGAAAATATACGATATTTTTCTTACATGTAATGAATGATGAGAGATACAGTTATAATTAGAGAAGGAATGCCCCATCCGAAAAGTGCATAGTTAATAAATCGTTTGAGCCCTTTTGATTTTCGATTCCGGGGTGCCAGTGTTCGAAATGTCCACCAAAGGTCACAGCACATGACAGTTAACCAGGTAAAAGTTGAAAGGAAAAAGAAATGCGAAGCCACGGCTAGAAAGTAGAAAACGGTGTTATATTTTTGTTATTTTTTCAGTTTTTCAATGTTTTTGTGTTATTATTACTCATTCATTCCTTATTGTTTATAATTTTAAGATTTTGCTTTAAACTTACCAACAAAAACGCAACCCTTAGTATCGTGAGCGCTTTGTCCATAATACTGTCGAAGAATGTGAGATGTTCCAATAAAAATATACATGAAAAGCACAGATGTTGAAGTTGAAACAATTGTCCAGCCGTGAACGGTTTGTTTTTTCCATAATAAAACGTACACCAATGTTGTCAAAAAGGGGAAGATCGACACTGCCAGCATGAGAGGACCCAAAACTGTCGAAATCGTATCACCACCCTGTATTTAAAAAAATATATTTAATATAACTTTCAAAATTTTCAAAATTTTCAAAATTTTCAAAATTCAAATAATTTTTATTTCATTATTCTGAAGAATTACCGGAGTGCTCCTTTTTTCAGCGCAACTAACAATAACAAACTCATCTTCCGAATTCATAAATGGCGAAGTGGAACTATCTCCATAAAACTGAAAACCATCAGCGCAGAAATTGTCTGGTTGAGTCATGCATTCTCCATTGACATGCCGATACAGCATTGTGCCATCTTTTCTTAATCGTAGAAGATATTTTACTGGTAATTTCTGTGTATGATCGGATATTTTCTGTGCCAATTCTTCAGAATGCGTCAATAAGTTTGTCAAGCCATCGTAGCAATTGCTTCTAAAACTAGAAACTGGAGTTTGAATGTAATGCGGCATGGGCATTTTCTCTTCTTCGATTTTCGAGACCTTTGTTGAATAGTCATGATACACTGGCGGGTGAAAATCTTTTCCTGGGACATTTGGAAGTTCGCAACCCATTGGACCCTGTTGATCTACGCGTAAACTCATTAGCTTGTGGAGACCACAGCACTTTTTTACGCAAACCCTCTTTTTGCAGTCCGTAGGGCAAACAAGAAGTTCTACTTGATTTTCAGTAATCCTGTTGAACCAATCAAATTATAAATAGCATACACACAATTCCTAATCAAAAATAGTCATCAGTACTGTTTATGCAGCGTTGCCCCCAAATCATGCACCATACGGAAGTAACATATGGTTGGGTTTGGGGCATAAGTTACACACCACAGGAAAATGCATGTAATGTTTGAAAATGCCTCTCAAACTTTTGAGAAGCATTTTCAAATATCATACCTAATGTCATTTCCCTATGGTGCTCGACTTCGGCGCATCACTGTACAATAGTATTAATACAAAACAGTTTTCAACCATAAGTTTTTTCGAATCTCTTCAAGAATTTGTTTTACTGCACTTACAGTCAGTTATATATATAAATATTAAATATTAGATGCTTTCTTACTTGTCCACACAAAATTCATCTGGAGCAAAGTAGTCGAAATTAATTTTTAAATATCCATTGTCCAACAGCATTTTATCACTTTCTCGTTTCCGCAGTGTTTTATTGCGTTCTCGATCCAGTCCGGTTTCATTCATCGGGAGAAATATTCTCACCTCAGGTTTCGGACACATTTCTCTCGATTTTAGCTTGACACTAAAATTAATTGACAATATACAGCGAGGTTCTAAAGTTCTGCACTATAGGCACATATGCATTAAAAGCATGTCGTAAACTTTAGCACCAAGTGCCTACGGTGCGCAACTTAATAACCTTGCTGTATAAGTACTTCAAAAGAAATGGTGTTCCCAAAATATCTTTATTTAAATATTGTTATTCTTACGTAAAATTTCTGGTTGCGATTTCAACTGTCGCTGATGAGATTTGGAGTTGGCTTGAATTCTCAGTTTGGGTGTCAAATAACTTGCAAGTTGATACCTCAGTGCCATTAGGGTATTCGGTAGTACTTTCATTTTGAAGAAAATGAATTTGGCAGCAAGAGTAAAGGCAGGGATATATGGGAATTGCGGTAGGACTGCGGTAGACCTGAGCATCAGGACTGGGAGTACTTTCACTGTGTTTATCTTGGCAATTGGTTTCTTGAAGAAACAAAACTAATATGATAACGCAAGCCAAAGAAACTTTTCTTTTGTTTGTACTAGAATAACCACACTTAAAGAACCTGTGAGAATTCCAGAGAATGTGAGCAGACATTGTTTCGTATTCCTGTCTTGGGACACACAAGTACTTAACCGCTCTTCTGTCAATATCTACATTTACAGACCTATTTTCAATTTCGGACTAATTCTGTTTACACTGCATTACTCCGACTCGGCTGACTCATTACTCACTCCGAGAACTTTATTAATCCCGTTTATTTGCACAATTCTTAATAGTTTCTTGGAATATTTCTTAGAAATTAGATTTCTTAGTTTCTCCGTCCAACATGAAAAGCAATTACATAACTTTGTGTACTTTTCACTTCAGAATTGCATCTACTATTGATATAATTCCTCTAAGCCGCTGTATAAAAAAATGACCACAATAATAAAACTTCTTATAGCAATCTTTACAGGTGTACCAGGTGAGAGAGAAGGAAATTGAATGGAAAGCTTGGGGCTCTATAAAATATTTATGTTCTTTGGATTACTCATCACTATCACTAATGCTCTGTTTGTTTCACGAATAGAAACTAAATTTTACAACTTGTTTATGCATTCCAAAATCTAATGGGTTCACTATGAGCAAAAATTGTTTAATGCACACGAATAGCATAAAATCAGTTTCAGAATTAATTTTGTTAAATAATATCTATTTTCTTTGCTGTTTTTTACATGATGAGCATATACTGTACTGTTTCTCTTACAATTGCTATCTTTAAATAATTACTTTTGTCACGCAACGAAAAATATTTTGTGCTTTGTGTGTTTTAGAGAGTAATAAAAATTTCAGTGTTTTGCTTTTGAGATAAGATTGGAAGAACTGTCAATAAAAATATAGCTTAGTTAATGAAGTCGAAATACTTTGCTATTTTTCTGTTTAATCTCTTTATGACCGTTATTTTGGACTTTAGACAATATTATTAGTGCACTGGAGCTCCAAAATAATGACACTAATGTCGGATGCAGCTAGGACCAACAGTTTATTTGCACAGCCAGAGCAATTGTCCATGAATGAAGGTTCGGCCTTTTCAAAAGATGTATTTATAAAAATTATGTACTGGTGTATTTCCTCGACTGATAGAACAGCTAACGTCACTACTACTTTGAGAATAAATTACTTGTGTTACAATTATTACTAGAATAGCGAACCTTATCTTATTTGCACAGAATAATATTTTCTGCTTAATCTTTGTTTGCATACCGACTTAGGTATATCGAATTCCATAAAGTAGGTATATGTAGGCAGAACTGTGCAAATAAAGTTTGCCGATAATTATTTTAAGTCACTTTACTATTTGGTATGAAGAAACCAGATATTTGTAATTCTGACTAATGCGTTCTCTTTAACTGATTCGTTTAGCAAACACTACTTAATATTATAAACATACCTAAATAAATAAGCATTTTGTGCTAAGACTAAGTGAAGATGAGAATTCAGTACTCTAATGGTTTTCCACAGAAGAAAATAGTATAACTGCTTTGGGAAACGATATAAACACAATTTGGGGTTGCAGATGCAAAATGGTTAAGTAGTTATTTAATTTGTGGCACAGTAGTAATGATTACACACGTTGAGGAGAAACGGCAGCAAAAGACGCTTTGGTTATGACACAATAGGTTACATTTGCTGTAGGTATCTTTCCTAGATTACTTTTACTACTTAGCCTGCGCAAAGTGTCTTTCTTTGCATCTGCCTGTGTTTTATGTTCGCATTTCCTTCCTCTCTTGAAACTTATACAAACCAAACTCTTTTCTATTCATCTTCCTTCAATCCAATGTTTCCAATTGATTTGCCTTTGTTTTGTTAACATTATAGTCTATCGTTTATTTAAGTACGCAATCCAAAGGTATGTATTGTATGAACCTAATCCCCAAACTTTCAAAGACATGACAAGAAAAATAAAAATCTATTTTCACAGTTTCATCCATACGTCATGTCAAACCAGAAACTTTTGCTGTCTTGTCTGTCTCATCCGAAATGAGCAAAAGTTATAATATAGTGTTGCACAGCAATCTGCAATTGTATGCAACAGCTTTTGCATTTAACACCATCGGAATTTCCTCCACTATAAAAATACTGTGAATTATTAGTAATTACTCCTCTGCAAATTCCTAATCACTTATTACAGCAAAATTAATGATTTTTTTAACTTAACATAAGTAAAAAAAGAAAAAAGAAAAAATTTGTACCAATCCTTATTTATATTCTTACAAACTGCTTGCGAATCGAATATAGACACTATTCAATGCATTAAGGGAAACTTATTTGTAATATAGGTTCACTATACATGCATACGAAATTTAAAATAAACAGATTTTGCAGTTTTACTCAAGCCACTATCAATGGATTAGAAACAGAAGCCAAAAGTCAAGGGAATTTATTTACATAGAAATTTGTATAGCACACAAACAGGCTGTCAGTGTCAATATGCTTCTGTTGTAAAACAGTGAGAAGGTACATATGTACTACATTCTCTAGACATGAGCTGATAACTATCTAAATAGCTGTAAGATAACACTATTTGTTTATTGTGCTCTTATACTTATATATGGACGCCTTCGTCCAATAGATTCGCATACATTATATGCATTTGCATTAATAGTAGGCTAAAACCATACATTTTCGTTAAAAAATAGGGCATCTTCAGAAAAGGAACAGTCTACATAATATCTGTCCAAAAGAATAGCTGCGTATAGTAATTTACGTTAAGCTGAGGTCGATGATTGTTTTAACCGATGACAAATAAATAGGTGCACTTAATTGAAATGGATAGATTGAAATGTTTTGCATGACATAATTACTCGTGAGCAACAAAATTCAAAGAGTGTAGTGTAATTTCCCTTGTAAATGCACCAATGTTAAAAATATACATTAACGGGATAAAATAAATTTTGTTTACCACTTTCTTTGACCTTGTAAGTCAGTTCATCTTGCATCTCTGAAGATAAATACAATCATAATAATAAAACATGTTCTAATTAAGATTGCTACAGAATCTTCTTGTCCAATCTCTAGACTTTATATTATATTTACTTTGACACACATCGTAAATGAATTTGACAATAATATGGTAAAACATGTGTATAAGCCATAAGTAATTATCGTCACGTTAATTAAAGACTGAAACTTAAGTGGTTGTAATTTGTTGTTGGAAACATACATGTGGTTAGACAACTCCGTACCAAATCTGCATTCATGAAAGAATGAACCATGAGAGTATAGCTATAAATACATTAGTACTAATAAGATATGTCACAAATTATGTTAGTGGTATGTCAACATTAATCTAAGATTAAAATATTCATGCAAAGTTTCAGACAAGCTTTACGTAGGCTATTCAAGCTTTCAAAAACAGAGTATACCTATATACTATTATGAAGATTTCAGTTAGAAAATATATAGTCACAAATTCTATAAGGGATACATCAGCAAAAAAAGTTTTCCAAATCTTGAGACGAATTTCCTAAGATGAAAGTGTACTGATTGCGAATCGATCAATAAACTAGTGCAGGAAGGTTGGGATTTCCATTCCATTACTACTGTTAAATCTTTCTAGCGTCTGGTGATCCTCTCTTGATGAGAGCAGAAAGAGTGAATTGCTTTCGCATTACCAAACAGACACTGAAAGATTACAGACACAAACTTCGCAAAGATACCTGCGTGTAATAAACAAGCACCCAGTAAAATCAAAAACTTATTTTATTGCTCGTATAATCACTTGGTCAATTAAGGTTAAGTTGGTTAAGATATTTTAACCAAAGTGGCCCCAATAATTTCTCAGTTGATTTGATCATTTTATGTGAACAGGAGCTATATAGCAATAAAAACCTACGTTGATATTTTTACATTTTATATTTTTAAGGAACTTAAGAATTTACTTTTTCAGTAACATTGTCGGAAATGTTGGAATCTCATGGAACACTGTGCTGGAAAATGGAAAGTGGGAATACCATGGGGTCAGATGAGTAAATGTAGAAGTTTTATACTAAAAGCATTTAGCTCCTGTTAACCGTATGTAAATAAAGCTGACAGAAAATCAATAAATCATCTTGTAATTATTCAGCCCAACGGTCATTTTCCTAGAATGCACCTTAGATGTTAGAAGACTCATAACTTGCATAATCATCTGTAATATTTAGCCATGTGCATTACTACGTATAACCACAATTTCTCTTTTGAAGCACAATAGCTTTCTCCTGAACAAAAGTACGACGCAGGAATAACATTTTTACAATCATGTCGAAAACAGATGCTTGAAGATTAATTTCTTTTAGAGATTAAGAATTTCTTATCATAGTGAGTGATGAATCGGCTAGGTGTCTAAAGTCTATTATGCAGCCAAATATTTACTAAACCTATTTTTATGAAGAAAGTTGCACCGCATTGACCGTATATACTGTTGCATTATATATCTTCGTATTACAGAAGTAATTGGAAGAAGGATGAGAATATTGAGACCGTATATCGTATATGTACAGCTGAGAGACCATAAATCTATCGAAACATATTGTATACATAATACATATATAGTTTCATGGCTGACGTAGCGTAAATGAAAATCCTCGTTTAGGGAAAACTCTTAAGAATTTCACCGTAGGATAGAAATCGTTATTCTAAGCTTCATTTGCATGGTTGTGTATTATTGTGTACATTGTCTTTATATGTCGTCTATCTTTGTTACCATAAATTGACATTTGTGCTTTAAAGTGGTATTGTGAATTTGCATAATGCAGGAGCTTTTTCAGATGTAGCATAGAATGCAATTGAAAATTGGATTAGAGCTTGTGAATACCCTTAATACTACTGTAGATGTAGGGCCGACAACTTTTGTTAGAAAACTTAGTAACTCAGTAGATGAGATTAGAGATGAGAAAATGATTGAGGATGTGGAATGCACGAATGCATAAGAACTATGGGTGAGAAATTTGCTAAGCCATCGCATCGGATGTAATTCTCAGACCAGGGAAAGGTTAAGGTTCATGGATGAATGATAATGGAGCAATTTACTTTAAGAGATAGAATGAAGATGGTCCTCTAATAAATAAGCAGACGGTGCTCTTTACTTTCTATGTAGCGTTCGTAATTTGTAAATAGTATCTTAATGATTTAGGTTGTATATTACATAATTCACGTTGTATACTCTCATTTATCAGTGTTTGCAGTTTATCAGTGTATTCGTTGCATACCGAATGCTAAACTCGGTATAGACTGTTGCAAGAATAATTGCGTATTCAAGATGCAATCAAATTAATGAGAAAAAGCTTTTAGTCCCGACCCGAATGCATACCAAGGTCATGGGCAGCAAAACCAAGATTGCAATAAAAGGTGGTTTCATGAATATTTTGAAATTTTTGTACAGTACATGTATTATTACTTTAAAAATATTACGTAATATATTACTAATGATATCCCATGTATTTTGCAAATGAACAATTTTAAGGGATTGTAAATGAATTCACTAAAACCTAAATTTTCAGATGATACCTCCTTCTTCAAAACAAAAAAGTATCTGTAACACAAAAATATTGTAAATAGTTTCACCAGAATTATTTTGATTTACTACTGTCATTAAATTTTATTAATAATGATTATGATTCTTTCTTTTAGCTTCCTAAATAAATTAAATGTGAAAATGAAAATGCATTGAATGAAATGATGTTGTCATCAAGTTATCGTTGATTTAATGGCGCCAAAACAAATCCGAGGTGAAGGAAAGAAGTTTGCATTTTAGCACTGACTTTTTATTTATAGCCAAGATTGCGTTCTGTTTTCATTCTTACTCTTGATTCTTGAACAACACCAAAGCAAACCGAATTTCATCATTCGGTTTTCCACGCAAATTGTACATTCGGTTCAATGTTAAGGTGTACACAAGCGTATGCAGTATGAAACAATATCTTTATTAATTCGCTACGGTCGAGCTAATATACTACAAAATCCATTGTTTTATATATTAATAACATTTTAATGAAATTTAAGTTTTCTTCAAAGTCAAAGTCGTACGTAGTGTACGTAGAAGAACTTGATTGCTAATATAGACTGACTTTTATCCGTATTGACTATTATACCTGCTAATAGTAAATTTTAAGTTTTAGTTCATTTTACAATATTTTAACTATTAATTTTACTTGTATTGAAATTAATTCAAATCATTTTGTTCATCATTCGATATTAAAGCTGTCAGCTGCTACTAGCACATTACCGGTATTGGGCAAGGCTTCAGGCTAATCAAATAAATAATTGAAGATTTTTAGTTTACAATAATCACATAGAGAAAAGCAGGTCAGTACTCGTTGGTAAATTTGCCATATTTATATTTCAATATTTCTTATAATGAAAAAGTTTCTTATATAATATTTTTTTTACCAGGTCAAAATATCTCAACATGGCAAGCTCAGGGGAATCCCCGGAAGGTCCTTATAACAATGGCTGTGACAATGAAGATGACAGTAGTTCTTCCGTGCCGGCAGGATATGGTGATCCTGTAGAAGATGATTATTATAGCTTTTTAAACGTTGGACGAGATGTAATTTGATTATTTTTGACAAAATTATAAAATTAATGAATGATGAATGAAGCGCACTTTATATAACATATGTATTTACATTCTTAGGCAACACCAGAAGAAATAACTAATCAATATCGTAAATTATCAAAAATCTATCACCCTGATAAGCATACTGATCCGGATAATAAGATTTATGCAGATTTACTTTTTTCGAAGACTAAAAGGGCATACGAAGGTTTAATGACTCATTAAGCATGTATTTTATTTTACTCAGTCTTGTAATTCTATATATTTTAACTTAATATTTGTTTTTTGTTTAGTTTTAAGTGATCCTGTGAAAAGAGCAATCTATGATACCATTGGCATCAAAGGCATCGAGAGTGAGGGCATGGAATTAGTCCAGAGATACAAAACTCCTGCTGAAATTAGAGAAGAATATGAAAGACTAGTGAGGTATTAAAATAAATATGATAACAATGACAATTGAAACTTTTATATGCCAATTTTAGTCGCTTTAAAACAAAAAATGTTTTATTAGAGAAAAAGAAGAGCAACATTTAGAGAGAAAGACTAATCCCAAAGGATCAGTTACGGTCAATATTAATGCTATGGAATTATTTTCACCTTATGAAGGATCACAAGATAACCAAAATGATGAATATTACAATGACGGTATGATTTTGCGGCGCACTTACTAAATTCACTGTAAAACAGTATAAAGTGTACACAATATATGCATTAGATTTTTATTGTATTGTACTTTTTGTCTTCTAGCTGGACCGTACATAGAACTGAGTGGTTTTCATTTCGCCCAATCGATAGAAACGCCTCTTACCATCCGAGATACTTTAGTTATGTCAGGGAACGTTTCAGCTGAAAATGGGCGAGGAAAAGGAAATATTAATTTTGGACTTCGAAGAAATCTTAGGTAGGAATAACAATGTTTCCTTTTCAATGTGTGTAAATTGTGTATTGCATACGGCAGTTTATTTTTTTACTTGATTGTATAGCAATCGAGCATGGGCCGAAGCAGAGGTGGGTGGTAGTTCAAATGGTATGGAATTTGGATTAAAGGGTTATTCTTTAATTGGTAGAAGATATTTTACTAATTTCTCTGCAAACTGTCATGCGACACAACATGGAGTAAAGCCAGGACTTATAGTAGGTGGGTAATTGTAAACGTCAATACTAAGCTCGTTAACTATGTAATAGATTTCTAGATTCCTTATGAGTAAGATGGAACATTTTGTCAGCTTTTTGTTCAACAATTATCTTTTTGCAGCTTTTGGTAATCAGCTGGATAATAACTCAGTGGGAACGATTACTTGGAGATGTGGTTTATTAAATGGCCTGCAAACAACTTATGCCAGGTTAGATCTCAATGATTACTTTTATGAAAGGTGTTCCATATTTTGCTTGATTGTCGATTAATTACTCAATTTTATTTTTGAAATTGATTTTTAGGGAAACTTCGATGAATAGATTTGTCGCTTCCCTTCATCTGGGAATTCCGCATTCCTATGCCATGCTGAGCTATACTAGAAAGTTCAGTAAAGATGACAAAGCAAGAGGATCTATAAAGTACCACACCGCTAATTATAGCTACTTAAATGACTTATTTATAATTATTATGTAATCAGTAAACTATTTATTTAATACATTTGTAGAGCTGGCACATTTGGAGCTTTTATAGAATACGGTGTAGAAAAAAGAGTTTCTCAGTTAACGACATTCGGAGCCACTATGGCGGTTGGCCTTCCTATGGGTGTGACGCTAAGACTTCGGTACTTATTTTGAATTCAATTCAATTTTCACTACCTACAATACTAACTTCGATTTTTAAAATGAATTAAGAATGTCAAAACATTTCTTACAGTGTTTCCCGCTCAAATCAGGTTTACTTGTTTCCTATTCAATTAAGTGATGAAATACTGCCTGCTCCAATAATTTACGGTACACTTCTTCCTGGAGTTCTTTGGTTATTAGCGAAAAAGTTATTCATAGAGCCGTATGAAGAAGATAAAAAGCGAAGAGAAAAGCAGAAATTTAAGGAAGCATATCAAACACGGTTATAAATCCCTTCCTTACCATTTGAATAGTTTTTATTTTATGATTTGATGATATTTAGGAGGAATGTAAATTAAATTTGTTGACGTATGTAGACTTGCTGCGAAAAAGTCTGAAGCAGAAGCAGCAATCATACTGATGAAAGAAACGTTCACTCGAATAAAAATGGAGGAGGAATCAAAGAAGGGGTTGTTAATATCCACTGCTCGCTATGGACGATTAGTAATTGATCTGACTAACCAAAATAATGAGAACAACAGCAGTGACGAAATTATTGATGTTACCGGTAAGTTTTACAATTTATGTTCCGTATACAAATGTATTTTGATTTGACTATTGATTTTTTGATTAAATATTTAGTGCCAATCCAGTGCTTGGTGAAAGATTCAAAACTAATTCTACACAACTCACCAAAGGTAACCTTCACTTTTTAGATTTTTGAAAGATACCTTTTTCTTTCCGAATTCAGTGCTTATTATGTATATTTTTAAACGCAGAGTCAGCTTCCAGGATTTTATGACTGTGCTCCAGGAGAGGAGAAAACTTTATTAATCCGATATGTTTTCCAAAGCATTGCACACGAAGTAGCTATTCAGGATGATGAACCAATTAAGATTCCAAAACAAGGTGATTAACTAAACTGAATTCGAATAACTAACAATACAAGGTATACTATAGTTTACATACACAAGACTACAATTTTTTTGGTTTTTTGTTGTAGCTCACAGAGTAGCTACAGTTTGAGTCATGAGAAAACTTTCCAGCTACTGCTTTAAAGACAACGTTTATACTTGGTCCTGCCTTCATGCCTAAGTCAAAATTAGTAGTACAATAAATAGCTAATGATAACTCAAAATTCAAGTAAAATAATATATGAGAGACGATGTAATACTATAAAGAGCCAATTGTTGTTATATAATGTTACCGACAATTTCTATCATTTTGCCTTATTGCTACAAAGTCTTGATATGTTAACAATAAAACGCCTTAAAATGCTCATAACTGTGCTTTACTATTTCCTAAAACCACATCAACATAATAACTTTAATAACTGTGTTTTTATTTCATTTATGTTTACCAACACTTGTAAATTCGTCAGAAATGCCATTTTTGAGGAAAGCAGATTAACTTCAATTAATTGGTGAATTTTCTCTTAATTTACATAGAAATTCGTGGAACCTTACATATTTGCACTTGCTATTGCTCCAAGATTACAAAAGCTTTATAGCTCTCAGATTCTGTGTATCGTAGATTCTCTGAATGGAAACTACTGTAAACATGCCTTGTATCGCAATAACTGCAGTTTAGATGTTTTGCACAAAATTCATCTATTTGCAATCGATCGCAATAAAATGAAAATGAAAGGTAATCAGGTGGCATAAATGGGTGTGTAGTATGTTCCAATTGTAGCAAAATAATGGCTCAGATGTGCATATGTTAATTTAGACATACTGCAATTAAATTAATTATGCATTCATAAAAATATTTGCCATTTGCCTTCACCCGAATGTCATTTGTTGTGGTCTCGTTTGAGGGCAATTACCAACTATATAAATTCGCAAAATCTAACTATTTCTCATGCACAGGTAACTTTGTATCAAACAAAGCTGATTCTAGAAAAACAAAATGGGGAGACTCAGGCTGATTATTGGCACCCTCATACTTGCATCTTATGGTGCGAAAAATTTGATTTTTACAATTTTTTTAGTTTTTTTAAAATTTTTACAAAATTTTCATGAAAACTGCTATATATAATTTTTTATCGATTTTTCTTCCATAAATAATAGCAAACGCTTGCGAGGAAGGAAAGCAAACAGCCAATCCAGCAAACTGTGATTCTTATATCGTTTGCAATCATGGAGAAGAAGAAGTACATAATTGTCCCCCTGGTCTCAAATATAACAAAGAAATGAAAATCTGCGATTGGCCTAATAATGTGAACTGCGACCAGGATGCACCTACAACTGATTCAGGAACAAATAATGGTCCCAAATCAACTACAGTCGCTCCTGCACCAGTTCCTCATGGTAAAATTATTCGAAATATACAGAAAAATTATTTACGGGTGAGAATAATCTTTTTATTTAGGCTTTTTTCACTTTTTAGGTGACGCCCCCAGATTTGCGCCGTATTTTGACGTAATGCTTAAGGGGATTACACTGTCTCAAGTTTCTGAGAAAACCGGGCAGAATGATTTCACTTTAGCTTTCGCTCTCGGAAGTTCTGCCGGATGTGTTCCAAAATGGGGAGCTGAAAAGGATTTGGATGATCCTGATATTATCAGAGAAATTAGAGCTGTTCAAGGAAAAGGAGGGCAAGTTATTGTAGCCACAGGAGGGGCAGTTGGTAAATAATTTTTTCAAATTACTTATCTATTTAAAATTAAAATTAAAATTTAAAATTTAAATTTAAAAAAATGCGGGACTCAATGGGAATTGCACTTACAAAGAATTTATCAAAGAATAATTTTGTTTGTTTTCAGGACCTTATATAGAACATTCGTGCAACACAGTAGAGTCTCTCGCAAATGCGTACAAATTAATCCTGGATAAAGTTGGGACGAATCATTTGGATGTTGATGTGGAAGCTCCCATTAATATTGATATGGTGAACCAAGCGTTAGCCAAAGTACAAAGTGAAAGACCTTCAACCACCGTTAGCTACACATTAATGGTTCAGGCTGAAGATTATGGTCTTAATCCGGATTTAGGACTTAAGGTTTTAGAGAGTGCTAAGAAGAATAATGTTCGAGTGGATATAGTTAATCCTATGACTATGGAATTCGGAGGATCTAGTCCTGATTGGGGTGATGCAGTTATTGGAGCTGCTAAATCTGTCCTGAAACAAATGCAAGAAATTTGGCCTGAGAAATCCTCAGGAGAAATCAGAAGAATGCTAGGTATGAATATATTGGGACTTCAAAAATATTTTATACAGATTTCTCTTTTTAAGGACTTTATTTTCATTTATGAATTGTTCAGGTGTCACACCCATGTTAGGCCGCAATTTTAATGGCAAAGTATTTGAAACAAGACATGCAACTAAATTAGTTGACTGGGCAAACGAAAACCATATTGGTCTCCTTGCTTTTTGGTCTGTTGCAAGAGATAATGGAGGATGCCCTGGTAAGAATACACTTACATTCATCTAAAATTTATTTTATGTACACAATTAGTACCAAAACTCATTTTTCTTGCATTTTTAATTACTTCTAATAGTAATTCTCAAAAATGATTTGAAATTGAACCACATTTGCTGTCTTATTTTAGGTGGTAGTATTTCCCCTACATGCAGCAGCACAACCCAATCTGACTTGGAATTCACAAAGATTTTCCAGGGTTTTAAAGGTTGATTCTGTTATTAATGTTGATTTTAAAAATGAATGTATTTAATATTTTATTGAGAATTATTAATTTCTCATTGTCAAACACTTAATAATAAATACTGTACAATATTCTACAAAAAGTCTGAAATCTAATTATGTATTCAATAGTATTCTATGTACATAATATAGGTTATTCTATGCATATATTTTATTTGCTAATTAACTTATCAACTTTGTTGCGTGATAAAAATCCCATTATCGTATGATGCAACCATTTTGGTGCTCTGAATTACACCCTTTATGTTTTCCATACCAACATGATTTCTTTGGGACCGCAATTAAAATATTGTGATGACCTGTCGTAAAATAAAATAAATATTTTCAAATTAGCTTACTTGCTCATTAGAAATTCTTCTACACATTGCAAGGAGTTTCCCGTGCTAGGAAAGCTCATTTAGTTATGATGAATTATACCTCTATTCTTGAAATCCCTTCCCTGGTAAGCATTATTGGTTTCTTTTCCGAGATATTTAAGCAATTTAGGTATAGTTTGCATTATTAGCAATTTTTAAAGCATAGAATACAAAATAATTTTCTAGATCCGTAGGAATATCTGGGGAAAATTAAATTACAAAGACCAAATAGCAGTTCGGCAAGTGTGCTCTGCCTTCAGAAGAGAGATAGATAACGATGTAGGATTAACATGGACAGTTACCGACGATCTGTACGGTTTACCTTGGTTCCAACAAATTCGGGTGAAGAAAGTCATTCTGAGGCAAACTTTGAAGTTAAAGGAGAATGTTGAGACGTTTGGAGATTTCCTCCCAGCGCCTCAGTCCTTAGAAAGTTTAGTAATTCAGCCAATAACATCGATTCAAAGTGACGATATTCTTTCGGTGACAAAAAATTGCGAAAATCTGGTAGAATTGCTAATTCACACGAACAACATCAATCACATCAGTTTTCAAGAGAATCCCCATTTCTTGCAAGATTTGCTAGAAGTGATAAAATGCAGAAAAACGTTGCGAGTACTGCACGTGGTAATTTATCCGCACCCAAAAAGTTCACGTCACGACTCCCGAAAAGTGTATGCCAAAAATCCGACTCCTGCAATCAAGGAATTTACTGTGGATTCAAAACTGAGAGATATTCGAATAGAATTCCCGTGGATAGATTTCTCCCTGAACATTTGGAAAATCTTTTTGGAAAGCCAGAAAAACCTGAAAAGTCTCATTTGCAATTTGGGACTTGTCTATTGGGGATTTTACCAACAGACAATTCAGAACAACTCCCGAACCCTTGAAAAGGTAATTCTGCGAAGAGTTACGGGAATAGATCCATTCCGATTTCCAAGCGTCCCACTAAATCAGAGAACTGAAGAAACCCCTTTCGACTGGGGAATTTTCTCAGACTGTGAAAACCTTTGTTACCTAAAAGTGGTTCATGACGACATTTCCATGAATTTCGTTATCCCCGAAGACCCGAGAGATGAGGACGTTTTGCCACAACAGCTTCTCCTATCCTCGAATTTAGATTTCGTTCCCACAACTAATTTGGAACAGTTCCACAGCAGAAATATTGACCTGGGTGATGAAGAACTGGAAAGATTTTACGCTCGCGCAAATAAGGAATCGTTCCGATTTCGGAAGAGGGCCAATTTTTACGTGGACGACGGAGACCTTGACTTTTTCGACAACTCCTTCGGAAATATGTGGTACGATTTTCCAGCAATTCACCAATCTAGAAATTTCCTTGCAAGGCTCATCAATTATCCTCTTCCTAGGGGCGAGATGGATTCCAATCCAGAAGAAGCTGAAGCAACATTTCTAACTGGATTATTCTGTGTCGGAATTCTTTGGGTATCCATAATTGCTTCTTTCGTTGTTGGACCCTTCTGTATTCTTTGCCTAATAGGTGCAATAGTGTTTTTATAATGTATCCCCCATATTAAAGCATTAAAGCACATGTATCCCGACTCAATATTAGATTTCAATGTAAACACAAACACTACTGCATGGGTTTCATATGGAAAACCCATTCATACTTGCAACGTAAAGTTGCACTGAGGGAATAAAGTTCATTTTCGTCACAGAGAGAGTGTTATTGTGATATTCCTTGAAACTTTGGCTAACGTAATACTGCAACTTAATTCTACTGCGCTGTCTTAAAATACTACTAGTAATAAGGCCCGTCCTCCGGACGGGGTGCAGAGCGACAAAGTTTACGCTGCATTTTGCAAATTAAAGCATGCAAAATCTGATATATCTCAAAATATATCAAACGTGGGGCTTCGAGTATCATTAAAACTAAACTTGGGCAAATTTTTTGAATTTACCTATCCGTGACTATTCCTACCATAATTTTATCTACCGCGGCATTACCCACCCAGAATTGACAAACCCCAGTCATTACCTATCCCTACTTTACCTACCCCAGTCTTTACCTATCCCGACTTTACCTACCCCAGTCTTTACCTATCCCGACTTTACCTACCCCAGTCTTTACCTACCCCAGTTTTTACCTACCCCAGTCTTTACCTATCCCGACTTTACCTACCCCAGTCTTTACCTGTCCCGACTTTACCTACCCCAGGCTTTACCTACCCCAGCCTTTTCCTACCCCAGTCATTACCTATCCCTACTTTACCTACCCCAGTCTTTACCTACCCCAGTCTTTACCTATCCCGACTTTACCTATCTTGACTTTACCTACCCCAGGCTTTACCTACCCCAATCTTTACCTATCCCGACTTTACCTACCCCAGTCTTTTCCTACCCCAGTCATTACCTATCCCTACTTTACCTACCCCAGTCTTTACCTACCCCAGTCTTTACCTATCCCGACTTTACCTACCCCAGGCTTTACCTACCCCAGTCTTTACCTATCCCGACTTTACCTACCCTTGTCTTTACCTATCCCGACTTTAACTACCCCAGTCGTTACCTACCCCAGTCTTTACCTACCCCAGTCTTTACCTATCCCGACTTTACCTACCCCAGTCCTTACCTATCCCGAATTTACCTACCCCAGTCTTTACCTATCCCAACTTTACCTACCCCAGGCTTTACCTACCCCAGTCTTTACCTATCCTGACTTTTCCTACCCCCACTCTTTACCTACCTCGTCTTTTCATACCCTGCTCTTTTCATACCTCTTGTCAACTTATGGTCCAATTTGTTTCGTCAACTTATGGTCCAATTTGTTTCGTCAACTTATGGTCCAATTTGTTTCGTCAACTTATGGTCCAATTTGTTTCGTCAACTTATGGTCCAATTTGTTTCGTCAACTTATGGTCCAATTTGTTTCGTCAACTTATGGTCCAATTTGTTTCGTCAACTTATGGTCCAATTTGTTTCGTCAACTTATGGTCCAATTTGTTTCGTCAACTTATGGTCCAATTTGTTTCGTCAACTTATGGTCCAATTTGTTTCGTCAACTTATGGTCCAATTTGTTTCGTCAACTTATGGTCCAATTTGTTTCGTCAACTTATGGTCCAATTTGTTTCGTCAACTTATGGTCTAACTTGTCGTGACAACTTATGGTCTAACTTGTCGTGACAACTTATGGTCTAACTTGTCGTGACAACTTATGGTCTAACTTGTCGTGACAACTTATGGTCTAACTTGTCGTGACAACTTATGGTCTAACTTGTCGTGACAACTTATGGTCTAACTTGTCGTGACAACTTATGGTCTAACTTGTCGTGACAACTTATGGTCTAACTTGTCGTGACAACTTATGGTCTAACTTGTCGTGACAACTTATGGTCTAACTTGTCGTGACAACTTATGGTCTAACTTGTCGTGACAACTTATGGTCTAACTTGTCGTGACAACTTATGGTCTAACTTGTCGTGACAACTTATGGTCTAACTTGTCGTGACAACTTATGGTCTAACTTGTCGTGACAACTTATGGTCTAACTTGTCGTGACAACTTATGGTCTAACTTGTCGTGACAACTTATGGTCTAACTTGTCGTGACAACTTATGGTCTAACTTGTCGTGACAACTTATGGTCTAACTTGTCGTGACAACTTATGGTCTAACTTGTCGTGACAACTTATGGTCTAACTTGTCGTGTCAACTTATGGTCTAACTTGTCGTGTCAACTTATGGTCTAACTTGTCGTGTCAACTTATGGTCTAACTTGTCGTGTCAACTTATGGTCTAACTTGTCGTGTCAACTTATGGTCTAACTTGTCGTGTCAACTTATGGTCTAACTTGTCATGTAAACTAATGGTCCAACTTGTCATTTTGACTTATAGTCCAACTCGCCATCTCAACTTATGATGCAAGTCGTCATGTAAACTTATGGTCCAACTTGTCATGTAAACTAATGGTCCACCTTGTCATATCAACTTATGGTCCAACTTGTCATAACAACTTATGGTCCAAGTCGTCATGTCAACTTATGAACCAAGTCGTCATGTCAACTTATGATCCAAGTCGTCATGTCAACTTATGATCCAAGTCGTCATGTCAACTTATGATCCAAGTCGTCATGTCAACTTATGGTCCAAGTCGTCATGTCAACTTATGGTCCAAGTCGTCATGTCAACTTATGGTCCAAGTCGTCATGTCAACTTATGGTCCAAGTCGTCATGTCAACTTATGGTCCAAGTCGTCATGTCAACTTATGGTCCAAGTCGTCATGTCAACTTATGGTCCAAGTCGTCATGTCAACTTATGGTCCAAGTCGTCATGTCAACTTATGGTCCAAGTCGTCATGTCAACTTATGGTCCAAGTCGTCATGTCAACTTATGGTCCAAGTCGTCATGTCAACTTATGGTCCAAGTCGTCATGTCAACTTATGGTCCAAGTCGTCATGTCAACTTATGGTCCAAGTCGTTATGTCAACTTATGGTCCAAGTCGTCATGTCAACTTATGGTCCAAGTCGTCATGTCAACTTATGGTCCAAGTCGTCATGTCAATTTTTGGTCCAACTTGCCATGTCAACGTAGACCGCAATTTGTCATGTCAACGTAGATCGCAATTTGTCTTGTCAACGTAGACCGCAATTTGTCATGTCAACGTAGATCGCAATTTGTCTTGTCAACGTAGACCGCAATTTGTCATGTCAACGTAGACCGCAATTTATCTTGTCAACGTAAACCGCAATTTGTCATGTCAAGGTAGGGATCAACTTGCCATGAGTACTTACGGTCCAACTCGTCTCGAGTGCTTGTGATCCACCTTGTCTTGAGTACATGCAGTCCACTTTGTCTCAAATAACTACGGTCCACCATGTCATTAATGCCTACGGTCCTACTTGACATTGTCAACATATATGGATGACCGTGATTATATATATTGTCTTCTTTCAAACCTTCAACTAAAGGATTATTACATTTGAAAGTACACTACGACGCCCTCTCTCCCCACTGTAAGGAATGAATTCGTCCTACTCTTTTACATGGGTGCATCAGTTTTTAATTTTTTTAAAATAGTTATTGTATAATTTTTCAAAATGTAACCCCCCAGTTAACGACATTAGCACTATACTAATCTACAAAAAAAATTTGAAAGTCGTAGCTCTTATGGTTTAGGAGGAGATAGTGTACATCCGAATCGTGGTTCCACAATATTTATAAGATAAGCATTCTCTTGATATTTCTCACATTTTTTGCTCAGTTGTAACGTAAATCTTGCGTCCTAACTAACTATAGATAGAAACTCATTAGAAAGGATTCTGAGCAAACATTTCTATATGGAACCTACTTCTGTGGTCTTAAGACTATATTTAAAGAACATTTGTTTTTACCTCCTGGAGCTTATACCATATTGCACTCATATTTAATGCTCTAGTCAGAATCAGGAGCAAGTGACTGACAGACAGACATATAGAGTAAAGTCCCATTTCCTAACATACGACATTTCGATGCATCTGCATAATATTATGTTGAAATAATAAGTATTACGTCCATGGAATGCATCACACCATACCATAGTTCGCAGACTTAAAGAAAAACTGCATATGCTTCGCTTTAACACAAAACAACATAGCATGTCTCATGTTATAGCACAATGTACACTGCAAAGGCTTCTGTATATCTAAATGAGGGATAATCTCCTCAATATTTATTTAGCCAAACCACAGTGTGGTTGATAAATTTCTGAAAGCTTTCTAGTCATAGCTTCCAAACAATTACCTAAACTAAAACGTCATCATCATTTCATTATCTTTAAGAAACCGACTATTAAATCACTGTACATCTCAAAGTATAGATTGCTTTCTCAACAAAGGGATGTGCGCATAAATAGAAGACACCTGCGAAAATCTCTTAGTTTCCAAGATTTCCAATTTATGAGGTACAAAAAAATATTTCGAACAATACCAATTTCACAGACGTGGTCATCTTATTTTCTAATTAGACTATTAATCAATTTTTTCTCATCCATTTTCAATTTAAAGCTTTGGAATTTACCCAAAACCTGAAAATATACGCTTTGAGAATTTCCCCAGTGACTTATGACTGGTACTGTACTAAAGAACTGCGGCTGTTGTGGCAGGATACCCAAACCTAGATGGTAAATGTACTTTTAATGCAGCATTATATTTATATTTAGGAATAGAATCGGATTTGCTTCTGTTCTTCAGAACTAAAGCCTAGAACCTAACTATGGTGCACACATGTAAACTGTGACGATATCATATTCTTGTATCTGTAATGCTACATTAACTTGCTAATGCTTTATAGTTTATACTAAACGTAAATGCTGTGTGATTTTAAGCTTAGCTTCAGATTGCTATAGTATACTAAGGTAGTAATGTAATAGGTAGCTTATAATACATCATTAAATAAGTTTAAGCCTGCAAAGTAAGATGATTCGTTCAATGTACTCTCACTACACTTCATGTACAATTGTACTTTACCATGTAATGTAAATGTAAAAGTACCTATACTAAGTGAAGTAGCATCTACACTGTGTAAAATGTGTATAGATAATACCTACACGTAAAGTACTGTAAGAATGAATCATCTGTTGCATTGCATTACAATTCAAATTGAACTATACACAAACATTAGGTTTAAATCTAAACAGTACATACAGGGAACATTACATACTACACTATACTACTACGTCCAGCCAAGTTAAACCCAAAGCAAGTCCAGTCTAGTTCTAGTAGCTTACAATAATAAAGTGTAATTCCCCACGGCTGATTTTTTAACAACAAATGAAACGAGAACTACTAGAAGAAGCTCTATTAGTTCAATCTAGATTCCACGGCGAAAGGAACACTAGCAGAAATTACACTATTAGTTTTCTTAGCCCAGTCCAGTCTCCCATAATTCAATTACTAGTAATATTTTGTAGTGTGTAAAACCAAACGATACGATACGACTCCTTATTCCCCTATTCCAAACTCCAATACTTTTCTATTCTAATGTAAATTTGTTTTTTCTACTTAGGAGCTGGTTTATACACTTGACTCCATTCTGTACTCAGTCTAGGGTTCATTAATCTTCATAAATAGTGTTATCAAATAAATTGATATCCTAGAGTATTTACATATTCCTATCGTAGGTAGATGTGCACTCTGTTTTAGATAAGCCTTAGATAAACCTTAGAAAACATTTTTTATTTATTTAAAAACATCACACCAGTAGACAAGACACAGGACACGTGTATAAAAAATTGCTCCGGAAATTAGTGTGTACACAAAAAGTGAAAAAAAACTGCAGTACATATAAACTATAGATAATAGTGTATAAGAATGTAAATTCTGGGTGGTGACTGAGATGTAATTTGTCAGTAAACTCATAAGTTGTTGATCTGATTTTGAGTGTATCTTAAATTAGCTTTTGGCTCATCGATCTGCAAGACACGTAACTAACCTGGCCTGGATTGGATTCATTCTAGACTGGAAGTACGTAAACTGTGAACCTACCTTACTATTCCAATTAGAAAATCACGAATAGTAAAGTTTTCCACGTAAGTATAAATTCTAGTCCATTAAAACTGCAAATAGCAACCAATTAGAGAGAAAAATGAGGAATATCTAGGTTTATAGTAGTTACTCCTCACAAACTACGTAAGGTAGATTATTAAAGTTGCATGTGACTGTGGGAATATTTTGTTGTATTAGTCACGGTCATTATTTCATTTCATACAGTATATACCTGAAATGATTTATTTTTAATGATACTACTAATTACTAATACCAATATAATAATTCACTTTAAAGTGTGGTGCAAACGAGAGTTAAAATCTTTTTTTATGTTTCAGTAGTGTTGACCATTAAGAAAACACATGTAAAGCTACGCTGTTGAAAAAAAATCATCAGATCAAAATAGTGAAGCAAGAAATCGCATTTGTTAGTTGGAAGTGTAGTGTGGAATGGGATAGACAAAAGTTACGTAATAGTTAGTAAGTGAGCAAACGAGTTTTGTGTGCATTGTTTTTGCAATTTGCGTCTTCTTCTTGTACTGTAAGAAAATAGGTACTTAATTTCAAAGTGAATGTGTTTGTATTGTTGGTGTGGATTGAACACGATGTTATCTGGTTGGAGAATTCAAAAGGAAAGAATGCAGTGCGAGAAGGGAAGGTGTAGCAACTCGGTTCTACACGAACCTTCACTTGAGTACATTCAAGATCACTACATTGCATAATCCGATACGATACGATACATAGTTACGAACTGACTTCACTTGACGTGACGTCGCTAAGCTCAAGTGAACTCGAAATATTCTGAAGAAACGAGAACAAGTTTTACACAAGAGAGAACGGAGTGAAGTGAAGTGCCATGCGATCCCATATGCACGTAGTTATCTTCTGATGTGATATGATGTGAATGTGAGTCTGATCTGAGGTGATCTGAAAATAAGCCTGTCCTGCTTTTTATCCGTGTCTTATTTAGGTACCTTGACCTTGTGCTCCACGTAGGTACCATGTTTATCTTCCACCGAAACGAAATCCAATCCACACATTTTTAAAACATTTTTATTTAGATGAGAAAAATCACAAAAGTTTTAGTTCACAAATGCAAAAACTACATTTTAAAACGCAATTTTACATTTCTTCCAACGCAAATCGGATTTCGCTAGCAATTTAAGTAGATAATTTGCAAGAAACGCAAATCAGGGAAGAATTAAAGGCAAAACGGATACTAATATGGATGTGCTGCAAAGTCCAACCACTGTGTCACCACGTAAGATTTTTTGAATAAAATTGCACTATTTCTAAAATTTTGGAATAGACTATAATAATATTATTTACTGTGAAGAAGTTTTGATGCAGTGTTGACCTATAAATTATTGTATAAGCAATTAATTCAAAAGCTTGTAAATGTTACGGAAGGTACCTACATAAACATAACGATATCAGTGTCATAAGTCTTGAAACATTTCAGCAATATTTTACAAGTTCGTCATACTACTAAACATTTAGTCATCTTCTTTGCAGACAGTTGACCTAATGTTCATCATATCTTTACCTTTAAGATAATATGCAGTTCTTTAGTTTTCATATACATGTTGCATGCTTTAAACCAGATATTACTTATGAGATTTTTACTGTATATTTATCTCGACTTAATAATATTCTTATGGTTAGAAGGAAGACATCGTGCCTGTGCTTAAACAAGTAATCAAAAATACTGATATGATTGTCTTATGCAGGATGATTTGCTCTTCAACTGATGAATGAATGGAAATGCTTATGAGTTACTCATCATGGGTCACTTATGCGTGACTAATCCTGGCCTGGACAAAGTTACACTATAGTATTTATAATATTATTAAAGAAACTTGTTACTCATATAGCTATTTACACATAAAATTGCATATAGTTCCAAATTATTATGAAAGAGGAATAATAATAGGCTCACAATACCAGAACAATAAAGGGAGAGTGAATTTTAATAATAATATATATTACATAAGAGGAGCAGCGTATAATTTACAGCAGAGAAAACAAAGGGTTACGCTAAATATTAGAGAATTAAGCAATTCTATTGAAATCTGTGAGCAAGGGAAGAACAGCTGAAGTCAATTTAAAATACTCACGTCATCACAGAACCGAAGAACCAAAGGACATTAGCAGTACAGTCCAATAAGTCCAATTCCATTTTATATAGTCATTCTTGGTTATTGGTTAAAGTTTAAAAACTTGAGGAAAATTGTTTTACCTAAGTTAAAAACATAGGAAAAATACTTTTGGCTTGTTTGAACGTTTACTTTGAATGCAAATACCTTTTGCGTGTGTGTGGTAGGGAAAATTATTTTGCATTAGCAATGAATAAGCTTCTAAAATGCTTGCCTGCTTTGCCTTTACGGACGATTGACCTTTAGTAATAAACAGCGGAAGTTTGGTGTGGTTCGATTTGATTTTCTGTAGAGTTTAACGATTATTTTTGCTATTAGGTCTTAACATACATCATAACACTTGGGTTTATTGTTTACTTGCTCATTTGTTCTGCTTCAGCGCTCGAACACTAATACATGTAATTAAACACCTCTTTTTCAGCTGTCGTAATGTTTTGTCTAGAAACGCATATCATGAAATTGGATATGTCTAGTGACGGAAAAACTCTAGTATCTGTTTTTCCAAATGACACATCTATTTGGGTTTATGTCTCCAGTTTTCTTTTCTGATAGTGGGAAATGCATGAATGTGCAGTGATAAAATTTATGAGTAATTACACAATTATAGAAGTCATAAGTAGATCAACACTGCATGCAACTGGTAATTTCAATTAGTTGATGATACATGTAAGTATTCTGTGACAAATCTTTGTATAATTAAGAGTAGACATAATAAGGTCTTTAAAATGACCATTAGATTTTGTTTTTTCGTTATCACGAAAAGTTTCTTGTGATTTGTAACCTAATACAGTAGGTATCTTAAACTGAGTTTCTCGATGATGACTAAGTAAGAATTGGGTGTAAACAAATGCTATTTATCTAAGATAGTAGGATGTTGTCTCATAATGCTCCTTATCTTACATTCCATTAAACTCACGAGTGCACGTGGGTCGTTGTTTTATAGTTTACCTTTCTAGGAAGCATATCTCGTATTTTTGTAGTCAAGTAGCCATGTAACAATATACCGGCTTATTCTTAGTCCATAGAACACCTACATACATGAAAATACACACAAACCCATGTTAATACTCCTAATACTGTATTTCTTGAATAGGAAAACAATAATTAGTGATTTTAGGAGTGTAACTTAAATTAAAATTTAATTCTTAACTATGTACAATAGGAAGTGATACATTTAGCAGTAATTTTGCGCAAAAATTCGTTAGCAATTTACAATTGCTAATATTTTTATGATTTAGAGATGCAGAAGGAGCGATGTGGAAACATTGTTGCACTACTAGTAGATGTTTTGAAAAATTTCCTACACACCTATTAGATTTATTAACACTACATCACTTTCTACGCTTTTATGTTATGTTAGCTTTTAAGAAAAGTATGATAAAATAAAAGTAGAGTACAGCATGTGGGTGCTATCTGATGAATCATTGTTTTCATAGCTATTTATACAGCGCAGATGTACAACAAGGTAAAACCATAGAGAATCTTATTTGCTAATTTTTATTCAGCAGGATTTACTAGGCGATCTGCAAAAAACACCCATGATAGTAAACATACCTAATTATTGTATCAAATAATGCTATCAATAGTAAAAGCGCAATTTAATTTGACTGAGTAATTGTGTATGATTGATATACCTAAGTAATTATTTGAATTTGCACTAACATAAATTAATTTTGATTATAGTACAGTACACAAATCATAAAAATACGCCGATCCTCACTTACAGAATTTTACCATTAGTGTAGAAACTTATTTAATTATTTAGTTTATAAATGTTATCTTTAGTTGAAAGTGGTGATACGATACCAACCATTAGTGCTTATATAGTAGTACTTTGGCACTAAGAAATATATAAAGTATAAAGATACTCAAATACAGTTAAGAGAAGTACATTACAATGAATGTATACCAATAATGGTAGTAGTAGTGGTAGTAGCAGATAAATGTAAAGTGAAACCCCAATTGTAAATCCGCAATTAATTCGCCCCATCCTATGTTGGATGCTATTGAGAATGTTATTAGTCATTTTTAATTGCAGACCTTAGCATTACAATCACATACGCGTTTTATATTACATGCATAATATTGCATTCAACTGAGAATAAAAGCCACTGTGTGGCAGTTTTATCAAATGTTGTTTTACATACAATAAAATGCAGGACAGAACAGAAAATCAGTACACTAGAAATGTTCTATAACGGACACCACAAATTATGTGACAACTTATATGGACATTATAGCATTCTAAAAGTAGGTTAAAACTTTTAAGCTAACTGTACCCAAAAGGTTGCTGAATAATTCTAAAAATTTTAATGTAGATATTTATATGGAACTGATTTAAAAATAGGTATTTGCAAAAGTTGTTTCCATTACTTAAGGATTAGAATTCCCAAAGTTTGTCATTCTAAAAACATGTAGATCTTAAATCCGAAAATATAATTTTGATAAAATTAGAGCAAAAATGCACAATTTTACTGAGAAAACTTTAAAACTTTACTGTTTGGTAAATATCTTAGATTATTAAAGTATTCACTGGTTGAAAATGAAGATTGCACTGTCCGCCTACACGATAACCACTGTAGTTGTCATATGTCACTGGAGACGGCTTGCAATTTGCACATGCAAAAGTAACACACATACGTAATAATATGTCACTGCCCTAATGATAACCATAACGCTTGATACATACACTTAACTAATTGAGACTGTCCGAATAAAACTGTTCAAATAGCAATTTGATATGGGTTAACTGTAATTTGCACAGTTGGCTGAATTGCCTTTTGACACAAAAGCTACTCCCGTACGCTTTGTGACTTTGGTCTATTTAGTGTTGTTTAGTTTAACGTTCAGCTTGAAAAGATACAAGCAAAAATATCGATAATGCGTTTGCAATTAATACGAATAGATATCAACTGATACTTGTGTACTAAGTAAAGAAGTTTTGTCCGCCTACATTTTTATATCTATAGAGTATATGCATGCTAAGTCGTTCTTCCTATATACATTTTTATTCTGTGCCTTTACTCGTTTGATAATTTCATTTTTCATTTATAGCGACTGCAGATAATTTGCAAGTATACTTCGCAAATGTTATCTTATCATTCTAAATGAGGATGTTTAGATTTGAACTGTTTACACGGAGAAAACAAACGATAGCTGAAGTGAATAGATAAATATTCTACAGATAAACTAACCATAAATGTCAGAACTAACGTTATTACAAAAACCGCTATTATTATATAGGTATACTGTATACGTGCTCAAAGCAAAAATCATATTAAGCACAAGTGTATCAAAGGGCTAAAAAATTCAAAAACTGCCCAAAACTAGAATGCAACGAATTTTTGAATGAAACACGAATAAAATTGCTCTTCACCTTGAAATCCTTATGAATTGGATTAAAACTTTTCTCTTTACCTTTCTTCTTATAGAATTTATGTTACTAAAACGTGAGGGTTCATATCTAAACCTCTGAAATTACTTCCTGATTACGCCAATGGTGCAAGCCACATTCTGTACACGCAAACTTACGATTATGTGCTTCAACTTATTAAATTTAGATACTATTGCAGTAAAAGCATTACACAGAGCGGAATATTTTAACGAATGATGTCTGTGTAAAATGCATAACATTCTTATAATTTAGGTAACGACTTGCATCATAAATATGCATGAAGTGCTTGATGGTTTTGCTCTTGACTTGACTACAGCAAGTATTGTGGACTAATTAGGTACTTTACTAACTTAAGTTATTCCTGATTTATATTCACAGATCGGCCAGCAGTGCCACCAAAGCCTGATAAACCTATCAGCCCATCCTTAGCTGGTGAGAAGACAACTATAGGAACTCAAGTGAATTTGCTGAAGAAACACACTCCAGAGAAAAGGTATTGCTCATTACTTACTTATTTTAAATGCATCGTTAAAATAGTCACAAAGAATGATTCCACTGTGATTTCCATGAAATACAATTGAGTAACACCATTTTTAATGTTCTTTTCCATATGTTCTTGTTTACAATAATTAAGTTCGTTAACTTGATTTGTAATATCCTTGTACTGAACATTCTTTACACAAATATATTATGCGCAGTGGGTTAGCAAACAGTCAAGGAGAAGCAAATTTTAATACGCATTGTTTTATGTTCCATTATTTATAACTTTTGTACCAATAATATTTGCTAATCGTATTATTGAGTATTTTCACTGTTATACAACATTTAAGAGTTACTGCGATTTTGCATTTCGATGTATTATGTGTACAATGCAATTTACGTTGCATTTGGAGTATGACAAGTTTGGTGGTTTAGTTTGCTCACTTTGTTTGTGGGATAATAATTTTGTTCCATTAAGTAATGAAACATTTATTTTCGTATATATTGTATAATTGTGTTTACTGACCCGATTTAATTGATTTGATCTGATTCATGTAGAGTATCGCAAAATAGAAATGGGGAGCTGAGTCACAATCAAAATAGAAATTCTATTGCAGAAGAAAATAGTGGTCAGAATGCTACTTCAGGACCGGGACAAGGTTTACCAAATGTAAAAGAATCCCCGAAGAGTCCTCCGAAAGGAATCCCGATATCCCCGAATTCTCCAGGTGGAGGAAAACCAGCTCTACCTCCAAAACCGGTTGGTGGGGCTATTCTAAGTCCAAGGAAAATCGTTTCGGTGATTTCTCCGTCGCAAGTAAAAGCGAAAACAAATGTTTTTTCAGCAATAAACCCAATCGTGAAAGGTTTCAATACAAATAGCAATAACAGTGCCAATAACTCTAGTTCACAATCACAACAAACATTTCTGAGCAGAATTAATAGGAATAACACAAATAAAATAGCCGCAGCTCCTTTTGTCGATAATACTGTTGATGAACTAGACGGCCTCAATGAGCTGAACAGTAACTCTGCATTTTCCAGTAACATAACTACTACAACTGAAAATAGAAACGTACTTGCATCTTTACCGCCAAAATACCCAGTTTCGGAACCGGTGTCACCGCGAAGTAAATTTTCAAACCCCAGAGGTTCTCTGCATTTTTTTCATTTTCCTTTGTTTGCTCCGTCGACGCCCGCAAATCCCCCGGCAAACACAGGACCGAAGAAAATCGGGGAAATTAAAGCCAAAAGTGCCAGTCTCGGTCGTAATGTTACAGCTCCCACATTATTATCTTCAGCTGCAATTCAAAAGTCAATTACTTTACAAAGAGTCTCCCCCTTGGATTTAAGTTTGACTCAACCATTTAATAGATATATTACGAAGAGTAGCACATCATCTGATTTGCGGAGTCCAATTCATCACTTCGGTCGCTCCATTTCCTTTGCCCCAGAATCTCCATTACCCCCTCCTCCACCCCCGAGACAAAAGAAAAAACAATTAAGTCCCATACCTCAAGGTCAGGCTCCAGTTTGGCCAGCCCTGCCCCCATTGCCACCTTTACCACCATCTGCTCCTCCTCCCCTTCCCTCGAAACCCGTTTCTCCCCCTCTTGTTCCAAAAACAAATTCTCCTCCCACCCTAGATGTTCCTCCACCTATTCCAGCACATTTACATAAAGTCACTTATGCAAAAATAGACAAAGAAAAGAAATGGGCTATGAGAAAATTGAAAAAGGAGCAAGGTACAGGAAAATCAGAAGAAGTCAACTCTGTTATCATCATTAATGATCTTACAACTACAGCTGAACAGCTTAATGACTCAGACCCAGAGCGACGGTATGCCACCATTGATGAATTATTAACTTCGAAAAACATTACTCAAGAGAAAGAGAAAGAAACATGTATTAGTGCTAGTATTAATCACAAGGACAAGGATTCTAGTCGAAAAACTGACATTACAAGTGTGTCTACTAAAGATAGTAATACGGAGGAAAATGTAAGTGAAGAAAAGGAGACGGAAAACAAAATGGGTTCTTCTGGTGATAATAGTTGGTTGTCAAAATATTTACCAGATCCTGTGTGCTCCATAAACAAAGAAAATCGTGGTGTAGCAGGATTTAACAATAATGGTGAGGACGAAGTTGATAGTAGTGTTTGCACTTTCAGTATAAAGATTAATAAGACTCAAACTCCAAGGTTATCCAGTGAGAAAAAAGATAGTTCGGTTAATACTGGACATGAGAATTCAAATGGAAACGAAACCTGTACTTACACACATGATCTGAACAATTCTAATAGTACTAATGAGGTTTTAAAGATACAAGTAGCAAAAGAACCTTACAAGAGTGATGAAAATTATGATGATGTTCCCGAGGTTGATGACGATGACGAATTGAGTGACAATAAATCTTTTCTGTTTTGTCACAAAGTGGCTGTTGACAATAACAAAATCAAAATCACCACCACGAAGAAAATTGAGGTTGGGAGTAAGGAAAACGAGAAAGATGCTGAGTGGAACAAAAGCAGAGTCACTGAGGAGGAAGTAGTTTTATCTAGGAAGACAGATAACAGCACTGTTTTGACTGAAGGATTAAATTTAGAAAGCATCGAAGAATCTATACCGGATGCAGCGAGTTTATCTCTAGAGAACAAAGAGAATCAGAGCAATGAAGCAAATGACGACAGTAAGAATAACTCTGTGGAAGACAATGGTTCGTTTCTGTACTCGAGTGGAAAAGGGTTAATTCAAAGTGAGAGATCGGTGCAATCGTGCGAGTCAAATGAAAAAGGGAAAATGTCACCAAAGCATGACCAACAAATTTTACTAAATGAAGTAGATGAGAAGATACAGAAGGCAGTGTCAATATTGTCGAACATTTCAGGGAGGAGTACCCCTCAGGGCTCAGAGGGAAATGAAGAATTGTTTTCGTTGAGTAAACAAAAGGAACTTCTTGAGATTAAATCAATGGAAAATATTTCCCAAGCCAGTAAGGAAAAAAAAGATTCTGATTTGGTTTCCGAGATAATCAACAGTCGGTTCTTCTCACAAGGGAATTCCCAAGAGCTGCTACGTCTATCTGAAGGAACTATTCCTCCTCCTGTATCTCCACTAGACTTTGATATAGAACGACACCAAGGTAAAGGTGACACTCTTACAGCTGAGGGAAAAGTCAATTCTTTAACAAAAAGTGATTCCTTCCGTCGTCGCTCTTGGAATTGTGAAGAGGGAAGTCCAACTCCTAGTGATACTTCTTCCTCTACTAGTAGTATTAACTTAAGATCACGTCCGTCTGTTTCTAAACCAAGATCGGTCAATTCTTGGATTGATGAAGGCGAAATTTCTACGGGTGCGTTAGGAGACGGGGAAAGTTCGGACGCTCTCGGGAGAAGTTCTGTAGAAGATGTTGGAAAAGGTTCAGTTTCGAAAAGAAGAAGATTTGTTAACAGTATTTTCGGTTCTTTTGGAAAAGGAGGTTCTTCTTCAGGAAGTAGCATAAGAGGAAATCTTCCAGGAAAGAAGGGAAAACGTAGTCAATTTTTCGTGGAGAGTTCAGAAGGTACTAGTCCTAGATTAGGTCTCAAAAATCATCAACGCCAAATTTCTGAAATTCTTGTTTCGTCGACAAAAGTGGTTCTTCCATCCGCACCAGCAACGGCGGACGTTTTACCCAGTACATCAAATCCCTTCCAGCACTACGACAGACCTCATGTTCAATTTTCCCCAGAAATTGTGTCCACCCCAACAACAATTCATAGTCCGAGATCAATATGTTCCTCCATCGCAGATACCGATGATACGAAAAGTACAAAAAGTGATAACCGTTTGAGCATGACGTTCAGTGAAGAAGGAAGTATTCAAAGTCAAATCGATGCTGAAAAAGGTGATACGGAAACGGAAAGTTGCTCTTCTTCAGATGCGGGAGGCGGAGCTAGCACCACAGGAAGTAGCAGCAGTATCTACAATGACATTATTTCCGAATTGTCACCCCAGCAGAAACAAGTATTTTACGTAGCAAGAGAAATTATGACTTCCGAAAGAACTTTCGTCGACGTTCTCAATTTGCTCACAGTAGATTTTGTTAATTTTGTCAAAAAGGAAGAACAATTATACGGATACCATATTATCAGTGATGCAGACTTAGATATTATTCTGGGAGGTCTTCCGACTTTGAAACAAGTTAATGAAGAACTTCTCAAAGACTTAGAAAAGAGAATTGCCCTGTGGAGAGATAATCCAAAAGTTTCAGACATTATTGTCAGAAAAGGTCCCTTTTTGAAACACTATTCTACGTACATCAGAGATTTTGAAAGGATCATGAAACATCTTGATGCTTGCTGCCAGAGAAATCCAATTTTTATGTCTGTAGTCAGGAAATTTGAAACTAGTGAAAGATGCCAGAAGTTGGAACTAAAGCATTTCATGCTGAAACCAGTTCAACGAATGCCACAGTACAGACTTTTGCTTGAAGATTATCTGAAAACGCTCGGGGAAGACAGTGAAGACTACCAGGATGCTATTAAAGCTATTACAATTGTCCGCGGTGTTGCTGAACATGCTGACGAAGCTATTAGACAACAGGTCAGTGCCGAAAAACTTATGCACCTCCAAAATCGTCTTCCAAATGTCATTATTTTGAAAACCAACCGTCAACTACTCAAAGAGGGAGAACTGCTTAAAGTCTGCCGAAAACATTTACAACCAAGATTTTTTGCTCTGGTAAATTACTTTTCCTTTTTTCATACATATTTATACAACTGCAATATTAATATTTACGTTTTCTGAATTATTTAATCAATAACCTCGTTTTAATTATTGCCTTAGATGAACGATTGTTTACTCTGCATGATGTACAACCCCTCTGCTGGAGCCAAAGATCTGAAACTTCGTTATGAGTTACCTCTGGCTGGAATGCGAGTTTCTCTTACTGTGACAGAAGATTATCAAAATGAATTCAGTGTCATAAGCGTTGCACGCAGCTTTAATTTAGTAGCAAAGTAATTTTTCAGATTATTATCACAAACGTTTTCTAAAGTATTAGTGATATAACAGTTTGTATCTTTAAACTTAGATCATCGAAAGAAAGGGAAGATTGGATGAAGGCCTTAAACACTGCTATTAACAACAATATTAAAGTTCGGTCTTGTTCTACTCCTGATCAAGAAATTGGTGTTAAAATAGGCAAAGAGGTAAAATAATTTAAAGAAATCGCAAATAATTAGCAGCAGTAGCAATTTACAATTTTGTTAATTTCCTATATTTTCTCTGTAAATGTTTAGGCTCCCGTATGGATACAGGATTCTCGAGTCACAATGTGTCAAGTTTGCACCGGCGAATTTACTCTCACTTTTCGCCGTCATCATTGTCGTGCTTGTGGCAAAGTAAGGGATATTTATTCTTACCTATAAATGTATTGAAATATAAAATGCTAATTCATGATTTTTTTAGGTTGTTTGCGGACCTTGCTCAGGAAGTCAAGCACCATTGCAATATCAGAACAATAAGGCAGCTCGTGTTTGTGATGATTGCTATCAGTATCTCCTTGAAGGTATAAAATATATTCTGTTCACCATATTCGATATTTTTCATTTGTGATGAACATTTGTAAATAATCTACTTTACGTGTAGAATTCGACAAGGAAAATATGCATAAGTCATCAGCCGATGTAGAGGCAATCCGTGTTCGTTTCAAGAAAGTCACTCCTGGTGCTTCTCAAAGAGCGTCGAAGCATAAAAAACTTATTCCTCAAAGACTAGAGGTACCTATTGTATTATACTTCTTGCTAAACAACTATCATGCAACATTCTCACAATTAAATATAACGTAATTGAATTTTATGAATATTTCAAGGTACAAGCTAATAACACGGGCTCCAGAATGAGTGGCTATCTTCATTGGAAAAGAGAAAGAAAATCCTGGAAGCGGCACTGGTTTGTATTAATGGACAGAGTTTTATATTTATACGCAGCCTCGGAAGATATTGTTGCAATTAGAAGTATCCCCATATTGGGTTGGAATGTTCATACCGAACCAATAGAAGTAAATAATAATTTCAACCTAAATATTATATAAATAATCCCTTTGCAACTTTATATAATAATTCTTGTTTGGTAATCTGTAGATTGAAGGAATCGATAGGGATCTACTATTCAAACTCACACATAGCGGCCAGGATTCGTTAATTTTTCAAACTGAGACCACCAGCTCAGCAGAAAAGTAATTGCCATTCGTAAATCATTCTAAAAATATTCTTGACCAATATCCAATGTCTTATGTGACAAGCCCAGTTGGAACACCTAATAATACTATATATTGCTAATATTCCAAAATTTAATTTTCCAGATGGGTGGCCGCTATGCAAGAAGCAACAGTTTTGACGTGAAAAGGTTTACACATCCGTAGACACCGAATCAATGCTTTTTCTACAATATATTGTGCAGTTGTGTTTGTTTAGTCTCTCCCATGTAAAATAATAGGTTCTTATGCCACGGAAAGTTTAGCAGAAAAACCTTGACCTATTTTATATACCTTAAGAAACACATTAAAGCAACGACAAAGCAAAGTTGTCCATTAAACCACAAATGAAGTCATTAAAATAGTTGAGAAAGGTATTAGTACTCCAATGTATTATAGATGACCAAAGAGTAGGTTGAATAATTACAAAACGAACTCAAGTCGAATCCGATCCAAATATAATGAAACTGATGGACCCAATAGCCCAAGAACGTATGTATTCATAAATCTGCAATCAGTTATGTTAATTGTGTCTCAATTTTTTGGTTGTAGTGTGTATTGTAACATAACATGTGTAACAAATCCTAAGAACTTATAAAAATAGATATTAGTGGTGCTTACTGTAAAAAGTACTTTTAAATCCTTTTCGTAAACAAAATAGCGTAAATAATTTATTGATTTCCGAAGTTAAACCGTTATACAGGAATTTAGCATTTTTATTATGTATTCTTAAATCAGAAAGGTTATATTATAGACAGGAAGAATTTATTTACATGAATTAGCCCAATTTCTTCCAACTCGGTGCCTTGTGTCGTGTGCACAAAAAAACAAATCCTCCAGCTATGTACATTTACCAGATATTATACGTGTATTGAACTAAATGTGTCCAATTACCTAATTAACTAGAGTAAAAGCGTTATTGTAACCTATTTACAGAATACTAATTTAGCAATCGCCTCAATATTAATCCGCGCCCCAAGGTTAACGTTCGTTATTGACCTGTGTGTCATATTTATTAATACTGCACGTGTAATAAAATTACCTTTTGTGTAATAGAGACTGATATTCCATATGCCTTAAATCTAAGTGAACCTTGTGAAAAATAAAACTACTTAAAAAATGTATTACATACTACCAAACATTACTGAATGTATAAACAATGCTACTGTGTCATTTAATAACTGAGAAAATTAGTCTAAAGTCTAAACAGAACTTTTCCTATCTCTATATGCAGTCATTTACAGTGTTGCGCATAAGTCACGCACCATAAGAAAAATATTTGGTAGGATCTCAAACTTTTGAGACACATTTTTAAACATTGCATGCATTTTCCTTTGGTGCGCGACTTATGCCCCATACCCTACGAAATTTCCTTATGGTGCGTGATTTAGGCGCATCACTGTAGTATCATAATCATAACTCTAACATTATACTTAATAAGGTCGCAAGCAATTGACGAGAAAATGAGGAATTTCGACCCTTGCCTTTGCCTTTTGTTTTGTCGGTAGAGGAAATTGTTGTTGCGCAGATGGAACAGTTAAATTTAAATAAGTTAATAAAATTCATATTGTGACAATTTTATTATAAACGCTATAATCGTTTTAAGTTACACAGAGTATGTCCTAGTATTACAATACAACTAACGATATGCGGCTGAATTTTGTAGGATTGTTTCTCCACGAAATACTTGTAAATGTGTCTATTCATATGTATTCAGTTTTATTCATTTTAACTTCTGCCTTACATTGGTCTCTAAAATAGTACGATAAGTGTTTTCACAGGAAAAGCAATTTTCCCCTTTTCATTTAATGTACGAGTGTGGCATTCATGTGTGAAGTGATTCGAGTTTTATTGCAACGAAAATAAAGTTAAACTCAAATAAATCTCTCATTTCCAAAACATAATCTTTTGCACTAATAATTTGTACAGTACAGCATTGGCCCTAAGTCACGCACCATAGGAAAATAGCATTAGGTACGATGTTTGAAAATGCCTCTCAAACAGTTTGCAGGGACATTTTCAAACGTTAAATGTATTTTCCTATGGTGCGTGACTTACGGCCAACGCTGTAGATCAACTAAATCGATACTACTTAGCAGCTACTTAAATAACATTAGTATTTAGCACAATTAAGTAAATAATTACTGGTATTTTACATCCTTTTCGTATTGAGAATTGTAAGGTAGAGTTTCTTTAGTATTACCTGCGCAATTTGCAACAACGTTCCTGAGAAAAGTGCTTTAGAGTAAAATTTCAAACCTGACCGTTTATCACAAAGCATGCATACAATACACAGACATTCAATGTCAATTATTATAAACTAGTGCAAATACGAACACACATAGGTTACCCCTAGTAGCGTCAATATGTCCTAAATCTGCCATATAAAAAATCATAATGCGCTCAAAGATGTTTTGTACTTACAGCGGCTCTTATACATATTTTACCACAATAATACCATTAATACCAGACTGAAAGTATTCTGCGGTTAAAAATCAAATGGTGAATTAAACACAGTGTAGTTAACAGTAGCAGATACATTTAGGAACTTACTTCGAGATCCAATAACTGGAGCATAACACAAAACTTTATTCACTTGCTGAAACGGCACGATGAATTCTATCCACTCTTTAAGATCTTTTGATGAATTTTCTGTTCCGTTACCTTTAGAATTTGAATTAGCTTAAATTAAGTACCTCTTTTGAAAAAGAATTACAATATTTCATGAATTTGTAAGAATTTACTTTTAAGATACTCGGAATTTGTTTTTCCTTTCTGAAGTTCCCATTGAAAACCTTGTGCTATGAAGAATCTCGGTCCAGAGCAATAAAATCTTATCTGATTTCCGATTTTAGCAACTCTTTTAGTGCTTTTCTGTTCCAACCGTATAATAAAATCTGTTCCATTTTGCGGGGGCGCCTTTTTTCCTGTACAGATAACAATGACAGTAATTTATTAATAGTTAAACCTTGTTGTTAAATTTAAATCACGTCATTTGACCCATTTTACAACTCAAGAAGGTTAATGGTGCATGAATTAGTATTATTTTACTTCGCTGACCAGTTTCTCCATCAATGTAATAAGGAATTTGCTTCGTGTATTTATCCAATGAACACTGAAGGAGGCCCTGGGGAAATTGTTCAACATTTATAACGCTACAACTTTCGTTCGTCTGTGATGTTAATTTCGTTATCAACTTCTGGTTCTTGTACGAATTATACTTGAGTTCGTTAAGTTTAAATTGGCATTCGGCCTCGGTGTAACAAGAGAGTAATTTTAATGTAGGGCTTTCATTACTCTTGGAACAACAAGAAAAATTTTTAGCTGTAGAATTGTAATCGATCAAAATATCTGTAAACCAAAGAATTTTTATTACGTAATGAGTTATTAGTAGAAGATTGCGACTACAATTAAGTTTATTATTAAACAGTGAAGGGAATAAGTCACGCACCATAGGAAAATGCATGTAATGTTTGAAAACGCATCGCAAACAATTTGAGAAACATTTTCAAACATTGTACCTAATTGTTATTTCCCTATAGTGTGTGAGTTATGCCCTTCACTGTAGTATTTCCTATTAACCTGACGATCCGTTGACTAAAATTCCATTTTCCCTGAATTTCCAGGAGAAAAGAATGCGATTGCTAGTATCAGTGACACATTCTATTAGCGAATCATTCTTGAAATCTTCCGGTTTTATTCGAACACGAATATGATTTGATTCGTTTCTCGGATGCCGATACTTCTTCGGTCGTTTGTGAAAATTTGTAAAGGTAAAATACACGTTCTCTTTACATGTGCATGTTACACGGACTGAATTCTTAGTTCCATTTTTATCTGGTACAGATTCAACAGAGTGGCTTGCAAAATTTGCTGAAAATTTGAAAAACGACCTTAGAAATCAATTTTAATTGATAAACGTTCTTGGAAATCAGTTTTAATTGAAAAACGATCTTAGAAATCAGTTTTATTTGAAAGACGATCTTATAAATCAGTTTTAATTGAAAAACGATCTTAGAAATCAGTTTTCTTGGTAAATTTGAAAGTAAAAAATAAATGAACTACCTAACGGTTGTTGAACTCTTATAAGAGCAGAATAATGTCCATTATTTTCATCTAGGCAGGCATAAGTACCCCAGGCTGGTGAAGTATCTTTGCTAACAACGTCCGTAATGCTTACAAATCGAAATCCGACTTTCGGGTCGTAAGAATTTTCGTTTTTCGGTATTACTCTAGACGCTAAATCATCCTGAAAAGATGCAAAATTGCAATTTAATTTTCTGCCAGTACGTTTTCTGAACTTTTCCCTGGATTACAAAAGAATTTCCGCGATTTTCTTACTTTAAGCTCTAACCTAAGTCTTATTAAGGCAATCTTAGCATTAGGGTCTGACACTGGACAAGGAATTACAAAACGTTCGTAATATCCAACTTGGACTTCCTCTTCGTGTTTGATAATAAACGTATTATTCTTCTTATCTGATAAAAATTCAAGAGTTATTCATTTCGTTCCGATTTTCACTTTCATTTGCTAATGGGAAATCTCACCAGGGGCGAAAACGTAGATGCGGCTTACAGGGTCAGTACTCTTGAACCCCACGCACTCGTAATATCCTGTTATATATTCAGATATCTCTGACAACTCAATAACACTGGAATAACTGTTCCCCGTGCTTACACTTCCTTGAACATCTTGAAAATCTTGCGCATCTTTTCTGTAGTGAACTGTTCCTTGAAGACTCTAATATTCCGAGAATAGAGAATAAAATTATTTCCTGCATGGTAAAACGACCAATTAATAACCTTATAGTAAATGACAGGATGATAAATACCGTAACACCTAAAGTTGCATGATAAGACACATTTAAGAGAAAAACAGTCGGTAGTTTGTGAGTAAAGTAAATATATCAAACATGACATACAGAAAAATCCTCGTGTATATTTATACAGGAGGTGAAAAGGCTTTCTCTTTACTTATTAATCTAAACACTACTTTAGAAAACTGAAGGAGAGTGATTTAAATTCAATAACCTAGCATTAACCATCAGTTTACGAAGTTTACCTACTTTTGCAGAAATACTAAAGCATGAATATGTACAGCGGTGGCCTTAAGTCACGCACCATAGGGATATAGCATTATTAGGTACGAAGTTTGAAAATGTTTCTTAAACAGTTTGAGAAACATTTTCAAATATTACATGCATTTTCCTATGGTGCGTGATTTTTTGCCCAAACCCTATGTTATTTCCCTATGGTGCGCAATTCATGGCCAACGCTGTATATTTCATAGGAAGATAAAAGGTGTAATATTGTAATAAGGCGTGACATGACATGCGGCAGTAAAATTTATTAGCTTACTCCGAATCCGTTATATTTCCACTGAATCGGGAAAGAAGCATTGCAAACGAAAAGAAGTAATTTCCTTTTGACTTTCTCCCCAATATAGGACAAGTCTAGTTGTACTCGATCAATAACAACTGTCTTGTCAGCTCCCTGTGAGATCGTTTCACGACTCTTATTATGTAGGTCATCCAGGTAGATGGATATTGACGGGGGATCTATACATTCATCAAATAAAGGTCACCGTAATCACATTATGTACAAAACTAGGCATACAGCGAAGAGCCTAAGTCACGCACCATAGAAAAATACATTAATATTTCAAAATGCCCCTCAAACTGTTCGAAAAGAATTTTCAAACATTAATATATTTTCCTGTGGTGCGTGACTTGTACCTCAAACCCAATAATATTATCCTATGGTGCGTGATTTAGGCCCTTCACTGTATATCCCTATTATTCACTACTATTCCAAGCAAACTTACAATTTCCATCTACTTATCATAAGAATATGAATACTTTTTGACTACTAATAATACGAATTTAATGCAGATTCCAATATGAAAACTGATATAAAGATTAATGACACTATTATTGGAATATTTTTGATTTATGTACATACCTTTGACTTCTTGAGATTTGCTTTGTTCGTAGAAAAAGATGAGATACACCATTGCAATGATAAAGAGAAGAGCGAAAGCAGCACAAAGTGCACAAAGAATTCTTTTGTACATTTTGGAAAATAATTTCAATCCGAAAAGTTATATAGGCAATTTAATAATACGTTTCTTTTGATACGAGGGAGGAAAGAATGTATTATATCTATTCGACGTATGTATGTATATGTAAATGTCAAGTAAAGACCAAGCTGAGACAAACAAGATAGATTCTAAGCTTCAAAGAACTATATTTGTTTTCCTGCAAAGATATATAGATATATTATTATATATATCCTTTGCTAATGTTATATATGTAATATGTATGAGATTTAGTTCACAAATTAGGTAGGTATATACGAAATAGATTTAGTATTTAAATTTTGTATTCGAATTTATTGTTTGTGTACACACACCCACACAAGAGAAGTGAAGACACATAAAAACAATGTAAATTATGTAAATAATAATAGTGGTGACCTAAAAAGTGAGTAGTCGGAACGATTTGGTTGTATTTGGAGTTGAGAAGAAAAGAAGTGAAGGACTGGAGAGTAGAGACAAGGCGAAGTTAGAGACAGACTTTGATATTTCGCATGGCTTGACTTTTGTATAGAGAAAGAACGTTGAATTAGTATTTCTGGTGGTATATTTGTTTTCACATGTGAGGAAGAAGGAAGGAAGGATACTGTGTGTGTGCCTATTAGTCAAGTGAGGCATGAGGAGAGACAAGACGGGCACGAGAATCAAGAGCCAGAAAAAAGAGAATCAGCAAATTCTTCTTGTTATCCGTTGGCTTACACAAATTTTTTGTTTACAGTCAAATTATACACTTTTGGATATCTGGACCAGCAGCAGTGTGTTATACTTTATTTTTATTATAATGGTAAATATTAGGGTTCAGGACTGTACGATGTGCTAAACAATGTTCTTTTCCTTGTCTCCCCCTGTATATTAGCAATATACCCTAAGTTATGTTATGAACACATGTACATTACATAAATGGATATAGGAAGACCGTTAGAAGTCTAAGGCGAACCAACGGCATCTGCTTAATGTTAATAATGCGAAAACTCTATGCAGTACATTTTACAGACTCCTGTATATTTCTATTTTACAGTATAAATCAGTGCTTAAGTGCTCTATAAGCCCAGTCGCAAATTGCTACATGGAAATACAAGTAGAAGTTGGTAGCTACATGAAACCAGAAGATATTCCTAAGTAATTGCAAATATTTACATTCTGCGAGTTCATAAATTCTCCACAAATGTTATTCTCTGGGACATTTTCTGTTGTAAATAATCGTCATTGCAGTTCCAACGTCTAAAGTGCACAGATACAGTCACGGCTTTGAAATTATTAAAATTTGATTTCGTACAGCGATGCTCATAAATCACGCATCATAGGAAAATCCTTATTGTGTTTGAAAATGTTTCCCAAACAGTTTGAGAAAGATTTTTAAACTTTAAAGTATTTATATTTCCCTATTTCCTATGATGCGTGACTTCTGAGCTTCGCTGTATAGTGTGTACTGTACCACACATGTCCTATACTCTGCTGCTCTCTTATTCTTAAATGCTGACATTTGGATTAGAGGGCAAGTAAACTAGAGCATTTCACTTAATCCATCTCGCTTGTTTTCTGTCATGTCATGTTACGTGTGTAATCTGTACTAGAAGTGTAAATTGCCCTGCTTTATTGTTAAAATTGCATATTAAATCATTTATTTTCTGCCGAGTCCTACAAAACAGAACAGAGAACGCTGAGGGATTTCTGTCTAAATTAATGCTAGGAGGTCGTTTTCTGTTGTGCGTCTCATCAACTTTAAGAATATAAATAACAGCCAACAAAAACATTGATATTGCGTTATGCTCTCCGTTTATATCAATTCTTTTCCGTTTCTCACTTTTCGTGTACTTACTCACAAGTGCGTGTGCATACGCGTATACTAGTGTACAAATGGATGTTATTACTATTAAAGAATTCAACCCATCACATCAGTCATTTCTAAATTGAATTACCAAGATGTATTCCTACTTTTACATGAAACGACATTTATGGAACAAACATACACACAAATAATGCTTTAGTAACTAAAAACCTTCAGAATATATAATTCTGAATTCCTATACACTAACTTATCGAATTTTGACCTGTATTATGAGTATTTAAATATAAACATTACTAATAAAATTATAATGAATGCTTCTGATTTGAACCAACAATTCGCAATTTCAAAAAAATTTTCCAAGCTAATTTTCATGGATAAAAAAGCACAAACCTCTTTGCTGGTACTTGTTTTTATCTTTGAATTGTTAGCGGTGCATTATTTTTTGACTTTTTACATAAGATTACTTGGAAAAGTTTTTTATCGCATTATTTTTTAATGCATTTCACACCAGAATTCGAATTGTAAGAAATTCTTTTGTGTTTCTATATACATTTACTGTATACTTCGTGTTTTCTATAGAGTAGGACCAGTAGGAGTGAGAAAAGAAAATAATATACATGTAAAATTTGATTTATATATACCTACAGGTATACAGGGTTTTAGTAAAGCGGATTGAATTTAAACAGAATGACGTATAGGGTGAACAAAGATATACTCGATAAATTATAGAATAAAGCGATTGTGTTTTGTGCGCTTGGATGACACAGAGGGATTCTCGAGGCATTCCCAGTGTAATTGAATAATAAAGAACGATGGTACTAAAAAGCTATTTATTTATCTTGATATCTCCGAGTCCACGACACTCAGTCTACTACACGAGGTCGTGTGAAATGGATAATCCATTTATTATGCCTATATAAACACATTTCTATGCGTAATACTATTTCTGATGACTATTTACAATAAACGATGAATTTTACCTTTATGTGGAAATAGATATAAAGCAAGTAATGAGAATTTGGTAGCAATAAATCCACTGTTTGATCGATGTTGTCAGTTTAATCTTCAAGTACTGCTGAAAATATCCCTGACACACGATACCTTAACTACCTTGGTGTGTAAATTGTAGAGTGGAGGCAATAAAGTTTGTTCTAATTTTCTTTGTATTGTGACAATGTGCTGATAACATTAGATTTTTGCGAATTCGTCTCACATTGGCCAAAACATGCATAAATTCCTCGTTTGCATGCATCCCCACTGTAGTCTACTTTCACTATCGTCACTTATCTCTTCCTAAATGTGAATGTGCGTGAGTAATTACTTAATTACCTATTATAGTGCTATTGGGTAATTAGAAGTACTGTTATTAGTGTTATTGCCCTCTTCTGTAGAGAGAACAGGAATTACATAGGTGCAAAGGAATAATATCGGGTTGCAATTACAATGAGTACTGAAAGTGCTAAAGAAAAGATCAAAGTTGCCGTACGAGTGTGTCAAATAAAAATATCTTTTCATATGCAAATTCTTAGCTTATAAGAATTACTTATGATTTTATAAAAATTTATTTGGTACACGATCCCTCTAAAACAACATTACAAGATATTACAGCGGGATTTCTATTCTGCTCTATTATAGTATACCTTCTTTTCTAGAATGTACAAAATACTAATGCAATTTATTACTGTAATTAACTAACTAATAGTATTAAGATATGTATTTTTTATAAAAAATTTATTAGCTTCTTTCTGAATTAAATTTTCCTTAACTAAAGAATATATTAATTGCATTTTCCAACTATACGGCTTGCACTCACAGAAGAAAAGTACTGCAGTAGTGCTTCCTGGGGTTTTGAAGAATGAAATATTACTGCGGAATGTTCGCGAGAATCTTCCTCATCAACAATTTGTTCTTGACAATTGCTACTGGCCTTTAGATGACCAGGATGGCAAAGAATCTCCTGTAGCGAATAAACAAACGAATTCTCAAAAACAGTCAGTTGAAGTATGGGTATAGTGATTTCTTGTTTATGTTTCTTTTGTCATTTTGATTTTTCTCAGAAATTCAAACATCATAGTCTTATACATATTAACTTTCTGACCTGGTAATGCTTCAAATGTAAATCAAGATTTATTTTAATTTGACAGAAAGCAATATTTGAAGAATTTGGTAAAGAAATACTTATGCACGTTTGGGAAGGTTATAATACAACATTGCTGGCATACGGAGAGAGTAAATCTGGAAAATCGTTGACTCTTTGGGGAACCAGAACCGTGAAAGGTGTCTACTATTTCATTGATGTTATTTTACAAAAAATAGATGCACTTTTACAAAACTAAACTAAAGCATCTAATAATTGCCTTAAGTTTACAAAATAAAATAAGATCAGCCAATAAATGACTTAGTCATACAAAAGAAAATCAAACCATCCAAAAAATGGCTTAACCGTATTAAAGAAAATTAAATCCTAAAAAATGGTTAGACCCTACGTAAGATAATTAAATCACCCAAAAATTAGGTTTAGCTACAAACATGCAGAAATAAATGTCGGATATTGTCTCAATTTTAGTGTAAATAATTATTGTGTGAATCCAACACATGAAAAATGCAAAACATGCTTTTACGTTAAATTTTCTGTACATTTCTTGAATTTATCATTGGGTTTTCGTTTTCCTTGGCGATTTTGGCAAATCTGTTGCCAGATTTGGATTTTTCATGCAATTTTGAGTAAGAAAGGTCCTTTGCCCCATTTCGATATTCCTTATAGTTTGCGAGATATTTGAGTTTGAAATTATTAATATTTGATTTTCAAAATTTTGAAAATAATATTTCTTATTTTTCAAAATTTTGACAATCTGAAGTCACTTTTAGGGATCAATTTTTCATCATTTCTCCCAACTAACCTTTCAGAATTTTTGACATTGGTGGAGTAGGGAGTCCATGTTTTAAATTCTGAGAGGTTATGTTGTGCACACAAGATCATAACCGACACTTCAAGTAAAAATAATGTGTCGGTTATGACGTTATGGAAATGCGTCCATAGGATCATAAGCGACAATTTACAGTTACTTCCAATGTCGCTTATGATCTTATGTGACCACAACATAGCCTCTCAGAATTTAATACATTGCATACTCTACTTTTCCAATGTAAAAAATTCAGAAAGGTAATTATCAAAAATTTCAAACTCAAATATCTCGCAAATTATAAGGAATATCGAAATGGGACAAAACACCTTTTCTACTCAAATGTGCCTGAAAAATTCAAATCTGGCTACAGATTTGCCAAAATCGCTAAGGGAAACAAAAAAATTTGGCAAATTCTAAAAACCTGCAAAAATTATGGACTGAAAACTGGTTTGGACTGCTTGCACAGCCATTTTGGGCTGAGAAAAAATGAGTATTTGTAGGGGCCGACAAGTGGCTGTACACAGTTACGCCATTTTTTGGATGATTTAATTTTATTTTGCGCAGTTAAGGCATTTTTTGAATAATTTAATTTTTTTTGTAGGGTCAAACCACTTTTGGGTGATCTAAATTTTCTTTTGTACAGTTAAGCCTTTTATTCGATGCTTTAGTTTAATTTTTATGAATAAATTTTTTGTATAAACAAGCCATTTTTTGTACACATAAATTTTATTTTGTACGCACGCATATTTATTGGACACAATGTTTTGTAAAAATGTAGCTGAATATTGTAGAAATAATATTTACCGTTATCAAACTTTTAATATAAATTGTAATATAAATTGAATGAAACGAATATGAAATCTTTAACCATGTATCTCTCTCTACATAAATGCAAATTGTAGGAATGCTGGCATATCTATCATCCGAACTTCACCGGACCATTAAGGATAAGGAAAAACACCAAATACAACTTAATGGAGGTTATTTTGAGGTAAAATTTGGTATAACAGAGATTTACAACAAATGGACGACAGATTTAATTTCAGATTCTCAGAATATTGGAAAGAATTTTTTGGATATTAAGAAAGGAGTAACTGGTAAAGGGAAATTATCTTATTACTTAAACAAATCATACTCGAAAATAATTAATATATCTGTAGAACCTGGAACCTTTGAAAATTAACAGTAACAAGTCACGAGGAATTAATGCAAAAGTTCGAGGAAGGGATGACAAACCGTGCCAAATTTTACACTCACTTAAATCTGCAAAGTGCAAAAGGGTGCACGTGCACAACAATGACGCTTTTACAACGCAAGAAAAATGGGAAAGGAGAAGACGTGCTTAAATATTCAACGATTCATTTAATAGAGCTTCCTGGCAAGTATGAAATTCTTCAAAATACATTATTTCCTCTTAAAAAAGTGTGTTCATGAGTAAAGAGATAAGTTTTAATGGCCTATTCTATGTATGTACATATAATAATCGGTTAACGTAGTTAAGCCATTTAACTGCTTATGTACAACAGTTTCATCATCCCCTCAATGTCTTCTAAAAGGAATGTCTACAAAGAATTTGCTTTAGTTGAGATGGAAAATTACATAAAACATTTTCAGAAAGATGACACTTTAAAGCAAGGCCAAGATTCCAAAAAGAAAGAGTGCAATCCAATACTTGATCTTTATAAAAACGTTTTTGGGAATACTAAAATAATTTTGGTGAGGTGATAACAGTTCTTTCAAGTAAGAAAGCTCGGGTACAAAGAATTTATTAAGATTGCTAACAATTACGATGAAATTACAGATTGCCCATGTGATTCCAGATTTGGAAAGCTACGATATATCTCTGTCTACATTACTTTTTGGTACTTTTTATTATTTCTGTGAAATAGCCATACTCCAAAACGGTAATTTATGTGTTGTTTTGCATAAGTACGATATTTTAAGCCAAAGAGATGCAACAACTTTTCACTCAACCAGTAATCAATGAAGAATCCATTCAGAAAATAATTCGTGACTTAAAAAATGAAAATGACTGCTTAAGAAAACTTTCTTCTAATCCTACTATTGGGGACGAGAAGGGACAATCACTTTTCGTAATTACATATGAAGCTATATAAACATCCTTAAACTGTTAAAATGCAATATGTCTGTTTGATTGGATTTCTTTCAGTAGCTATCTGATAATATTGGAAATTTAATATGTTTACTTGTGGTTTTGGAATTAGGTTGAACAGATCCAACTGTCAAAGTTAACCCGAAATTTACATTTGGCGAACAAGGAAGAAGCAAAGAAGGAATGGACAGAAACCATAAAAATGCAAATAAAAGAGAACGAGAGAGAAATTAAAGACATGTCTCTTACTTACGAAGATAAACTGAAACAAGGAAAGTTGGACAGGAGTGCTGTAAGTCTTATCGTTGGCGATAAATCTAAAAATAACTGTGCATTTATGCTTTTCGGTTTCCTATATTTTTAACATTCATATTCATAATGTAACTGATGCCGCTTTCTGTAGGATAAAGCTCTACAGAAGAAATTTGAGTCGGACAAAAAACAAAAACCATATTTCACCAACTTGAATTCTGATCCGCAAATAAATGGCAGACTTGTGCACTTCATTGCACCAGGAAGCTCAATCATATCGGGAAGCATTGGAAATAAAAACAAAGAATATTTCATATTCATGCCTGGCATAGGGTAACGGAACGTCATCATTTTTTAAATCAATATTTTTCTTTGCTATATAAATAGTACAGAAATTAAGAATTTTCTACGGATTGTGTTACAGAGTTGAAGATTGTCACGCAGTTGTAAATTATATTCCCAAGGAAAACAAGATTACTCTGAAACCATGTTCTTCCGGTTGTCGTATTCGCATTAATGGAACCGTAATACGTAAAGAAGCTGTGTTATCACATAATGATAGGTCATTCTGCTTTAATCATCTTTCATATTTTCATTTAACCTACAAACTATAAATTGTAAAATTTAATTTATATGAATAGAATAAATATAGGAAGTGAACAAATATGGCTACTTCAAAATCCAAAAGATCATAATTTTAAAATTCCAAATGAACTAACCGAAAAAGAAAATTTTAATAATAATCAAGTTTTGGAAATTCTTCAAGGAAAATTCGGTCAACCTCACTTTGGCCACCAAACAAAAAAATTTATTAATTAAAACTGAAATTTTGAATTGTATAGACTTTTTGACATTTTGTGTATTAAAACAGGTTCCCAGCATAGAATTGTTGAAATGCTAATTCCCGTTTTGGAAGACGCAAATATTATGAGTAGCAGATTAGAAGAAGCAGTTGCATTTGAAATTTTATTATGGCCATGCGGTAATGAAAATGGGGGCGATAAATTTCTTATGCAACATAAAAATGCTGTAAAACCCAAGGAAAATACAGAAATATTGCATAAAGATTTAAAGAAAAGATGCAACTTTGTTTGGGATGTGGAAACGTTTCTACATTCTGTGGATCGCATGAAATATTTTTATAGCACCAATCAAGATGTTCAACTAGACAAAGTACACACATATTTTTCATCTGTTTTATTGAATTTTATTTAAGATTTGGTTTCTGAAGAACATAAGTTTGAAATAAGAATGAATTGAATATTTTGTGAGAATATTAGGGCAAAGGAAAAGAACCTGACCCGTTTAAAATACCTACTGATGTCGAGTTTCTTATTGGATATTCCGAAATAAAGCTTAAGCCATTGGCATATTTAATCGACTTCAAAGGATATTTTGATATAATCGACATAACGAATGAGACCATTGGAAGTATTGAGGTTTAAAATCTTTAATATTAAAAACAATATAGCTAAAGTACAACTACAAATTTAATTTTCACTTTAGATGTCCATGGCTCCATGCGGGGTTTCCGGAATTGATTACTTAGAAAGCTGTAAGATTTTCCTACAAGATCCATTTGAATCTGTTGGACAGAATTCAAATTTTAAATTTAGAATACTCCAATGTAAAAACATATTTCCAAAGTATAAGGTACTATTTATTTTTCAGTACCATGAAGCAATAAAAATACACTGGCAACTAGCACCTACACGTTTTTAACATTTCAGGATGTATGCTGTCGATACGAGGTAAATTTAGGCAAGAAAACAATTTTGAAAAATAAATGCTACTGTTTTGCAAAGGGACAGAATTTCGATCACGAGCAAATATTAACATTTGAATGTACTTCGAAAGAGGTAAGCAGTTTTCTTATTACTAAAACAATTCTATGCACTTATCTTTGAAATTGTTTTTAGATCGCAGATGAATTGCTGTCTGGAAGTATAATTGCAAAGATATACGGTAAATTAAATAATTCTTTTGCTACAGACAACGGTTACAATTTTTCATCTACATATACTACAAGTGACATTATTACAAGGTAACTTAAACTTAAGTGTACTGAATAAAGTACTGAAGTAATTTTTGGGTTTGTCAGTTAATGAAACTTTTTGGCCATTTTAGATTTAAAAGGAACGACTCGCGTGAAAACACGCAGAATAATATTGACCTTATTATCACTACAAAATTAGCATCTCGACAAAGAGAAAAATTTGTAAAATCATAATTTAATAACATTTTAACTTTACTTCGCTAATCTCTTTTAGTTTGATTTGCAGTTTTGTATTGCAGAGATCGTTACAAGTATTGGTTGAACAAACGGAAAATATCGGTTTAGAAAATATTCCTGTTAGTACAATTAAATCCGTAGCCAATTCTAATAATAAACTAAAGGCGGATGAAATCATAGACATTTTCACAGGTAATTTCTGAAAATCTTTTGTTAAACTTTTATTTCAGGATATAAAATTGCCATTGATGAGAAAGCAATATAGTAAAGAAAAAGTAAATAATTTTGGGCAATAATTTTGATAACACAGAAACAAGCAAGGAAACTATTGAAAACTTACGAGAAAAGGAAAAATCTAGATCATGCCTGAGTCGAACATGTTCTGTAATGTGATTGAACACTCACCTCAAAACGATACATTCTGAAACTGGATTTTTCTAATTTTGTAGTCTATTTGAAGGGAAACATTTCTCCAGTCTTTGTATGAATTTAAAACAGGTGCAAAGCAGTAGACATCAGTAGTTTCATCATTGTTGAAAAATAGCTCTATCCAATTGTGAATCCAGTTTTGGTCAAAGTAACCTTTCCCAAAAATCATGTAGCGAATTAAGTTTTAATGAATTTCCCAAATTTTAAAAAGACAAAGCTGCAATGTAAATCAGAAAATACCTTTTCCTTTTATTTCCCTAACAGATCCATCTCTCATATGAGTAAACCAGATAAATCCTCCAGCAAGAATAAATTTTGCCCCTTTGCAAATGAATTTATATTTTGTTTTTACTGAAAAAGTGTTATTAATTGTTTGTGGATATGTTGAAATCATCATGAATTCTTCAGCTGGCAAATCGTAAAAATTAAGAAAATTCTTTTCTGCAAAAACCAAGAAAAGAATCCGTTTTTTAAAACAGAGAGAATTACTGTTGTGAATGCTGCACTGCTTTACTTATATATTATAACCTGCATATAACCGAATTCCATTGTAAAAATAATACAACTGTTGAAAACTTTCTCCGACAGCGCATTGTAATGTTCCAGACGCAACTTGGGAAACTGTAACAATTTTACAATCCACCATATCTTCCATGTTTTTGTTTGCGGTTTCGCATTCTTTATGTTTAAAACAAGACTGCCGTATTGAACATTCCAAAGGGGACCCACAATCAAGAATTTGCAGACTTGGTTTCATTTTAGCAGCGTTTTGAGAGCAACAAGCAAATTCGCTTGCGGTTTCATCATACTGGAAACTCATGCTCACTGTAGACATTGCTTTAAGCAATTTTCAATTTAGAAAACGTTTATGCAAATTATTAGAAAGCAATTTGAGTAAATTTTTGAGCAAACAAGTTTAAACTTGTTTCATGCAAATGGAAGAATTATAATTATTTTTAAGTTACTGGATGAAGTGAATTTCCAAGTGTGCAAAATCGCTCCTCTGTTAGTTCTGCAAGTTATACTGGAGAAATCTTTCAAGTCTTTTAATTCGTACTGAACTTTCGCAACGAAAGGAAATTCCCAGCTTCCATTCATTTTGTATGAAATGACCCGGAATTTTTTTATTTTTGAGACTTGCAAAGTTATACTTTCCTTTGCTTCGCAAATGAATTTCCCATCAAAATCCTCCCCATTCAATAGAACTGTAGAATTCGGCGGAGTGACATTTACGATGTAATCTGTATTTAAGAACTATCAAAATGGACTTTCTCTACTTTCTCCATGCATTTCATTTAACCTTATCCCAAAAAATACCTTTCGGTGGTACAATAGAAATATATCCAGATCGCAAATTAGGATCTTCTGAAACCCGACAAATGAATCTTCCCCATGGATCTTTTTCCTCCAGGAATTTAGTGGATAATGTAAATCCCTCTTGTGGGTTGTACGTTGTGTAAGAATCATTAGGAGCGGAAATTAAAATTTCTTCCTGATTAATGAACAAAATACACTATGGAGTAACAAAACATTTTTTATTCGAAATCAAAACATTCATTCACCTCATTTTGGTCCAGGTAGAGAGATATGGGCACCGTTGGAGTAGACACAGGACATGGTATTATCAATTCTTTGTCATTTTTTGACTCGATGGATATATTCTTATGGGACAAAAATACGTCTCTGCCTAAAATTCATTTAATTATTGTATTAGCCATTTAAAATACCAAATGCGATAAAGTCGGATATAAAGGTCACCTGTGAAATATATGTAGAAGTAATTTTCTGCATTAGAAAAATTTTTGCTCGTGTTGACATCATCGCAATCGTATTTCCCAGTAGATATCTCTTTGTATGGCATGAGATATGCTGTAGAGATAAATCGGTAACTACTCTTCTCGCTAAAACGGTCAACGATTCTTGAACTGTATATGGTCATCGAAGGGCCCTAAGTTTTCATATTTTATTTAATGTTTTATTTTGCAAATTATATTTTCATGAAGACAGAAAGCCAATAAGAAGAAAAATTAAACAAAACAGAATTATAATGATAATGAGTTTCAGATGCTAAAGGAATGATTTTAACTAGCAAAAATTGCACATACACTTTGTTCTACGCGCTGCAAAAAGTTCCAATGAACTGGAAAAGATTTTGATGTACATTCTAAAATTATGTTATTTCTGTAAGATTCTTGTGTCTCAATTGGCAAATCCCATTCATTTATGTCGATCACAACGACGGATTTCTTTTGAGAACTTAGAACTACCACAGTTGGTTTCTCTGAACTCAATGTGTCCCCCGAGTAAGAAACAAACAGAACACGAATGGCAATATTATCTGCATGTGAATTAATGAAAGTATTCTGTTAAAATCCTTTAAATCCCATGCGAAACTGCTCATTAAATTAAATTACCGTTTTCTGCACCAGATCCCACTGCCCATAGTAAAAGCAATATTGGAAAGCTTATGAGAACTACAGCTAGAAATATCTTTTTGATATGTGACAGCTTTCCAGACATTTTTTCAATGTTTATTTAAGACTAAAATTTAGAATTGGAATTTGTCAGTTTAGTAAAAGACTTTGTACAAGGTTGACATGAATTTGTACTTTAATATTTTTTGTAATACTCTCCCTAGTATTAAAGGTGTGGAGTGTATGTAAGCTAACAGAAGATAAGTCTGACTGTGAATATTCCGAAACTCGACTTATTCTTATTCTACTGCAGTCGCCAGCATTGAATTATTTGTCATTGAATTGCTCTGGTTCTGGAATACGTTTTCAACAGACTTTAAACTATGGGCATGTCACTTGCCCATAACATTTACTGAAGTCCGGCATCATTGAACCTGTATATCTACCAACCACATATTATACTGGGAAATGTATAGCGAACTTATGGGAACCCCAAAATCAAATGATCTCGAATTAGGTTCATGCTAAGAGTCAATTAGCTCCCAAAAGTTTGTAAGTAAGGCAATTTAAACTTTAGACAATTGCCAATAATGTATTTGCACACTATCTTTATAGGTATTGATTGCAAAACTTTATTCAAACAAACCATTGTGTCCTCTCCGATTGGCGAAGAATTACAGAAAAGTATAAAAGTAACAATAACTAAAATCTTGAACTTTATTTTGGCAAGTCACTACATCAAAGTACTTAGTATAACCGTATAACATTAGTAACATAGCACAAGTAATCACCAACATGTGTATTTGTCAATATTATATATCATTTGCTAAAGAGTTTCATTACTGGGCGCCCAATGCCATATAAAACTCCTCCAGTCAGTAAAATGATGGAAAAAATTCTAAAAAACAAACATTATTCACGTTAGGTTATCTTTGAACAGTATTTTTTATTGTTGTTTCACTTCTTAATATACGGATAGCATCGTAACTTACGTTCCATATTCTTTGAGCAAATAGCCCGTGCTGGACAGGTGGTACTTTTCCTTTGTAAGTCTATATTCTCGTTTTAATAATTCTTTCCACGAATTTCTAGCGCTACGTAAATGACAAGCCATATATTAGTTAAAACTTCTTGTAATAACTTTCTGCAAGCATCATCAATTTGGGTGTAATACAGAATATAAGTAAGAAAGTAACTTCATACCAAGCTATCCCTGGACAGGCAATCAGTACACTGTTGGAATCGAGTTCAATTATTTCCACGTCACCAAATTTTGATAATATACGACGCATCTGTAAAAATTTAGCATTTTTAGCAATTCTGGTAGCACACATAATATTTCATAGTACGTGGATGATAAATACTAAACAACGAGAATTATTTATTGTGTATTTATAATTTTCTACAGAGTTTTATTATCAGGTCAAATCATTGTCAAAATCCAAATTGTCCATTAAACGTTTAAAATGGTTTAAATTAAATTACGTACATCCATTGAATTCACTCCAGGTGCACCTCTTTTGCCTCTGACTCGAATATAATCTGGTCTGTTGGACAGTGGGTCTGGACCCCCCAAATTCTGCAATTTTTTTTATATTGTATAACAATATTTTTTTGCATAATGAAAATGTTGAAATAGTAAAATAGTAAAATTGCATTTAGCATAATTACAATAGTCCGTATTGCTGCTCTGGCTAAATTTACGGAATTTTTGTGCTTCATGACCCCACTAAATAGTTCTACAGTTGTAGGCGGCAATAGGCGAGCCCCCCAAGCACTAAGGATGAAATCGAAACATTAAGAATTAATTCTTCAATTATTACTTTCAGAGTAAGGGTAATATATTATGAAATTACCCAGCAGAATTAGGTCGACAGGATAAGTACGCCAATTTAATGAAAACAGCACCAGTAACAACAGCGTCAAAAGCAGCTTCATGGCAGGAAGCTTCTGTTACTGTCTCAAGATTTTTGCTAAACCCTTCAAAGAGAGCTGTTGGCAAAATGTCAGTTTCAGTAAGCAAATTAGTTTTTAGTTTATTGGACAAATTACAAATTTCAAACATACCTACCTTTACGATATTTTTCAGAAGCAACATTGGGCGCTACAAGAGGAGTGTTATAGTCATGAAGTGTTGACAACTTGCTATACAGATTAAACAAATTAGTATCGCCTAACAATTTGTCGTTTCTTGACATGTGAAGCTCCCATGCAATGACTTTTGTATCAAAAACTGTTGGAAAAAGAAGCGACACCTCCTTTTTGAACACAGGATACGATTCTGTAGAATTAATCAGATTGAAACATGAATTCCTTGCAGATTGTTTTCAAAAAGGATTGTAATTTAAAACTGACCTGGTAAATCACTACAAAATTGCTGATACAGTAATAACATGTCTTGAAGAACATTGTGACCTACAATTGGCTTGCCACATTCATGAAGAGCGTCAATAACTTTCGAGATTCCTTTAAGTCGCTGAACAATTTCAGCTATTTTAGAATCAGTCAAATATTCTTTTCCTGCATCAGGGAAGTAGAACTAAAACATTTCCAATTCCAATGACCATTATTGACATGCTTACTTCCTTTTATGATCGACGGACGAATGCACTTATAAAATGCAATACCTCATCAATGAGTTCACATGTACTTAAAAAATGACGAGTTCCTTTCAAGTATTTTTCAAGTTCTTTAACCTTTTCCTTGTTTAAGTACGGAGCACCTTCCTTTATGAACTGAGTTTTAAAATAAAAAATACACAAATATTATATATTAACTATTCCACTTCAAGTGGTAAATCTTTTCGAAAATTTTATAAATCTAGTACCTTATTGAAATCAAAATTATTACTTCCGAGGAAATTAGCGCAAGAAATCTGAAGGTGTACAGCATCCCTTTTACAAAAACTATCAAAAGATACAGGAAAAAGAAAAATGTTGTAAGCCTCGACATTAATTTTGTTATCTTCATCAGGGTTCTTCGTAAAAATCGCGATCCCCAACTGAAAGTAAAATATATGCAATGTGTTAACATGACTTCAGAAATAAATTACATATAAATGTATATTTGTATATTCCTTACCTGGCATATCATATACTTTTCGAGATTTCTTCGCAATTTTTCGTATCTTGTCGCAGCCGAGTCAAACAGACTGAAAAGAAATTAAAGAAATTGCGTAATATTGGTAATATACAGAGTAATGCTTCGCTAAAATTTAACACATACGCTTTAATTTAAGCTTGTGTAAGTAAATCAATAAATATAATTTTAACCCTTTGAACAAAATATTACCTATTGGAAATATCACGACTTTTATTCTCCGCGAAAATCCCAGTGTATTCAGCATCAATTGCTACAAAAGTAGAGGATTTAATTTGCGAAATAATTTCGGGCAACACAGACTCAAAATTACTTCGAGTCACGTCAACCATTCTAAATGCTAAGATTTTGATAGATCTTTTAAAAGCGTTGTTTCGTTCTTTCACTTTTCGATAAATTAATATTTTCTATCATCCGTTATTTAATATCACTATTTAACCGGGTCCACTGGTTTTCTTTTCATTTCAACGTAATCCAGACAAAAATTACCTATATATTTAGTATGCAGTTTTTAACAGTGATGATTGGATTCTCTATTTCTAATGGTCTAATGGATAGACGAAAATAAGTAGTTTTTCCCACTCGTTTATTTGAAACTCAATAATATCATCCAGCTTTTTGTCTGCCTGTGTTCGTCAATCGGGCATGGAAAAAGTGTAGTTATAGAAAACTAGATAATAATGTGATTTCGGAAAATTTCGTTGATGGAATTGATGGAAATTATTATTGATCCCAATAACGTGTAAAACCTAAGCAAATGAACGATTAGGAAAATATTTTTAATGAGAAATTGCAAAATTTTCGAAGTGGAATAAAATTAATAGTTGAAGTACTTTCATAGATGCATTGCATAAATTTAGAACTTACTAAATACGGAAAACGCTGAATGCCTGGATATAAATGTAAACATTTGTGAACATTTTGGTTGCAAGATATATTGGAAAGTTTGAGATTGAGTTTCTGAGTTTTTACAACTTTGGAATTAAGGCCCGAGATGGATGTTAATGCATGTAAATTCCGCGACACGTTACGCAATAATACCGGGAACATTTTTCGTATTCGCATCTATTCCTTCATAAACACAAACAGTTGATTTAATAACTCTACTAATATTTTGAAAATATTGTATAAAATGCAAACGCAATAATTATTTTTTCAATTTTTCAATAGGTAAGAAAAGTTAGTTAAAGTTAAGTATTGATAGTAAGAGAAGCATTATCTCTTTCATTTTGAATGCTGCTAAGTAAGAAAAGGTGTTATGGTAGATTATTTAATAGAATATGTTAAATTAGTCATTTGAAATAAGGGTCTACAGTCTGAAGAAGAAGAGACGAAGACTGGAGGGGCCTTCAGGCTTTGATATTAAAATCTAAATTGGAAAAGTTGAGAAACGCTAATGAGATTCCATACAGAGTGAATTATTTTGGAAGGTAATCTTAAATCTTCCACGTAAATCCACGTAATCTTAAAACCATTTTTACAGGTGTGATATAATAAATGTGTAATGCAAACTATAAGTATGTAATGATTGCGTTTTATTTGATTAGATGATTTCTTCAAAGTCTGGACAAACCTCAGCAATGTAGTACATGAACAATTTGTAGTTATCCGGTAGTTATCAGTTATCCTATTTATTAAATCCTCTAAATATCTCCAATATCACGATGGAGGTACCAATAATGCCATATGTTGAAGTTCGTTCCGTTGAAGAATTCAAATGTAATATGCAGTTATTGCTTCACAATAAGTATTTACACGAGGTCAGTAGAATTTCGCCTGAAATTGTTTTTAATTTTAAATACAAAATATTTTCATTCTTCTGCTACTACTTCTGGGAAATGAGCTAACTGTTTTTCTTTTTATAGGGCATTCCATTGCATGAGATATCGCCATTATACTGTAGGTTTTTCGGAACTATAGTCACAGCATCCACGATAGATCCACAATTAGGAGAACATGATTGGGAAACCCTTTTTACTAAGAACATTAAGTTGAGAACGGTATTCAGAGTGCATAAGCCAAAAAACCTGCCCCTGCCTCCTTCACTATACCTCAAGAAAGCATCCTATCTGTCTGAAGGAGATATGAAGACTTTAGCAAAACTAGCCAATTTCGAAGTGTTTAATGCTCATAGTCACGACAAACTCATGAGATTTGTAACCTTAAAATATGGAGAACTGTCCTCTAACGAAAAATTAGGTTTTAAGAACAGCATTCTGCAATTTCTCAACCTGAACCCAACACAACGTAGTAATTTCGAGAGACCACCACCAGAAATGAATCCAACAGTTCAACTTGCTCAAGCCTCAAGTAATGATTTACCTCCTGGGATTCTTGCACCATTTTCTTCTATTGCACATCCAATTGCAGCTGAAATTCCCGTAACAGTCAACTCTGGTGGAATTCCAATTGATTCGAATAACTTCATAGAAAACTTATTCCTAGAAGTGGATAATGACAGAAATCGCAGCGATAGTGTAAATCCACCTCGTTTGCCAGAACCGATGAGTCCGTCGGGTTTTAACGGCAACGCCAAGAAACGAAGGAATAAAATGCCAGTCCAGTTCGCCCTTGCCAGTAAAGGTACTTTACTTATTGAATTAGCATGGAATAGTGGTTGTAATAGTAATATTTGTAGCAATGTATTTTTCTGTATTCTACTTTTCCCTTTATGTTTGAAAAAAGTTCCATTTTTTAAAAATGTTAATTTAATTTGGCAATTATTCCGTTTTATATGCTAATGTCATACATTTTGGTTTATAGGTGTGCCTACAAAAAAGTTTAGACCGACGACGGTACAAGGACCCGAAATTTTAAATCAGTCTACTGAATCCACAGCTGAAAATTCTGCACAAGTTCCTAACAGTGCGCCGGATACCAATCAATCCAATATTGTTCTTGTGGCGGATGCTAATGTTAATTTTAGTGCCAGTAACGATACTCCCATCGACACCAATATGGTTGATGATACAACACCTGCAATTGTGCCTGATGAAAATGTAAACACCATAATGTCTGGAACTGTACAAGAAACATCCTTGGCTACACCGGAAACCGTCGAAAGTACTGATTTGAATAATGGTCAAGGTCAAAGTCAAGGTTCTACAGTTTCTCGTTCTACCTGCCAAATAACAAATCGTAAGACCCAATAATAAGCTGGTGGGGAGAAGTTATCGTAATTTAATCCCCAAAAATATGAAAATTTAGCAGTTAAATATAGTTTTTAGGACAATTTTAAGGATTTAACTGTTTTTTCATATTTTTGCGTTTAAATCATGATTGAGACCCCTTGTGAGTACACTTTAGTAATCGTTGTAGCTTAGATAAGTTGGCGTTTTTTCTAGGGATTTGTGACATCGCTATTAATACGGTTGCAAGTGAGTATTCTGAAGATACTGACGGGAAGCTTAATCCACTTGATTGGGTGATGTTTATCTTTTGGAAAGAACAGGGATACTACAAAGGTAGATATTAAACCTCAAAATTCAAATATTGTTCATCAATGCATTATGCCTTCCTTTATTTTTAATTCGGTTTGTCTGAATTTCATAGGAAGAGAGAAAAACTGCAATGCAAAATCGCTTGACCTTGAAACAAAAACTTGGAAACTAAATGGCCTCCAAACTCTGAAACTAAAGTTGCCGAATAAGATGATTGTTTTTGGAGAACTCGTAACGGAAAATCAAGAAACCATTTTTGAAATCATTGATTGTTTAACTGACAGCGATAGCAATATCCTTACAGATCGACCTTTCAAAGACAGGTTGAAACTTTTAATCTTTTATCGTTTTAATACTTTTCTGTTTAAATGTATTATACATAAAAGTGTCGATATTGCACTGCTATTCTAACGTGATGTTACATTGCAGATATGATAAAGCAGAGGAAATGATTTCTCAAATTGCAAATTGCAATGAAAATATTCCGGTTAGAATGAAGCCATACATTACAATGGATGAATCGCTTTCTCTTTCTAATCTTCCTTCACTGATTAGACAGACTGATAGAAATGGAAATGGAACCGTTGTTTTAAAACACATCGGTACTTATGATTTTACACACCCCAGGTAAATATACAAACTTTTTTTGAAATCTTTTAAGGAATTTAAGGAATTATTATTACCATTTTTTCATTTTATGTATAGAATCATCAGATTTGACGAACATAGTCAATTGGAACCTTTGTTGCGGCCAATTTTTGCTGTGCCCCTTCCTGTAAATGACGAATCGGGACAAATAATTACAGAAGATGTACCCACAATTGCTTTATCATTAGCAGAAAATAACGTTGCAGACCCATTAGTTTTAGTTTCTAATCCCACTGAGAATGCAAACGGAGATGACGCAATTGAAATGGGTATTTATAAATAAATAGTTCAACAATTTGAAGTAAGCATTGAAAAAGAGTGGAATATTTTAATTTACAATTATCCAAAACAGATGCTAATAGTGAAAATGCTGGAAATGGAATAGACTTGTTGAAAAAGGAAGAAGCTGAAGTCAAAACTGAGAATTGGGTAGAATGTAAGTCTGTGGCAGCTCCAACGGTGGCCACTATGATTGCCAATTTAATGTCTCAAATTGACGTTCCACAAAGGTGGACGCCTACTTCTCATAGTTCCTCAACAGCGCATTCGTGTAATATTAAATGTGTCGAAGTGGATGCAAGATATTCTACCATTCAGACGAATCCCTTTGCATACTGCAAAGCATATGGATGGAAAAGGTGGATAATAGATAAATTAATTTTTTTGATTTCTGAGTAAAGTTCGCTAATAATGTAATCCGTAATTTTTAGAGTCATAAGTGGAGAAAAGGTTGTTTACATAGCTCCCTGTAAGAAAGTTTTGGAGACATATAAAGAAGTTATGAACTTTTTGTTGCGAACTGACTTTTCTTTGCAAACTCAACCGCCTATCACCATTGACTATTTCAGTTTTGAAAACAAAATACGAGATTGGGTGGAATTCCCTGTATTGAGTTCGTCAGTAATTAACTGGGTAATTTTTTATTATACTTTGTTTTATTTGTTGTAAGTATATATTGTAAATCTTATGATTTTGGTAATCTTAAAACTTTTGTAGGATGTGTCTAACACTCTCGAAGCTCTTCCTATCACTTGCGTAAACGAAATTGATACCGTTCAGCTACCATCTTTTACTTACACAAGAAGTAGTCCAAGTGGAAGCGGTGTCAATTTCCCATTGTTTGATACTGGTAACGAATGTACCTGTACGGGCGACTGTCAGGTTGGACATCATTGTTTACTTATAAATAATAATTATTCTAAAATTGTAGAAATTATGTGCTAGTCGATCATTGAGGATAAACTTATGGTTGAACAGAGTAATTTGTGTGCCTGTACAACTGAAACCACTAGGAGGCACATTAAAGGATTCGTCAAGTCCCTGTACAAAGCTAAATATCAAGGATACGACTTCAAAAGATTGTTCAGCTGTTTGCCACGGGGAATTTACGAATGTAATTACAGGTAACTAAAATTATAATCCACCAATTCTTTGTAAATTCTTGTAAATTCTTTGTAAATTCTTGTAAATTCTTTGTAAATTCCTTGTAATATGTTTTAAATATATTTTAAATCTCATTTATCTATTTTAAATAGGTGTGGCTGTGGGGGTAGTGATGACAAAGGTATCTTCTGTGGAAATCGCGTTATTCAATGTCATTTGAAATGGAGACTCCAAGTTTTTAGAAAACCGGATGGTTGGGGTTTACGAACTCTACACGATATTCCGGAAGGACATTTCGTGTGCCAATTTATTGGTAAAATTGTATTTGAAGAAGAAGCTGCTACTGTGAGTGGGCATTAAACATTAACCTACATTAAATAAAACGTCAAAGAACCATACCTGCCATATAACAATATTTCATTTTAGGGGGAAAGCAAATATCAGATAAAATTGGAATCCAATGATTGCCCGTTCAAGCATTGCACGCATAAGTTAGGGGATGAAACAGGGAGCAGAAGTAACAGTACGCCTGGAAGAAGGACAAGGGGACGTCACTGCTGCTTACCGAATAACCTTGGTGGTCGTAATCTATTTATTGATGCTACCAATGAAGGAAATGTTGGCAGATTTATAAACGTAGGATTTTTTGCTTTTTTTAGTAACATTTTAACAGTGTATTATTATCAATGGTGATCTAACGTTATCTTTAATGATTTTAGCATTCTTCAAAGTACAACATTTTCATGCAAAATGTGTTCATTGATACACGATCGGAAACACGTCCCCATATTGGTTTTTTTGCAAAACAAAATATTTTCGCTGGAGAAGAATTAACAGCCAATTTTTCAACGGTAAGATCGGGAATCACGGAGACCGTCAATGAGAAGCAAAATCTTAATGAGAAATTGTCACAACGTCCAGGCCCAAAACAATCTACTTCTACAATTAATCAAGGATCAGGGCCATCAAGTAGAATTAGTGCAGAAAATAAACAAGGCAATTATTTTTTTTATTTACATATTTATTAACCTTTTGTGTTAACATATTTTAAGTATACTATTATAATTGTTACTTATAGGATCTAGCACCACTGGTAGCCGAAGAAGATTGTTCAGTGGTAACAAGCAGTCATCTTTAGCTAATAAATGCGCAAGTGAAAATAGCGATGAATCGTCTCAAGGGAGTTGTACGTATTTTTTACTTATTACTGTAAAATATTTGGAATTTAGATTATTTTGTTTTAACCATTGTGAAATTTTTTACGCAGCTCGATCAATGAAGCCATATATCCCTATTCCACGTACGTACTTACTTTAATCGTAAATTTTTGATACTGCGTAATCAGAGCTACAACAAAGGATTATTATAAACTTTATTATATGCATTCACAGAACCCTATGTCAAATTGAAAAATATTGAAGATGTGGACCAAGTACTAATGGAACACAATTTAACCAGATCTCAAAGTAAATTACCTGTGTCTCAAAGCATTGAGGAACAACATACTACTGCTACAGCACTTGCAAACAAAACTGCAACCAATTTAAATATTGTTATTAAGCAAGAACAGCAAGAAGTTTCTCAGAGCTTTGGAGAAATAGTTTCTGTCGGTACAATTGGAAAGGAAGCAAAATACTGTTTGGAAACCTGTATTAAACAAGAGGTTGTGAAGGTTGAACTTTTGGATATCAAAATTGAGAAGGCAGACGACGAAGACGGTGCTCCTTTTCCACATCTGAGTAGACCAGAAGACTTAAATATAGAGATAATACCAAGAAGTCCTGATGTCGTTAATCTAGATGGTCCAGAAGAAATAGATTTGACATCAAATACTGATAATTCTGAGGAAATAGTTGCTACCCCAGAAACACCAGAAATAGTGCAGACACCTGCACCAATCCATAGTATTTTGGCTCAGAAAGCAAGTCGATGCGAATCAGTTTCACCTAGCAAATCAGCAAAATCCTCTTCTTCAGAAACATCAACTCCGGAAAAACCGAAAACTCCCAGGAGCAAATCACCGAAGCCATCCACATCCAAAGCGTCACCATTTAGACTTCTAAGTGATATCGGATTAGAACATACTGTAAAAAATTGCATGAAGTTTTGTTGCATTTACAATGCTTCTGACCTTCCTGCAGTGGTTCACAAAAATAAACTATATCGTTCCTTTTTGTTTGGATTTCAAAGGTGAGTCTACTTTCCTGAATCCTATTTTAACTTTACCGTAGGTTATAAATTGCCAAAAATAATAATTGCATTTTTTTAAAGAAAAATCGAGTTAGGGCAAGTGTTCTACGAACTTCCATGTGGAAAAGAGTTTAGGTGTGACCAACAAATTTTCGAGTTTTTGCTTGAAGCTAAAATTCCTGATCTTGCCGTGGATAATTTTTGCTTCAATCCACAAATTAATACACCTACTATGTGGCTAAAGGAACTACCCATTAATTCTTCTACAACTATTTTTGCAGAGGTATAAGGTTTATTATAAATAATAAATTATACTGATAATTTTGCAATTTCTTCACACTTTGATATAATGTTATGATTATGTACGTTCTTAGGATATTAGTAATGGACAAGAAGTGGTTCCTATTCGGCTTGTGAGTTCAGATTATAAATTAGAAGCGCCCAACTTTAGGTATATTGCAAAATATGAATTTTCCGAAGAATTTAACTTCAGTTTGCAATGTGTTCCACTTCCACCCGATAACTGTGTCTGTGGTTGCACAGACGGGTGCATTGTAAGTTTTAATGGATTACACATTACATTAGTAGTTACAACAAAAGGAAATCATTACTAATTGTATCTGCCAATTGATTTAGAATCCAAAAATATGTATCTGCTTAATGAGAACTGCCATGAGAAATGTAACATCACCCTTTGAAGCAGATGAGATGTATGGCTACCGGTATCGAAAGTTACTACAACCGGAAAAGAAAGGAATCTTTGAGTGCAATGCAATGTACTAAGTGAAATTAGAATAATACATAATATGGAATATGGACTTAGTATTCAGTAAATAGTAAACTCAGATATTTAATACAATTGATGTGAATTTTTAGGTGCAATTGTTTTAGCAACTGTGCCAACAGAGCTGCGCAAAATGATGTAGCATGGAATTTAGAAGTATTCAACACCCAAAATACTGGATGGGGTGTAAGAACTCTACAAGATATTCCTAAAGGAGCCTTTGTCTGTAATTTTGTAGGAATGGTAAAGGCAAAATCTGAAAGAAACACGGTAAAGACCATGACTAATATAAAATGGGAAATGTTGACACGTTACTTGGATTACTATATTTTGAATAATATTTTTACGCTTTTAGGGAAATAAACAATATCAAGTACTGGTCAAATTGTCAGGGAGTAAAAGGGAATCTATAATAGATGCCACAAATGAAGGAAATCTTGCCCGCTTTATTAACGTAAATTTATTCACACATTTAAAATCGATTTAAGCATTTACAAATCGTTTAGCTTGCAAATAGAGATTTTGTGTTTTTCCGGTATACTTAAAATTAATTTTTGTTTTCAGCATTCCTGTGACCCAAATTTGTTCGTTCAAAATATTTTTCTCCCCAACCCGAACATGATTCTTGTCCCTGTGATTGCTTTCTTTGCCAATCGAGATATCGTGGCCACTTCCGAATTGACCTTCAATTACTCACACACAATTGAAGACAAGGAAAACCGATTGACAGCCTGTTTTTGTGGTTCTACTATTTGCAAAGAAAACTTTCTATAAAGAGCGTAATTATGATGTGTTTTCATACTCAAATATTGCATAATTCTATATCTAATGTAATCTAGTGCTGCAAAGACTTCGTTCTATAAGTATAAGTAATTACCGTACCGTAAGCGTAATATACCTTATCGTAGTATATATTCTATATTATAATTACGGGAGAGTCAGGGGAAAAAAACCGAGCATCTAATTGTACTAGCGAGTTAAATAATTTTACTTGCTACAGTTTTGTTTTAGTGGGTTTTGTTTTGTACTAAAGAAATATAAGCAATCAGAAGAATTAATTATTGCAATAAATTAATTTGTTAGTGAATTTACTTAGTTCCTTAGTGTGTCATCGTCGAAGTGATAAGACTTTCATCTGCATATGTTAATGACATGGGAATATTTTTTGACTTTTTTGTATAAGATAATGAAAGTTTATATGCAAATTATTACGAGATTTTATAAAACTACCTTTTCAATTTCGATTAAAGTTAAATTAGTCTAAAATTGGTAATTTTTCAAAGATTTCATAAAGAGCAGACTATGTATTGAGAAATGAGAAAGTTTCCATAACTTACTCAACGAATGTGGTGACGTATTCCCTCTGCGTGTCAATGACCTTGTTATATATTTTTATATACAGGTATGCTTCATTATCATTTGTTCTGCCTTCTTTGTAAATTAATACAATTTACTAGTTTGATAAATATATATAGAAATATTTAATGTAGAGGAAAATATAAACTAATGTAGTCCCTGAGTTTTATAAATAACTCACTGTGTACCAAAGTAAACTGACATTACAAGGGAGAAGGGACCTATTTATACTTATAAGCAAATACTGAATTGACTGTTAGTAATTATAGGTAGAGTAGAATAGAGATAACGTGACATTCCCAATCAATTTTCATTTCAAGAACAAGCAAGATTTAGAAATTGGGAATTTTACTATATAACTGAGAATGTTACTGAATAGAATCCGTAAAGATAGAATTTTTAAGTCTAATCAACTAATCATATACTCATTTCCTCATTTATGAAATATTATGTATATCCACGTAATTACTGTTACGAAATAATAAAATATATACTACTTGAGTTGAATTTCGGTTTATTGTTCATGTAAAACAATTAAATTCTTCCATGAAAATGTAAAATCATATGAATACATATTTTGGCTGCTTATAATCATAATCTAGATAAACCTCAGTAGCTTTACTTACTTTACAGTCTTTATCTTACTTCATTAGAGAATATTCATATAAAACACAAAAAATTAGCTTACAAAATGATAAAAACTTAACTCAATAAATGGTAGCATCACATAAATCGACTGCGATGCTAACAATTCCAAGTATTTACTGAATATCTTACTTGCACTCGTTCCATCTGTGTATGCATAGCAGTTTTGATTCTTTTGGATCTGATTGCACACCCGCAGTTTCTCAAACGCAGAAGAAGAAGAGAAGTAGTCGCGAAACAAGACGGAGTTTCATCGCACTAGGAATTTTATTTTTAATCTGGAATTTTATTATAAAATAAGTGTGGTTAATTTGTATTTTTAAATGAAGGTGATGAGTAACTTTGGCACGGTTTTTAATTGTTATTCTAAAGGGTGACAGGTGACATGTTTTAATCGCGGAACAAATTGCCGAATTGTAATTAAGATAGGGACAGGTTAAAACACCTAAGTGCAATGGCGTATGAGGGCCATCATAATATACTTCATCCTTTGCTAGTCCCATCGGTAAGTTTGTCATTTTTTCGATGAATTGGATTAATCAGTTTTCCTGTACAGTATGTTGTAAGTTTAGTGATGGAATTGCGTGTTATAATTTTTGGTATTGTATGTTGTGTTTTGTAGATAATAAACGAGGTGCTTAGCTATGCGAATGTAGCTGAACTGAAAAATTGTCGTGTTGTCTGTTCAACTTGGGAATGTGAAGCTCGAAAATACCTGAAATGCAAAACAGCAGTTGTTCTCTCGAATAATAATGTAGTCCGGGAGTATATTCGAAAGCACAAGAAAAGTACTCATCCGAATCGGTGTTTCGCCAACAGTTTTCAGCTGGGACCTCAACTAGAATTGGGAAAATGGATCGTTCGAAGTTTTTTCAATCGTTTCGGAACAACAATTAAGTCACTTCACTTTAACAAAGTTCTGTGGACGTCGGTGGATTTGAGAATCATCCTTGGTTCGAAAGTCCCTAATCTTGAAGAGTTAATTTTAGATCCTAATCCGGAGGCCTTTTTGGAAAACGTTCATATTTTCCCAGACAACTCTAATCCTGGGACGATTTACGAGGATGTCACTGGTAGTAGAAAACTGATGAATATTCCCGTGTTGAGCAAACTAAAACACCTGAAAATGAACTGGGAGCTCTGTAACGTTGGGTCACCAATGTTGAAAGAGTTAACAATGATGGTACCTAATATGGAAAAGTTGACTGCAATGAAACCTCAGCGAAAAAATCGGTTCGAGCTCACAATTGACGACATGCTTCGATCTGGACGGCAGTTTATTGCAAATCGGACTGAATCTATGCCGGAAGCTGTTGTCGAAGATTTACCTTTTCTCTCTTCCCATATTATATTGTCGCAGTTAGTTGTAAGTCTAACAGGACCAAGGTTTGCGAAATTAAAGGACCTTGATGTCCACATGATTGGTAGTGACAGCGCAGTTAAGAAACTACAAGCAAAAAACCTTCCTCTTGAAAAGTTAGATTTGTCTCCTACTCCTAATGTACAACTTTCAACACTCTGCCTCCTTTTTAGTAGTTTAAAAAATACTCTGACCCAACTACGACTCAAGTACCATCCAAATGTCCCGTTTGCCGATTCCATTCCGTCGGGCGGAGAATTGAAGAAATTGCAACATTTATCACTTGTCGGATTCAAAGGGTCGTTAGTCATTCTAGAAGAGCTTCCTGAACTCAAAACTTTAATTTTAAGAAGAGTCAATCTGGAACAAGCCGTTTTGCACCCTCAGTTTGCAGCTATCAACTTTGATGAGGGCAAAAAACCTTATAGTCTCAAAACACTAGAAGTTTATCACGATTCGAAAATTTACCAGTTCTGCAACCCCTATCCAATTCCTGTGATGAGTAGGCTCACACAAGCGTGTCCTAATTTGACAAGATTAAGACTGGAAGGAGTCAACAATGATAATCTCCGTGTGATTTTCTCAAAGTTACCTAATATGGAAGAGCTGGTGCTTGTCGATGGACTTTTCACTGATTTAGGCATTTGTGGATTAGAACCACAACAACATCACTCCGCTGGCTCAGCTGACGTCCTTAAATCCATTAATTTCATTCGTTCCCCCAATATACCTTATATCGCTAGCTTAAAAAGTAAGAAATTTTACTCACCAGTATTTTCATCCATTGTGTGTAATATTGTAATAAATATGATTGCTCAAGTAAAATTAATTTTAATTACTATTGCAGAATTACGGAGATTAGAATTGGAGACGCCATATCTGACTGACTTTTCCATTGCCAATGGGATATGTGAATGCGAAAGTCTGCGAGAGTTGTCCTTGAACTCTTTCGCAGTAAGTAAACCTAAACTTCCGGATCCGGAGCCTAAAAGCATTTTAAGTATTGTTGTTTGACCTGAGGACTAATTTTTCTTCTTTCTTTTCAGATAACTGATGTTTCTATTGTAAAGATTGTGAACGATATGCGACTGAGTTACTTACAAACGATATTTTGTAGCAGAATAACGGAGAATATTAAAAACTACGCCGAGAGGAAAATGAAGGGTTATCATGTATCTATTAATAAATACAGTGGACCTATGGATAAGGTAGAAATAGTTAGATTTCTGAAGAAGAATGATACCGCCAAAGTAGTACTAGATAAACTTGAAGATTTTAACAAATAAAATACCAATAAAATATACTAAATTAAAAAAAGGACAATGAAAAACCTCTATGTCAATTTTGAGTTTATCTGTTTTATATGCCTACATAGGTCTTTAAAAGCTAATTTCTATTTTTTGACTGTCTTAAATATACATGTATTACACGATTTTAACCTACAAACAAAACGTTTACTTTACCTACAAATAATAAATTATGCAAACCATATTCCTGCAGAAACTACAAATCTTTTTGTGTACTCCTTTCATTTCATTGTTATCTACATACATACTCCTACATATTTAATGTCACCTTATGATCGTAGATATAAATTCATAAGAGCCTGCATAGAGACAGTTTAAGAGGTATCTCTGAAATATAAATGCCAAAACTTGAACTACCTGAAGAAAAAGTAAGAGAAGAGATTGATCACGTATTCGGAAGGGAAGCAAGACCTTCTATTCTATTCCAGCTCATAAATTTCAATTATAACGTATCTGTCAGCAATAAAAGACAAGCGAAGCAGATGACGATGTAACCTAAGTTTGTGATGAAAGGGTGAATTTACATAAGGTAAATTCTTGTTAAAAGTTCTCATACGACTCGTTTAAAATTGGAAGTTTGTGAAAATACATGTAATAACCGTTGCCTCGTATAATGATGACAATGACTTCTATTTAGACCCGTATCCATACATTTATATAGAAATATTAGCCAGAGATATCAATTTCAATCCAACTAACTGAAACATATGCTTGGATGAAACTAATCTCGCCTTTGTCTGACAGTTTTCAACGAGAAAGACTTTCCCTGCCAAGTGAAAGGGGAAACTCAAGCAGAATATGAATGGCTTTCTCCGCTTTCTCCTGTTTCCAGCCGAATGCATTAGTATTTTGTTTAGTGAAGTCAAGTCAGTCACTTCAGTTTAGAGTTTAGACAAGACAGTTAGAAAGCCAAGGGGCAAAAGATTGTGTTGGACCTAAAGAGAACCAAATAGCATATACAATTTACTTACGTCAAAGGCAAGTCAGCAGCATAGAACGATACCACCAGGACCATAGGTAAGCTGGGGAAAGCAAAGTCACCGAAATCCTAAGCTCTACATTCAGTTAGCTGACACAGGCAGCTTTTCCAGTTTTCCAGTTGGTAGTGGTAGTAGTGCTGTGTAACATAGAAAGTCCCACAGAGAAAGGAGAACATGGAACGGATATACGTGATATTGATTCTACTATTGATTCAGGAATTTCCCTGGTTTCACTTTCCCTTTACCCGGTTCTAGTCTGGTCAGGATTCTGGATGTCGTGTAAAGTTCCAACGTTCAAAGGTACGGTCGTATTCTAGTCTTTTACTACCAAGGCTATTGTAACCACGATGATTCTCTTGTAAGGTTACCTCAACCGGAAATTTTTAATTCCAATATTTCATTTTCCTCTACTATTCGCTTCGAAATACCTTGCATGTATTTTCCGATTTCCATTTCTGGAACTAAATTAGGGAATTTAGTTCCAGAACGAAAAAACCTGAAGTTTTAAATTAAAATTTTTGTTTGAGGTAACCTTACAGGAGAATAGCTATTGTTACAACAATCTTGCATTACTACATGAGTAGTAGGAGTCCTTTCTTTGCCTCTGGTGCCCGGGCAGTGTTCTGTTCTACTATTCGGTTCCGTTCTGCTCTGTCTCCTTTTCCTTTGCTATTCTCGACTCACACAATCTGCTCAGCTCAACAGCTCAAACGGATACAACAGTCAACTCATTGAGAACAAGTAGTCTGGAATGAAAACTGTTTCTTGGCTAAGAAAATAGCTCTGAACATCAGTTGAAGCAAAAGGATACCTACCAGAGGGGCTTTCAAATAATATCAATCCAATGTGTGAATATACATACATATACAAATCCTCTATCTACTTACGACTGGAACCTGGAACTGGAGTGTCTCCAGCGGAACAGCTCAACTGTGCTATCCTCACTTCGTTACGTTTCTCTCTTGGAAAGGATCCGATCCGGAATTTCTATTTCTCATCATTGACTTGGCCAAGATAGAAGCTGAAGCACGTGTGTGTACCGTTTTCTTCCGTTCTTCCATTCACAATCAGCTTTGTTTTCGTTACACTGCCACTACTTTTAACTTCTCCATGAAGTTTCACATTCTCTTCACTTTCTCCAGCAGATTAGCTCTTCCTATGTGAAAAGTTACTTCGTACAATACAACACTACATAATTCACGGCGTTTTCCTCTCTAATCCTATCAACAGATCTTTCGCGGAGACACTTGTATGAAGAGAGAACCGAATTGTTGCTTCACACAGCGTAGAGCACAAATAACTTTAAGCAGCTTACATACCTTTATGCGAGTACTTAGAGTAATTTATTATTAGTCCTTTGAGGTGGAGGAAAAGGAAACCGTTTTATTATTCACTAGTCGATTTCCTGCTTTTCACTGAAAAATCCTTTTAAAAATGTGCGCCAAAATCCACTTAATATTTTCCTGTGTCAAACTTAGAACTGTGCAAGTAGAAAATCTCTTTTCCTAAAATGTAAAACCTGTGCAGTGTAAAAAGTAACTAACTACTGCTCTTATCGTTCACTTTTGTTCAAACATTCAAAATCAAAGGGTAATATTATATTCGTACACTAGACAAAAGATTTCCCATTTTTTCATTCCAAAATGCAGATTAGTAGTGCTATTGCAAATAGTTATACAGATTCAGTCCTAGATAGTCTACATATACAAATGGTGGACAACGGTCTTAATAACATAAACCTTCCCGATGCTACAACGAATTTTACACGGAGAAGACTTGGAGTCTCATGGCATGGAGAAGCAGTTTTGTACAATGGGATACTCAAAGGCCTGGAAACGATTCATCGAACTGGAGACGCTATCATAACTATTAACGTAAGTGAATTTGTTTCAAACTGAACATATTGATCAAAGATTATCGTTTTCATCATTCTATTGTAACTTTTATATTTATTTTGTATCACAGATGGGAGGGGTAATTGTGGATGTAGAAGTGGGGATAATAAATACAGAACTAGCTTATGATATTCACGCCACGTTCATGAATCACGGTCCCAGGGGTTCTATAACGGGAAGTTTAACTCATGTCACCTGCGATGTGCAGCTGTGTTTAGCTCCGGGGTCAGATACAGTTATTCTGGAGAAACTTACTGTCAAGGATATTGGTTCTCTCAAAGCAAAGATTACTGGACTTGGTTCCATACTAAATTTTCTCGTCTCCAGTGTAAGTCTGTTAATGGAATTCCTGAAATTACTTCTCTCAATCAATTGCCTTGTACTTTTAAAAGTAGTTTCATGTCAATGGAGCTTACTATCGTTTGTGTAATAATGATTCGCGACGGTGTGTATTTAATCTAATAGATCCTTCAAGTCGTGGGAAATCGCGTCAAATGGAAAGTTTCGACCATGCTCGAAGGAGTCATTAAGGATCTACTCAACGAAATTATAGCAAAAACACCATTACCCACTTCAGCTGTGGACGTTAAAAAATTCATATTGCAGCAATAGTAGTAGTGCAACCGGGGAAAAGTATAATATTACCATCATCATCTATAACAGATCGGGAATCGGGAAACTTCTATCAAAAACAATCAAGCTGAACTCATAAAGAAAACTTTATGCCAGCCTAAATGCACTGATCATTGTGCCCTGTGCTGACTACTACCTTCGAATCATGACTTTGATTACCGAACTAAGAATGTATTCATTTCTCAATCAATACACAATGTGTTCGCCCTCGATTCACACAAAGATATAACCATTATAGTTGTTACAACAACTTTGGTACCGTTTTTCTCAGTTATTTTTTGTCTCTTTCTTTGACTATCAGTTAGAATTTATTTCCATTAGCTGTGAACGAGGAATTTATACCTATTTGTCCATGTTAGATTAATACTTAGAGTAATGTTAGATATACTAGTAAGGTACAGCAAATACTCACCAATGTTCATCATTTATATAGTGCTAACCACCCACTGTACAAAAATGCCGAGCTTTAATCTGATACCATAGATAGACACGTAATTACATCAATGTAGCTACCATTAGGACTCTAGTCTTCAATCAAACCAATTTAAAGCGAAGTACTATCAAATTAAACAGTAGCAAAGTGATACTGATACCATGACCAACCGACCATTTTACAATGCGCCTACCTAATTGATAATACTGGAGTAGAAATTAAACCTTGTTTTAAATCCTTATTTACTTCAGTATGGATAAATTGAAATTGTTCTTAAATGCACTCAAGTGCAATAACACAACAATGATTCTAATTGATTTGTTAAGTCGTAAGTACCTAATACCGTAATGTCAATGTAATAATGACTGTACTGTATACACAAACAATGTATGCTTTAGCACTTAAATATGTGTCGAGTCGACCTACGTATACCAAAGCCAATAATACTTTAGCTGCAGAGACAAGAAGACAATTGTAGAGGAAATATTGAAGAACCAACCTATCATGTACTATGTAGGAATTTTAGCTGTCAATGTTATTTTTTTAAAAGCTGTAGTTATATTAATGAATACTGCATAAATACCGAGTAGGTTAACGAAGTACGTTTGTGTCTACAAGAAGAATCTAATAAAGATTGTCATTTATTAGCAATAAATAATACAATTATTCTTACTATATCCACCAATTCACCTTGCAATGCATCCCACCATTATTATTTTACTACAGAATTTAGTATCGACCATTTTGTTTTAGCTAGATGTACAATAGGGGATACAAATCCTATATTTCCTGGATTTAAATAGTGCAAGATAGCAACTAACAATCCAAGAACCCAACGAATTTGCTTAAGCTCAAGAAAGTTCGTTTCCAATTATAATCTATATAGTAGAATACGCAAGATGTACATTTTATGTACACTCGTGTAGTTCAATAGATAATTTTGCATAAAGTGAAATGAAAGCATGTATAAAGTCTACAATAAAGCACAAAGTATTGAAATCCTTCAGGGTGAAAGAAAATGAAAGATTCGAGTACCTAACTTTGATAACTAGGAAGAAATGCTTGGAGTTATTATTAATTAATTGAAAACAAGCAGACATAACATGAAGGCATTATTGTGATTAAAGGAGAAGCCTCGACAGTAAAGAAAAGCCTCGATTTATAATCCGTTCTGTTTTGCCAACACAGTATGTGTGAAATTGGGCCTTAGGATATGACATGGACACCCTGGTCGTAAGAAAGGAATATTGTGCAACATTATTACGATAATAAATCACTTTTGTGATGAAAGTAACAGTAACAGCTCTCATTAGAAAACACTCTAGTTAAATAAAAAGCTGTCAGTTGCAGAGCAACAAGTTAATAATAGCCTGAGAGTATAAACTACACGTGGAAAGACGTGTACATAATATTTATGATCCATGTCTAATATAAATATAATAAAGCAATATTGTGTAATAAAGCAGTATGAAGCTAAAACTGAATGCAATTCAGCAAAAAATGAGCCATATGAAGCAACATCGTAACAAAGCTTAACTACCCACACTCATTTCCCTTTAATACCTAGGCCCTCTGTGTTATTACATTAATAGGGAAGAAAAGAAAATGTCTACCACAAATTCTCAATAAACAAGTTTTGTATGACGCAGTTCCTTTGATGACTCCAACAATGAGTTTTATTATTTCATTGTGGAATTTAATCGTCCAGAAGCTATTACTTCTTTCTTTCCCGTACTAAAACTTTCTCCCAACTTTCTCTACTTTCTCCCATTCCCTTCTCGGAAACTCTCGAATAGAAGTCGCACCTTTCCTGTCTTGTCCTAACTTTCATATTCGCATTGCCCCGTGAACTCCTTCGAGTCGTATCCTAATAAGAGTAAACCACTTATGTAGAATTCCGGAGAAAAATTTCTGGAGTATAAAGACGTTCGTTAGATTAAGGTTTTATTTGTTCTCTCCTTTGAAGTGAACATACCTACTTTGCATTTGCAAACACTCCTGTACAACACTTTATTAAATTTCCAAGAAGAAGATCTTCCACATCCTTATTGTGGGAGGAGGCAACCCATATTTTTGCAAAGGTTTTGTATAGGAACTTACAACAAACCCTTATATTTACTCCTACAACACAAAATATTCTCTTTTTGATGCAATGGAGTGTAATAATTGTATATTTTGTATATCTGTATGTACTGAGTGTATCTCAGAAATGAAAAGTATAGACTTTTAACCTTAAATTCTTCTTACTCAACACTCGGCATATGAGAACATTAGACAGAGTGAGATGTGGCATGTGTGGCATGTCAGAAAAGTACATGTTTACACAATGTTGTGATTAATGGATGTTATACAGTAGGTACTTATGAAAGAGTTCAGTAAACATCCTTTCATGATACTACTAAAAGCTCCTCATTTCTTATTCTGTCTGCTTGGAACAGAAACAATATGAAGACAGTTCAAGACAGACGAAAGCCTGTCTTTCCGCAAGTGAAAAAAGTAATGATTTCTTGGGCTTCTTCACTTCTAGCTAGCTAACTGACTGATTATATGAATTAGTAAAAGAAAACACCAAAAAACTACTATGAGACGAAACTGGTTTAAATGGTTCGTTGGGTAGATCAATATTTATCTGTGGAGGAGCCTCCTCTATTTCTCAACTGAAATAAGTTTCTTATAGAATTCAGCATTACTGTATAAACTGAAAGAAAATTGACTTAAAGCACGGAATTTCAGTTCAGTCCGTAACTCCAGCTGAGTTTGTAAAAAAGCAAAAAATTGTATTGCTACCGCGAGTTTCTTTAAATTATATACATGATCCTTGACCACAAGCAACCACGACCTCAACAAAAGTTTATATACCTAAATAGTTTTCCAGTGCATATATACATAAGGAAGTCTCTCATAAAAATTACAAGAGGTAGAGGTTAGTATTTTGCGAGAGTTCTTGTATTACAATAATATACATAGGAGAATGTGGGATGGCCATGGGTAGCTTTCAGAAGGGATTAGATTGTGAACCCGGGTATAAATCCTGTACCTTGTCCACAAAAGTACATACAGTGTTATATTTATTTGTATCAAGCCATAGAACACTTTTCCATTTCCACCTTTCGCTTCCTCCCGAAATTACTCTGTGGAAATGTTGAACACGAAACCGTACTTCTTTGTCTACCTTTCTACTCCAGTTTACACAGGTAAGTAAAAAGTTCGCCTTTTCCCAATTTCATTTCGGATTGGACGCAATACTACTAACGTTGCTCAACTTTCTCCCTACAATGTATTACAATGTGTGCACACCTAAATTCGCAAAAAATAAATTCCAGTCAGGTCCGCCTCAACTCAACTAACCATGCAAAAAGATAAAATGGGTGCTTATGGTTAAGGCAGATTTATTGTCCTACCTAAATAATATTTTTCGTCTTCCCTTCACTTTTCAAGCACGAATGATAATCATCCAACTATACATATAAGTATATCTACATTTTACATATATGAAACACCGTGATTATACGTTTAATATTATTATTGATTGAATTCCTGAATTCCAATGAGATACTCAAGAACAATGCAAGTATTTTCGCATAGAAAAGAGAAAATCATAGTTTTGGTATGAAAGGAGGTGATCTGGACAGTTATTTTGGCTCTAACCTCGAATCAGATAAAAAAGTGCTTCAAACCACTCAAAGAGCTAAAAATAAGCGAAAAGATTATTCCAGAAAAATCCTTTTCGTCATATGCAATCTGAAGAGATACTTGAAACGTAGCGAAATTGATTTAGCACATTCTATGTATACTACACATGGATTTAGACACATATAATATACCTATACTAGGTATGCATTACAAAAAGGGACTAATAATATGTAAATTTTGCACTACGGTATGATTTTATTCGGTGAATCCAATTTGCATTTTAAACAGAACATTAACAGTGACTTTGCAAATATCCCGAATGCTTTCCATTAATACTGTATTTCTATTTGGATTCTTTGGGCAGGCGAAAATAGGGAAAATGAAAGGAAAGGACCTACTGTCAGAGAAACCCGTCAGCAGAATTGTGAATAAAGGAATTTCATATGACGGAAATAACTGGTTGGAAGTGAATAGATTTAGAGCTAAGCACTTTTGCATTAAAACGTACTTATACGTGCAACAGATGAATATTGATCTGAAAGGGAAGCCGACTGAAAGAATCTAATCCGCACTGTGTGCACAGACATATCCTTATTCCTCTACTAAACACATACAAATAGGTTTTCGGTTTATATTGTTGGTAATTGTAACACGCTTATGGGTATTACATGGGTTGCGTGCATTGTAGGTAGGAATAAGCGGTGCCTAAGGACACACGGGTAGAATGGGGAAATTCGGTGTAGAAGGAAACCCGTGAGAAGCCGAGATACGTGATTATGACTGCGACTACGACTGAATCATGCTAGTTGGAGTGACTCCGTTGGAAACACGAAAAGTCCGCATCGGTGCCGTAGTCCCTGGATTTCACTCTGAGTCTGAACGAACTGGAGCGGAGCGTTCTTTCAAACAACTAATCAATAGTATGGTGGGGTAGTGACCAAGTGACCACAGTTGGTCCTTGCAGTCCTCACTCCTTATTTATTAATCATCATGTGGTCACTCCCTTGGTTTCTGGGGGTCCCTTTCCTTTTTATTAGCATTGTCCACCCAAACCCCGTTCCAGAAAAAACGTAAGTCACGGTTTTACTTTCTCCTCAAAGTTTTATCCTATATTGACCTAATTTTTTCCTCTTTTGAGCTATATTGTAGTAATGCATTATCTAGTTCACTAGTTAAATTAAATTGCTCTTTTATTATTATTTCATACTCAGACTCAAGAAAATGGCAAAGGAGTTTGGATTAGAATTCTTCAATTTTGGTAACATTATTAGTAAACATGCAGATGTTCAAAGGGTAAGTCTACTTTTAAACAAATTCAAAGCTTTCGTAAAACAGGAACTAAATTCAAAATGTTTATTCCGAAATTTGTAGAGATTCCAACAAAGCACAAATTCAGACGTCCGTAAAATCGAACTAAAAGATCTCGTAGAAGAAATGGTCAATGAAACCAGTGACAACTTTAATGAAAGAATAGAAGCTATAACAGTAAGCATACACTCGTAAATATTACTCCTTAACTAAATTGCACTCATTTGGGTATAGGTTTAATTATTTTATTGGAGTTATCTATAAAACTGTATAATAATCTTTGTAAACAGAAGGTAATGTACACTGCTGAAGAGGTAGCTGTAGAACATTTTAAAAATGTTCCGAAGATAGAAGAGCAGTTCCCTGATCCAAATGCACCTGAAAGGCAGTGGCCTGTCAAATATGTAAATGCTAGAAAAATTAATACACCGATTCCACCGTCAGAGGACAAAAGCGCAACTCCGGGCGACGACATTGATCCCCTACTCTTTAAAGTCGACCTTAAGAAAGACTCTCATTTTGGAACTAGTGTCAATACTAATTTTAGTGCCATTCATGTCCCCACAAGCATCTATGACAAAAGTAAGTGACAATGACAAATGTGAAATATTTTATTGCGGCACAATATTTTCTTGGCCTAGTTTCCTTTGTTTAACTGATCAATTAATTATAATTGTAGGGTTCGATGTGCTTGAGGGAATCGATTGGACTTCCAAATTAGATCCTTATTTCATTACTAATTATCAGAGTAACCCTTTATTGTTTTGGCAATACTTTTGCAGTTACAAAGGATTTTTCAGACAATACCCCGGTATATCTTCAACAATTATATATTACTTCGTTTCTTTTATTAACATGGAGTTGTTGTTTTTTAACACTGAAAATCATATTCTTAATGATTGTAGCCATGAAGTGGCCAAATGACAATGGCGACAAATATAATCCAGATCTTTTTGATTGCCGAACAAGACCTTGGTACATCGCAGCGGCAAATTCTCCGAAAAATATTATTATTTTACATGATGTGTCAGGATCAATGACAGGGCTTCGCAGAGAAATTGCCAAACACGTGGTATTCACAGTTTTGGAAACTCTTACAGACAACGACTATGTTAACGTCTTTAATTTTTCTGAAGAAACTCAGCCAGTTGTACCTTGTTTTAGAGATGGACTTGTTCAGGTAACATTTTTAAAGTGTTTCATCATTTCATTTGAGTCTAATTAAATATTTATGCGGAAAAAATTGTTGACCATAATCAGGCAAACCTTGAAAACATTCGAGAATTCAAATTAGGCTTGGATCAGGATCGTACATCTGGAGTTGCCAACTTTACAGCTGCTCTTAAAACTGCCTTTGATATCTTGGAGAAGGTATAGCATTAAAATTATTTACATTTCCATAAATAGCATCGTAAATCGTGAAGAACGATTTTCATGAAAACATACAAACGATGAAATATTTATTTGCACGTAGTATCGCAACTTAAATGGTTGCGAATCTTCAAACTGCAACGAAGCAATTATGTTAATAACCGATGGAGTCCCATACAAATACGAAGAAATTTTTAACGACCGAAACAGAGACCCAAGTGCTTACGGACCAGATGACCCGGGAGATACGCAGCGTAAAGTACAAACCAGGGTTTTCACCTATTTGATAGGACGAGAAGTTACTCAGAAAGGCGAAGTTCTTTGGATTGCATGCAATAATAAAGGTAAGTTATTTTTCTTGATACGAATCTTTCATAAATTCTAATTGTCTATAATATTTTCTTTATACAAAGATTTTTTTCCTTGGAAAATATAAATTTTTATTTTATGACTAACTGACATGTATGAATACTTAGTGAGCTTTTCCTGTTTGTGTTTATACCTGAATAGGTTATTACGTGCACATAACCACATTGGGAGAAGTCCAGGAGCAAGTTTTGAAGTACATGTGGATAATGTCACGACCCATGGTCCTGGAGCAAGAGCACAATGTTTCTTGGACGCCAGTATATGCTGATATAGCGGTTAGTGCAGCACGGAAGGAATTCCATTTCCTGATACAATTATTATTAATTTCTGGAAATGAAAGAGGAATGTGTTGTAGCATTTGCAATTTCCATTAATGAAAATCAATATGCAATTAATGAAACAGGAAATTGTGGAATCTGACTGGTTATGGGATATGAAAAACCAAAAGCGACAGAAGGAGCGCTCTGAACGCTACAAGATTTTCGTGAAGAAAGTGCAAAATGAAACGGAAGGTGATAAATTCTACGTTGCAAGCGATAGTGACCCAAAGAGAATCGCTGGAAAGCGTGTGGCTGAATTTCTGGACTATGGAATGACGAATCCCGACGAAGAGGCTTTGCGTGTCAAGTTTGCCCTGGAAGAGCGCATCGAAAGAGTAATTACTATTTCCCATATATAGTAAACACTAAGAAAGAAATTATGATTTTAGCTATTCGTGATCTTCGACTATTGTCTAATCTTTTACGTTGAGTTTTCGTGTGATCATTCCCGTAACCCAAAATTACCAATTAATTTACTAAATGTATTACAAACCTCACTTTCGTTTTGCAAAGTCACTTCACTTATTTTTCGTATCAATCATTTCATCATTTCATTACTAGTTTTGATTGTCTTGTTGTAAAATGACAAAATGATATGAAAATATTGGAGTTGCGGATTGTGAACTCCTTACAACCCTCCATAAATATTGCTTTTGGATTGGACTTCAACTAAACCTATATGCTACTTTAATACTTTTTACCAAGGAAAGGTATTCATTTCACGAAAACTTATTTTTTACCCAAAAGTTGTAATATTTAGTAGCTAGATTGAGGAATATCTATACTTAGTGTACTTTTTGTAGTTCAATATTAAGAGTAGAAATATCGAAGCAACCCACGTTTGTACTTTAATTGTATTGTATCAAGTATACCACAAAATTAGTATGTGTGAATACCGTAATGGCAATTATTGTGAATAATTGCCACCACAATGTAATATAAAATTACAAAATACTTAGCTACTTTTGCACACAAAAGTAAATTAGAATTTCGGTGCAACTTGTATATAAGTAACTGGTAGGAAAATGTAAAGATAATTGCGTAACTAGTATAAATAACTAGTATTTTAGCCAGTACAGAACAGTCACAGTACAACTTAGTACGAGTAAACAGAATAATTAAATTTTTGCACGTGCTTGTGTACTGTGCTCTGCTGTTCTTGCTCATTCTTCACGGACAATTTCCTGTCGTTATTTTACACATTGTTGTTTTGGTTGGTAAAACTGCTTTACTAATACTCACCACACTAGAGGCAGCTGAAGAACCCCGCCGACGATACTCCACGTCCGCGGGCCCAAGCAATAACTGTAAAGAAACTAGAATTTCGAAGGGACAGAATTGTCAAGCAAAATGAAACCGAGGTCAGTTCTTTCCCGGTTTAGTTCGTTGTTTTTCTGTTTGATAACCGTGAATTGTTCGTTTGTTCGTACTTCGGTGTCGGGCTGCTTGTCATGAATGTCATTTCTTCTAATAACCAAAGTATAATCAAACGGTTAGCTGTCTAATTTTAATCACAGACTTTCTCCAAATTGTGCTAAAGCGGCACTTAATTTTCTTCCTGTTATTTCAAAGTCTTTTAAATTAAAACAGTATTTTCACCCTTTAAAAAGAAACTTTTTTCTTTAGGATCTTCCCATTTTACAGAACTAAACTTTTTTGAAATTATATTTTTAGTCACATTAATTACTACAATAATAGTACATATTAAAACACAGGGTTCATGGGTTTCTTATGATATTACATTACATACAGTCACTTTCTATATAAAGTCAGCAAAATAGACAGCATAAATACCCGTTAAAACACCTTTCTCTACCTAATGTAACTGCTTTCAATGTTTCCAGTCAGTAAATCTCCTTTATATATGTGATATTACTAAATTGTGATGTACTTAACTTACAAAAATTGTGAAGTACGAGTCCTCTACTTTTAAAACTCCTAATTATACCTGACTAAAACCGGGCACTAAATAATTCCCCTTATTTAGGACAAATCTGAGGTCCGGGGCAATAATGCAATGAGCGTGCATGAAATCCAGAGCAATTATAGCCAGCATGTTTTTCTTGTCTCTAGTCTAGAATCTATAGCTAGAAATTAGCAGTAGAAAAGGTAGTTAGAGTTGAATTGGTTGGTGGGTATTGTTGGTAGTGATAATTGATTGGATTTGGTTGGATTGATTTGTAAACCTTAAGAACTTGTACGTACATTGAAAACTAGTTGACCCGACGGAAAAGAATAGAATCTGATGAAAATGTGATAATTTATTAATGATTGAATGTTTTTGTGCTACCCTGTACGACGTGGTGGTGACAACAGGCGAATTTGCATCTGTGGGGTCCAGAAAGAAAGTTCCAGTTCATGATTTCGGTGTCCCTTCCGGTTTTCGACACGAGGAACACGACAGTAAGGAGAGACAAACCTGACAAAGAGGTGCAGTGCTCCAACTTTGTTCCACTCATTGTTGTGCACTTGTTCCATGTTTTGCACTTCATTTTCCTAATCTTTTCTTGTTCATGTGTTACAATTTTAAATCTGAAGAGATTCGCGCTGAATCTGCCATATTTAATTAACTGGAAAAGCAATGTATACGCTACTTTATTTGAATTACTAATTTGAAACTTTTTGTAAAATTATGCTATATTAATGTTTTTGAATATTTCATTACTATTATCGTTTCCGAATTCATATTTACAATAATTACGATTATTTGTGATGCTAATACTGCTTTGCTAAGCAATGCAAAGCACTAACTATAATTACTGTACTTACTTTACTAATGAGCATTTTCTTTCTGTGTTACCTATACTTACCGACTATGCCTCCAACCTACTGTCTTCGTCAACTTCACGTCCATGTCATTGTCACGCCATGCATATACAACCACAATACAGTATTGTTGTCTTTTTCACGCCTTCACAAATCTTTATATCCATCACAAACTAATTAGATCACAGACAGATCAAATTACTACTGCCTAATTCTACGCCAACAGTACCAAAACCATTAAATCACATGAAACATCACAATCAATCACTGGAAAAAGTTGGGCCTCACAATACCTCGCCATTTTACATTCTCTAATTACATTTAATGTATAATTATTAAGCTACGCTAATTGTGTTTATTTGTCTTTATGTATCATTCTACTCAAATGACAATTTTAATCATTCATTACTAATTGATTCATGAAAAGGGAAAACTCACAAAATTTATTTTTCTTTTCTATCCTTCATGCTCTGCTGCTGCACACTAATAGATTAAAAAGACTACAGTCAAATTTAATCACTCCACTACTGATGCATATGAAGAGGTACTGTGCACTTGCATGTCGCTTACGTGGCTACTTTTTATGCAATCTATCTAATAATGTGATAACATAATTAATTAACGTCATATTTACTATTGTAGTCTTCTTGTTTGTAATTTGTCCTGTCAAACACTAAAACAAAGACGAAGAAACGTACTAATCGACTTTATTTCATTTTCCAGGTCAAAATCGCAATTTTCTTGGGCGTTGTTGGAACTGACATCCCCATAAAAGAAATCCAAAAAATTATCTCGCCTTTCAAACTCGGTGTCAATGGCTATGCCTTTGCCATCACTGAGAATGGATACATTGTCTTTCATCCGGATTGGAGACCTTTGGTAAATGTAAATGTCAATCAAGTTTTCCGTGCAAATCAACTTCTCAACAATTGTAAATATTTTATTTCTTTTTCAGCTAGTCGATATTCTTAAACCAAATTACAACACTGTAGACCTTACCGAAGTAGAACTGGTAGACTCAGATATCGAAAGAAATCAAGATGTCGATTTACTTGGCGTAATTCTTAAGAACTTATTATAATCTTAAATATTTTTTTAATATCACTCACAGTACGTACCCCCTTTTAATAAATTGTTTCTTTCTTTTAGATGCGGAAGGATATGATAGACCAGGAAGTAGGACCTAGCCGTGCCAAGGCATTGAAAGTTAGAATACCTCAAGACGAATTTGTAAGTCTCTAAAATACCAACACAAATTCACATTGGGGTTATTACTTTTCTCACAGATTCTTCGATTCCATATTCCATGATGATTGATTTTGTGTATTATTATTACAGAAACGTGTGGTGATTCGGAAACAGAAGTATGCATTTGCAAAAATAAATCAGACTCAATACACATTGGGAATAGCCATTCCCCTCTCAGGTCAATATCGATTTTACGGGGAAATAGAACTAAGAATAAGAGATGGCCTCCAAGGAATCGATGTCACTCATTACTTTGAAGGAGTCAATGAATCTCGCAAATGGAGAGTTAACCCAGACTGGACCTACTGTGAATTTATAAGAGGAGAACACCCGGATCTCATTACTAAAGAAGATTTGCTTATTCATTTCCTTCGTATGATTCAAACTGCCCATCCGTCTTTTGCTTGGAAAAACACCGGTATCAATCGGGGACATGTAAAGAAAGAAAAACTCTTTGAACAAGATATTTACAAATGTACGTGTTTTTTTAGTTTCATTTTTTAAATAAATTTATTTATGGATAGTAAATATAAATGCGCATCCATTACCTATATATTATATACTTGTTTATGTATTGTAATTAGCATTTTATTGTTGAATAGGCCAGAAAGATTTGGTTCAAAGTTTGGTTTTTGACGCCAACGTCACAGAAAGTTTCACGTCCAACAAACAGTGGAAATTAAATGATTCTGAAAGGTAACTATACTAAATGAACTTTTAGTAGTCCACATTGTTACATTGCATTCATCTCAGCTTATACAACACGATGCATTAATATTAATATTATAATTAAATAATATGGTTCCATTAATAATGTATATATATCTACAATTAAGAAATATGAGCACGAGTAGTGGTGCACAATGTACAACTTCCTTAAGATAATCTTATTATAATGATAATTTTCGCAATTACCTTGCATACATTAAAGCCCCTTAGCAAAGATGTACAAGGAAGCTACATCTAAGGTAACTGTAATTGATTCCACCATTTCCATCAAAAAAGGTTCTCAATTTTGTTGAAACCACTAGACTTTCATTTTATACCTAAAATGGACAATTAAATTGTTCCAATTCTTAATGAATTACTATAACTATTCGATTGGCTACAAAATGAAAGGCTGGTGGTAGTGTATTTGGTTTGATCTGGCTGCATTTACTGCTCTCGCGGAGAAATGGAAATCAAAACTGTCCCACTTTTTTATTTTAACAATACACTGCACTTTATTATGATTTATTATGGATTTTTGTTATATTCAATGAATTTACGCATTCGATTTTTGATAGACAGGTGGCACAAAGTTTTGGAGCTATCATCGCTTTCATTGCTACACGAAGTGGGCTGACTAGATGGATTGACATTTCACCAGAGGATTTGGGATCTTCTACAGATATGTATGATATTGTAAATTTTTATTCAAAACATGAAAACTCACTCCTGAATTTAACATGAAAACTAATTTTTCAGCCCATTTGTGGATGACAACGCTCATGCCACAGAAGAATTGTGGTACAAAAGAGCTGTGGACAGATTCGACGTGGAGCCAGAGTCGTACGTAATTGCTGTGCCCTTTGACGCAGGAACAAGGAATGACAGTGCTCCTCTTGCCATCGCCACTAGAGCTGTGTTTGTCAAAAAGAACGGTGCTGACTTAAGGCATGCTCCTGTTGCTGTCACCGGAGTCCAATTCTCGTATGAGAAATTTTCAGAGAGGTTCGCCAATGCATCAAGCAAAGTAAGTCAAAATACGTACAGCGAGATTCTAAACTCACGCAACATAGGCACATAGTGCTAAATTTGCGACGTGCTTCTAATGCATATGTGTATGAGCGGGTAAACACTGTGCTCAAGTTTTTAAGAAGCTGGTCGGAAAGTTTAGTACCAAGTGCCTGTGTTGCGTGATTTTGGAACCTCGCTGTACATAAATGCCACTAAATAATAATTAGGTATGCATGAGAGGTGTAATGTAATTTTTGTTTTAGATATGTACCTCAGATACGGTTAATTGTTATCTACTGGATGATAACGCCTTTATTATCTATACATCCATAAAATTTTCAGATACAGGTAATATTTTAAAACAATTAGTGTGCAAGGTAGTAACTACTATTTATTATCAAGATGCCGGCGAAAACAATTTCAATTTTATAACAGGGAGATTTTTCGGTGAAGTTGATGCCGACGTTCTTGATCAACTTGTAAGCATGAGTATCTACAAAAGGGTGAAAGTGGTTGACTATCAAGCAATATGTTACCACCTTGTCGCCAAAGCTGGATTTGCTAATATTTTGCTCACGGTAAGAATTTAAGGAACACCTGTGCTAGACATCTGTGTCATAGCAAAATTAAAGCATCTGACTTTCACTATGAGTGGAGAAAGTCTTCCGGAGAAAGTCAATGAACTTTCTCCGAGAGTAAAGAGTGAAAAATTTAAAACAAAGATGCAAAATTTTTGTATCAAATTTTAAATTGGTGAATTTTTTCCATTTCAGCCAATGAACCACTTAAAATTCCTTTTCAATTGGTTTGTGGCTAAGTTGGCTTGGCTAGCTCTTCAGATTAATGTCCATAGTCTTTTTTACCCAGACTTTTCTTCTGTCCTCGCCGATGGTAAATCCACAAAAGTTTTTAAACTTAATGATTACTGTGTTTATTTAATTATGATCTTACAAAATAACTTAAAATATTCTTACAATTAGTGGTGTCGGCAAACGATGAACTAGATTTGGAGCCAGACAATCCTCTTCCTTTTCTTGAAATGGCTTCTATAAATAAAACTCGATTGCGGCCTTGTCATCAGCAATACATCCTGTACACTTATGGTATTGACTACATGAAAGAAATCGGTAGCAAGGACCACAATAACAAAGATTCCAAAAATGAGAGAGTAATTTTTAGACAAGACAATCATCCTAATTGTGGTAGTAGTAATGGGTAAGTTGTCGTAATGAAAAAAGCACTCAAAAAGTGTTTATTTTAGACATTTTAGGTATATTTAAACATAGTTATGTAAATGTGGTTACCTGTACTTTTCAGGTTTATTCAAGTAACAAATGTTCCAAAGACAAACTTGATAATGGTAGTGGTTGACGCAAAATGCGAAAGAACAAGAAAGACCAATATTAAGGCACAAGAAGTGGAGTACGTTTTAGAAGATGAAGTGATAAATGCTACTATGCAGAATGAAATTCTCTCTCAGATTTGCAGAACACCCTATATTTCGACTATGTACAGAAAAAGGCCAAAAAGTTGCTTCGCTTACCATGAAGAGGTATACTTTAATTTCTAAATATCATAAAAACAATACAAATGCGAAATGTCTGTATGGACCTTTTTAACGAAACTAAATGTCATTATAGGAAAGTCAACTAGGTGAAGACTGCGGAGGTTTAGCAACCTGCATTGAGACATCGATCACTTTAATAACACTGCTCAGTTTAGCTGTAATCTACAATTACTACTAGAAGAATACAGTATAGTATATCTATATCTATGTACATATCTAATTCTATGGAAGAAACTACCAGTAACGAATATTATCTAATTAGTAAAGTACGTTTTCAATATATGTACAATTTCCACTCGCCCTACAATACGTAACTCAACTAACGAAACTAGTCAACTCAACTATATATCTCCAATGCTTTCACTACGTACTTAATACTTTTCATCAATGACTGCAAGAGTTGAATTTTGCATTAGAACTAATCTTAGATAGAACTAATTTAATAAGAATACACTAAATACAGATAGCATCCTTTTGGGCAAAATTATGCGTAAATGCGTATGTTTAACTTGTATATTAGTAATAGAAAAAAAGCTATCGAATTAATGAAGATACTTTTATTTCCTAGCCTTAGAATTGTAGTTAAGCCAGCTCTTTAGTTCTTTAGTACAAGATCAAAGTTTGTTAAACTACTGAAATTGGTCTTCAGTAGATGCATTTGGCTACATTATATAGATGCTTGCTTACACACTTATCCAGGTAATACGTTAACGCAAAATGCATCATTAGTAGTAAAGTGAAATGTTTTACCTTAGGTTAATTACTTGGACTAAGTATAATATAAGATGGAAAGTTAAAAAATTACAAGACTTCAGAAGACAAACAAGATGTATTCCAGTGAAAACTTTCCTTACATTCTGCCTTTCCTGGTGTATATTTTTCAAGGTTTCGGGTGGGATTATCCCACACTGGGAATATTCCCAACTTTCCCGGGTGGGTTAGTTCCCTTTTTGTGATAAAAAGTGGGAAAGTTGGGAAATATGGGAAAGTTCCGGGAAAGTTGTTAAAGAGCAAGCAAAACACACATTAGGGCTAAAGTATGCCACAAATTAAGTTATGAAACAAGTTTTGAAACATCTGAAAGCAAAACTATTGTTGTTTCAAAGTATAAACTGAATATTGTTATTGATAAGGCCTTATGCAAACAATACGGGAATTATAAAATGTATTTGCTTTACAACATTTGTCCCTCTATCTATGCTCCAAACGTTCAGATGCTAGATGGTTTGAAAAGTAGCCTATCAATTTTCGTCAATTTACTTACATAACTATTTGAAATGTTTAAATTTTAATGAAATGAGCTATTTGCATTCTTGCGTCATAATATTGTCATTTATATAATTGACGCAATTTTTTGCAAGGATTAGTGCTATTGTTATAGGATTTGTTGTTACTTGTTGATACAATGATACATGTGATGAATATTTTTAATTGCTTCCTTTTTAACACTTAAGATATAAGTATCTTGAATGTTAAACCGAATTATCACTGGCGTATTTTAGATTTCACGTGTATAATATAAACTTTCCCAAACTTTCCCAGAGTTTGGACATAATTCCCGCTTTTCAGCAATTTTCCCGAATTTCCCAACTTTCCCAGGTGTCCAAACTATTGGGGTGGGAACTGGGAAATACCGAAACCATGATATTTTTGACAATAAGTTCTTGTTACACTAATACTATTACACACTTCACTTACTATCTGTAATACTACAGTTTAATAGCTAGTTAGACAAGGCTATTTGATTTCTTGTGTCAAGCCTTAGGGCGTAGTCAAATAGCCTTGGTAGATAGAATTTATAACATAATATTATAGTCTCTATAAGCTAAAGAATTAAACATCCATAATTACAGTCACTCATTAAATAGTGATATAAGTACTTAGTATTCCATCATTGAATGATGAATGATACTGTTTGAAATCCCAGAACATAAACGTAATGAAAGTCAAGTAACTTAACTTAAACTTATTATTGTTATTAATCAACAGGTAGTTTTAGTATTCGCTTTGTTGTAAAAAACATTTCAATGGAACTCATTACTATAATTATTACTAATTACTAACATACTATATAATATCATGATCTTAATTCTGTAACTATAAATGATATTTAATAGTCACAAATACATATATACCTGTTGTTGATAGAACTTGCCTTTTATAATAAATCCTACACCAAACTGGGCTTTGTAGTGATGGATGGTAAATCTACTGTGTTGTAATGATTTTCATTTTGCAAAATTAATTAACTCTTGACTGAGGTTTCGAGGCATACTCATATAAGTTTATTGGTATTTTTGCATACAGTGTTGTAGAAATTAAATTGTAATTAACGAAAGGAAAAAAATTCAGAAATGAAAATGTTTACCACAAATTCTCAATAAACAAGTTTTGCATGACGCAGTTGCTTTAATGACTCTAAATTAAAACAATGAGTTTTATTATTTCATGTTTTTAATCGTCTACAACTATTACTTCTTTCTTTCCTGTACTAAAACTTTCCCCCAACTTTCTTTTACTTTCTCTCTCATTTCCCCCTGAGAAACTCAATATAAGTCGCACCTTTCCTGTCTTGTCTGTAACTTTCATGTTCGCATTGCCCCGTAGTGGTTCACGCTGGAGAAGTTGTTCCAGTCGTATCCTATAATATATAAGTAAACCACTTATGTAGAATCCGGGAGAAAAATTTCAGGAGTATAAAGACGTTGGTTTGATTAAGGTTTTATTTGTTCTCTCCTTTGAAGTAAACAATTTGCAAAAATTATATGTATTTTGTGCATCTAATATGTACACAGTGTACCGTGTAGCTCAGAGATGAATAGACTTTCAATCTAAAATTCTTGTTACTCAACACTGAGTACTCAGAAGTAGAACATTGGCCAGACAGAGTGACGCCGTTGGAGACACCAAAAAAAGTCCGCATCGGTGCCGTAGTCCATGGATTTCACTCTGAGTCTGAATGAACTTGAGCGGAGCGTTCTTTTGAACAACTAATCAATAGTATGGTGGGGTAGTGACCACAGAAGAGTTGGTCCTTGGAGTCCTCACTCCTTATTTAGTCGTCATGTGGTCACTCCCTTTGTTTCTGGGGGTCCCTTTCCTCTTTGTTAGCATTGTCCAGCCAAACCCCGTTCCAGAGAAAACGTAAGGCACGATTTTACTTTCTCCTCCACGCATCGTATAGTTAACCTGATTTTTCTTCTTTTGAGCATCACATTGTAGTAATGCCTTTGCTAGTTCACGGTAAAATTAAATTGCACTTTTATAATGTATTTCATACTCAGACTCAAGAAAACTGCAAGGGAGTTTGGATTAGAGTTCTTCAATTTTGGTAACATTATTAGTAAACATACAGATATTCAAAGGGTAAGTCAACTTTTATACAAATTGAAAAATTTTGTAAAATCATGAAGGAAATTTTAAGAAGGTAATTCCTAAAGCAGAGATTCCAACATAGCACAAATTCAGAAGTCCGTAAAATAGAATTAGAACGACTCTTGGAAGAAATGGTCAGTGAAATCAGTGAAAACTTTAGTGAAAGAATAGATGCTATACGAGTAAGCATAGAGCATGCCCTTCATTGTATGACTCCTTAGCTAAAAGTGCACTTTTTATTTTTACACTAATTATTTATTTCATAGTACTTTATAAAAATGTATAATAACCTTTGTAAACAGAAAGTAATGCACACTGCTGAAGAGGTAGCTGTAGAACATTTTAGGAATGTTCAGAAGTTAGAAGAGCAGTTCCCTGATCTATATGCACCTGAATGGCAGTGGCTTGTCAATGCCACATATGTAAATGTAAGGAAAATTAACACAGAGAACGAGAACGCAACTCCGAGCAACGACACAGATAAGGAAAAGGATAAAAAGAAAGATCCCCTTCTGATACAAGTCGACCTTAAGAACGACTCGCATTTTGGAACAAGTGTCAATACTAATTTTAGTGCCGTTCATGTCCCGACAAGCATCTATGACAAAAGTAAGTGACAATATGAAATGCGGCACAACATTTTCTTGGTGTCCCTTCTGTTGGTTAACTGGATCAATTAATTATAACGTAGGGCTCGATGTCCTTGAGGGAACCCAATGGACTTCCAAATTAGATCCTTATTTCATTGCTAACTATCACAGTAACCCTTTATTGTTTTGGCAATACTTCTGCAGTTACAAAGGATTTTTCAGACAATACCCCGGTATATCATCAGCAATTTCAGTATTACTTCATTTTTATTCTATCATCTTGGAATTGTTGTTAAAATCATATTCTTATTCATTGTAGCCATAAAGTGGCCAAATGACAATGGCGACAAAAATAATCCAGATCTTTTTGATTGCCGAACAAGACCGTGGTACATCGCAGCGGCAAACTCTCCAAAAAATATTATTATTTTACATGATGTGTCAGGATCAATGACAGGGCTTCGCAGAGAAATTGCCAAACACGTGGTATTCACAATTTTGGACACTCTTACAGACAACGACTATGTAAATGTCTTTAATTTTTCTGACGAAACCCTGCCAGTCGTACCTTGTTTTAGGGATGGACTTGTTCAGGTAACATTTTTAAAATGTTTCATCATTTCATTTGAGTCTATTTAAATATTTATGTAAAAACAATTGCTGACCCCAATCAGGCAAACCTTGAAAACATTCGAGAATTCAAACTTGGCTTGGATCAGGATCGTACATCTGGAGAAGCCAAATTTACACCTGCTCTTAATACTGCCTTTGATATCTTGGAGAAAGTATGACTTTAAAATTATTTACATTTCCATAAATAGCATCGTAAATCGTGAAGAACGATTTTCATGAAAATAATAGTAATAGAAGGAATATTTATTTGCACGTAGTACCGCAACTTAAATGGTTGCGAATCTTCAAACTGCAACGAAGCAATTATGTTAATTACCGACGGAGTACCAAAAAAGTACGACGATATTTTTAACGAACGAAACAGAGACCCAAATGCTTACGGACCAGATAGCCCGGGCGATACGCAACGTAAAGTACAAACCAGGGTTTTCACCTATTTGATAGGACGGGATGTTAATCAGCAAGGCGAAGTTCTTTGGATTGCATGCAATAATAAAGGTAAGTTATTTTTCTTGATGAGTAAGAATCTTTCAAAAATTCTTACTGTGACGTTTTCATACGTAGACTTTTTTCCTTAAAATAAATTATGTTACGACTGACATGCATGAATACTTAGTGATCTTTCCTGTTTGTGTTTATTACTGAATAGGCTATTTCGTGCACATAACCACATTGGGAGAAGTCCAGGAGCAAGTTCTGAAGTACATGTGGATAATGTCACGACCAATGGTCCTGGAACAAGATCACAATGTTGCTTGGACGCCAGTATATGCAGATGTAGCGGTTAGTGCAGCACCGAAGGAATTCCATTTCCTGATACAAATTAATTTCTGGAAATGGGAAAAAATGGTTCGCAGCATTTGCAATGTTTATTAATGAAAATCAACTTGCAATTAATAAAACAGGAAATTGTGGAATCTGACTGGTTATGGGATATGAAAAACCGAGATCGACAGAAGGAGCGCTCTGAACGCTACTACATATTGAGGAAGATATTATTCAAAAATCAAACCGAAGCAGGTCATCAAAAATCCTACATAGGTAAATAAGTTACAAAAACAAATAAGTTGCATACATAAGTTACATAAATAAATAAGTTAAATACATAAATATAACAAATGCATTCTACATTCTAGAAAAAATAGTTCAAAGCGATATTGTACCAAACGAATACACTGAAAAGCATGCGGCTTGTTTTCTTGACTATGGAATGATGAATCCGGACGAGGAGGATTTGCGTTTCAAATTTGCCCTGGAAGAGCGCATCGAAAGAGTACGTATTTTCCATATAGGAAATATTACTAAGATAGAAATAATGATTTTATTTAGATCTTCGACTATACGTTGAGTTTACGTGTGAGCATTCCAACAGCCCAAAATTACCAATTAATTTACTAAATGTATTACAAACCCCACAATGGTTTTGCAAAGTCGCTTCACATATTTTTAGTTTGTAAGTTACAACCTTCCATGTTGCTTTTTTCATAGGGACCCATCTGAGATTTGTATCACTCATCTATTAATGTCTATTATGCAAAGAATAGAATGCCCATTTTTCTTCTCCGACTCTATGACTCGTGCTACAAATACAGCTGGGACGGGATTGGTGTACATAAGACCTCTGCCAGTACCAGAATCTGTCCCGAAAATTATAGAGCAATAGGAAAGGTATTCATTCGAAGAAAACTTTTTTTTACCCCACAATGTAATTTAAAATTTACTGAATACTTTTGCACACAAAAGTACATTACAAGTACAGAATTTTAGTAACTGGTAGGAGAACGTAAAGATAGTTGAGTAGCTAGTAGCTAGTATAAATAACTAGTACGCCGACAAAATTAGGTCGACGAGGCGTAGGCCAAAAAAGTAATGCATTATTGCGGTATTTGCAGATAATTTAGCATTTTTGTATTAAAAAATGATTATAGCTCTCCAAATTCTAAATTCCAATCAAAATTTTGTAAATCAAAAGACCATAATAGTCACAGTTAATTTCTATTTCTATGTAGACATTGGCAGTAGATGCTAGAAGGTAGTTAGAGTTGAATTGGTTGGTGGGTATTGTTGGTAGTGATAATTGTTGGATTTGGTTAGATTGATTTTTAAACCTTATGAGCGTATACGTAATACGTACATTGAAAACTAGTTGGCACGACGGAAAGAAATAGAATCTAATGAAAACGGGAAAATTTTTAATGAGTGAATGTTTTTGTGCTACCCTGTACGGCGTGGTGGTGACAACAGGCGAGTGGCTCGGAAAGAAAGTTCCAGTTCATGGTTTCCGTGTCACTTCCGGTTTTCGACTTAAGGAACACAACAACAAGGAAAGCAAAAACTAACAAAGAGGTGCAGTGCTCCAACTTTGTTCTATTAATTGTTGTAATGTTTTTAAATTCATTACTATTATCGTTTCCGAATTCATACAATAATTACGATTATTTGTGATGCTAATACTGCTTTGACTTAAGCAATGCAAAGCACTCACTATAATTTTATTTTATTACTGTACTGTCTGTACTTACTACTTACGCCATTTTACATTATCTATTTACATTTAATTTTTGTCATAAAATATTATGTCACTGTCTAATTATTAAGCTACGCCAATTGTGTTTATTTGTCTTATGTATTACATCATCCTACTCAAATGACAATTTTAATCATTCATTACTAATTGATTCATGAAATAGAAAAACTCACAAAATTTATTTTTCTTTTCTATCCTTCATGCTCTGCTGCTGCACACTAATAGAATAAAAAGACTCCAGTCCAATTTAATCACCCCAATTCTACTGAGGTACTGTGCACTTGCATGTCGCTTACGTAGGCTGACCAGGCGTCCTTCTTTGGGAAGGACAGTCCTTTTTGGACCCTGTCCTTCCGTCCTTAAAAATGTCCTTCTTTGGGGAAGAATGTCCTTCTTTTTTGTGTGGGAGGAAAAGAAAGAGCAAATAGTTGTTAAAATCTCAAAAAATGAAAAAAATCTTCGCGCTCCGCACGAATTTCTGGCCTTTTCTTTGTAATTCAGAACTATTGACCTTTGCAGGATTTCATGGTTTTCTTGAAAGCAAATTGTTGTGTACTAATCTCTGAATAGGGCTAGAAAGCTATACCCCTTATGGATAACGAAATAATTCCGTCATGTTTTTGTAATACTATCATTGATATATTCGCTTAAAGTACTTACAGTATTTTAAGCAAATTTTAATTGTTTTCTACAGTTTACAAACAAAAGAGTCGTAATTTCGAACGTCATTTCACAGGCAAATATCGACTCCCAAAAAGAATACTTCTGCAAGGAATTTGTTAATGTTGAAAGAAATTGAATTTAGATATATTGTGCGCCATTTTGCCAAACTGATGTTCGAAATCAAAGAAAATTTAGGAAACTTGTAAAATGGGAAAAAAATTTTGCGCTTCGCGCAAGCGATATTGAAATTTTCCTTATATTTTGCGCCATTTTATCGGGGTTTTACAATTCTAAGAGTGCCACTATTGAAAATAACCCGGAAAACCACATCACGGAAACTGCGTCAACAAGCCACGCCCACAAGTCACGCCCACAACCATATATTTTTCATTATGTCAAAGTGTCCTTCTTTTGAGCCAGAAAATTATGGTCAGCCTACGCTTACGTGGCTACTTTTTAAGCAATCTATCTAATAATCTAATAATGTGAAACATAACTAATTAATACTTGTATAAGTGTCTTCTTAATGTCATCAATATAATGTCTTCTTGTTTATGTCATACACTAAAACAAAGACCAAAATCGGCTTCATTTAATTTTCCAGGTGAAAATCGCAAATTTCTTGGGCGTTGTTGGAACAGACATCCCCATAAAAGAAATCCAAAAAATTATCTCGCCTTTCAAACTCGGTGTCAATGGTTATGCCTTTGCCATCACTGAGAATGGATACATTGTCTTTCATCCTGATTGGAGACCTTTGGTACGCAAATGTCAATTACAAGTGTTTCTTGCAAATCAACTTCTAAACAATTGTAAATATATATTTTTTTCAGCTAATCGATATTCTTAAACCAAATTACAACACTGTAGACCTTACCGAAGTAGAACTGGTAGACTCAGATATCGAAAGAAATCAAGATGTCGATTTACTTGACGTAATTCTTGAAAACTTATTATAATCTGAAATTTTCTTTTAATATCACAGTACGTAAGCCTCTTTTAATAAATTCCTTTCTTTTAGATGCGGAAGGATATGATAGACCAAGAAGCAGGACCTAGCCGTGCCAAGGCATTGAAAGTTAGAATACCTCAAGACGAATTTGTAAGTCTCTAAAATAGTAACTACAAATCCACATTGGGGTTATTACTTTTCTCACAGATTCTTCGATTCCACATCCCATGATGATTGATTTTGTGTATTATTATTGCAGAAACGTGTGGTGATTCGGAAACAGAAGTATGCATTTGCAAAAATAAATCAGACTCAATACACATTGGGAATAGCCATTCCCCTCTCAGGTCAATATCGATTTGACGGGGAAATAGAACTAAGAAGAGATGGCCAAGGAATCGATGTCACTCATTACTTTGAAGGAGTCCATGAATCTCGCAAATGGAGAGTTAACCCTGACTGGACCTACTGTGAATATATAACAGGGGAGCACCCGGAGCTCGCAACTAAAGAAGATTTGGTTATTCATTTCCTTCGTATGATTCAAACTGCCCATCCGTCTTTTGCTTGGAAAAACACCGGTATCAATCGGGGACATGGAAAGAAAGAAGAATTATTTGAACAAGATATTTACAAATGTAAGTTTCTTTTTTTCTTTAGTTTCAATTTTTAAACGCATTTATTTTTTGGATTTGGATGCTAAATAAAAATGTGCAACTATTACCTATATATTATGTACTTATGTAATTAGCATTTTATTGTCGAATAGGCCAGAAAGATTTGGTTCAAAGTTTGGTTTTTGACGCCAACGTCACAGGAGGCTTCACATCCAACAAACAGTGGAAATTAAATGATTCTGAAAGGTAACTATACTAAATGAACGTTTGGCAGTGATACCTTATTCCACATTGTTACATTGCATTCCTCTCAGTTTATACAATACGATGTTTTAATGTTATAATTAAATAATATGGTTTCATTAATAATGTGTATAGTATACCTACAATTAAGAAATATGGGTATTGTGGTGGTGTACAAATTCCTTAAAATAATCTTATTATAATGATAATTTTCGCTATTACCTTGCATACATTTAAGCCCCTTATCAAAGATGTACAAGGAAGCTACATCTAAGGTATAGCTGTGTTTGATTCCACAATTTTCATCAAAAAAGGTTCTCAATTTTGTTGAACCCACCAGACTTTCATACCCAATTTAATGGATAATTAAACTGTTACTATTACGTAATGACTTTCTATTACTATTCAGTTTGGTACAAAATGAAAGTCTGGTGGTAGTGCATTTGGTTTGATCTGGCTGCATTTACTGCTCTCATACAGAAATGGAAATCAAAACTGTCCCACTTTTTTACATTTTTATTATTATTTAGGTATTATAGATTTTTTTAATTCAATGAATTTACGCATTTGATTTTTGTTAGACAGGTGGCACAAAGCTTTGGAGCTGTCATCGCTTTCATTGCTACACGAAGTGGGCTGACTAGATGGATTGACATTTCACCAGCGGATTTGGGATCTTCTACAGATATGTATGATATTGTAAACTTTTTATTCAAAACGCACTCCTTAATTTAACATGAAAACTCTTTTTTTCAGTCCATTTGTGGATGACAACGCTCATGCCACAGAAGAATTGTGGTACAAAAGAGCTGTGGACAGATTCGACGTGGAGCCAGAGTCGTACGTAATTTCTGTGCCTTTTGACGCAGGAACAAGGAATGACAGTGCTCCTCTTGCCATCGCCACTAGAGCTGTGTTTGTCAAAAAGAACGGTGCTGACTTAAGGCATGCTCCTTTTAGTCCTGTTGCTGTCACCGGAGTCCAATTCTCCTATGAGAAATTTTCAGAAAAGTTCGTCAGCGCAACAAACAAAAACGGAGTAAGAAAAAAATACGTGCGCACAACTGTTGACAAAATTAGTAATGCATACAGTTATAATTTAATTTTTGTTTTAGATATGTACCTCTGATACGGTTAATTGCTATCTATTGGATGATAACGCCTTTATTATCTATACATCTATAGGATTTACAGATGCAGATACAGGTAATATATTAAAGCAGCTATTGTGCAAGTTAATTAGCGCTAACGACTATTATTTACTACCAAAGTGCAAGGGAAAACAATTTCAATTTTATAACAGGGAGATTTTTCGGTGAAGTTGATGCCGACGTTCTTGATCAACTTGTAAGCATGAGTATTTACAAAAGGGTGAAAGTGGTTGACTATCAAGCAATATGTTATCACCCTGTCGCCAAAGCTGGATTTGCTAATATTTTGCTCACGGTAAGAATTTAAGTAACATCTGTGTTATAAATCTGTCTCAAGTCTCAATGTCAAAGTAAAACATCTGACTTTCACTTTGACTATGAGTTGAGAAAGTCTTCCGGAGAAAGTCAATGAACTTTCTCTGAGAGTAAGGACAGAAAATCGTAAGAAGATAAAGATGCAAATTTATTTTTGTATCAAATTCTAAATTGGTGATTTTTTTCTTTTTCAGCCAATAAATCACTTAAAATTCCTTTTCAATTGGTTTGTGGCTAAGTTGGCTTGGCTAGCTCTTCAGATTAATGTCCATAGTCTTTTTTACCCAGACTTTTCTTCTGTCCTCGCCGATGGTAAATCCACACAAAATTATTACACTTAATGATTACTTAAGTTTCATGATGACTGGTTTGACTTAAACTTAAAATTAAAATATCGGAACAAATAGTGGCTTCAGACGATGAACAAGAGGAATACTTTTCAAATTATTTTCCTTTTCTTGAAATGGCTTCTATAAAGAAAAGTCGATTGCGGCCTTGTCATCAGCAATACATCCTTTACACTTATGGTACTGACTACATGAAAGAAATAGGCAGCAAGGACCACAATAACAAAGATTCCAAAAATGAAAAAGTAATTTTTAAACAAGACAATCACCCTAATTGTGGTGATAGTAATGGGTAAGTTATCATAAGAAATAGGCACTCAAAGACTGTTCATTTTAGGTATATTTAAACATAATTATGTAAATGTGGCTACCCTATACTTTTCAGGTTTATTCAAGTAACAAATGTTCCAAAGACAAACTTAATAATGGTAGTGGTTGACGCAAAATGCGAAAGAACTAGAAAGACCAATATTAAGCCACAAGAAGTGGAGTACATTTTAGATGATGAAGTGGTAAATGCTACTTTGGAGAATGAAATGCTCCTCCAGGTTTGCAGAACACCCTATATTTCAACTATGTACAGAAAAAGGCCAAAAAGTTGCTTCGCTTACCATGAAAAGGTTATATTTCAATTTCTAAATATCATAAAAACAATACAAATACCTGTAAGGACGTTTTTAACATTTTGGAAACTAAATGTCATTATAGGAAAGTCAACTAGGTGAAGACTGCGGAGGTTTAGCAACCTCAACCTGCATTGAGACATCGACCACTTTAATAACACTGCTCATTTTAGCTGTAATCTACAATTACTTCTAGAAGAACCTGCCGACAACGAATATTATCTAATTAATTAGTAAAGTACATATTTGATGTATTGTACCATGAAACGATTCGCCTTACAATACCTAAATCAACTAACGAAACTAGTCAACTCAACTATAATACCTCCGATGCTTTCACTACGTACTTAATACTTTTCATCAATGACTGCAAGAGTTCCATTAGATATTAATTTTCAAAAATTCGCTAAATACATATAATGTAGTATGCGTAAGTTTAAATGGTATACTAGTAATAGAAGGAAAGCTATCTAATTAATTAAGATACTTTTATTTCCTATTGGTAGCCTTTTGTAACGGAAGTGTAGTTAATAACCTCTTAGTTCGTTAGTACACGATCTAAATTAATTAACGTAGCGAAATTGGTCATCAGTAATGCATATGGCAAAGATTTTAGATGGATGCTTGTAGATGATTTATCCAAGTAATACTTTAAAGAAAAATGAACTTTTAGTGTACCTCGTTAGTTGTATAATGAAATGATGAAGATGGAAAGTTAAAAAATTACAAGACTTCAGAAGACAAACAATATGTATTCTAGTGAAAACTTTCCTTCCATTCTGCCTTTCCTGTGGTATATATATGTCACCGTCTCTGAGAGCATTTAGCCTACGATAGCACAAACACATCTATAGGCTAGGCTAAGATATGAGCGCACCGCATCATTCCGCCCGTGAAGTTACTTATGTTACTCAATGGCCAATGGTACTGAACATGTAAACGTCATTATTTATTCGTTATCTGAGATAGTAATAATACAAAGAATTACGATTCTAAGTGTAATAGTCATACTACATCATACTGTATGATATATAAAAGAAAACAAGAAAGTTAAATGTAAATGTTTTAAAGTGTTCACTGTGGTTTGAAGGAAATAAGAATGGAGATCCCCGAGTATTTCACTAATTATTCTGTTCGTAATGCAGATCAGTTTCCCACAGATTCTGCTTACGAAGAAATGAAAGCAATTCTTAAATTGCAAAAAGGTGATACGTTAGAAAATAATGCAGATTAGGCAAAGTGGTCTCAAAGACGGTGACATATATTTTTGACAATAAATTCTTGTTACACTAATACTAGAATTCACTTACTATCTGTAATACTACAGTAATTTTAAATATAGGTGCCTGGGATTTATAATCCTAAAGTTAAAGCATTAAACGTCCATAATAATTGTAATCACTCATTAAATAGTTATATATATAGGTATTTAGTATCCATCATTGAATGATGAAACTCAGAACATATATAAATATAATGAGAGTTAATAAGTATCGCTTTCCGTCAGGTGAAAAGCAGCATTAAATTCAATTAAATTCATTATTTTTTGTTTAATTATTGTAATGTAATCGTATTGTCATGTGGTACTGACCACTGCCACGCCTGTCCGTCAGGGCTTACTGGCTTAGGCGTTTTCCTTTTCGTGATTCCCTAGTATAATTTTGTTAATGCTCTTATGACTAAAATAACGATGTCGTTCTGCCATTCGTGCCATTATTTACGACTTTTATTGCATATAATGTACAAAATACATGGCTTAATAAGTTCGATTGTATTACAACACTAACGAATATAGTTAAACTCTGAATTTCTTCTCTGTCTTGTCATTTGCTCTACTTTTATTAATTATTGAGCTTTAAGTCCCAATAATTCTTGAAATTAACAGATTCGAACAGTCAGACTAATAACAAAACGTAGAATTTTATTTATAAACATAAGACATCAATTATCAAATTCATTGAGACGTTTATGACAATTATCTAAGCTTAGATAATGTGCTAGGTAAGAACTTATCACACGTCGACTCGTCACTACGAAATCTTGAGTAAGTCTGTGGAAGTGTACACATTTCATCGTAATCTAGGATATTGTTTAGACATAGCATAAATCATGTATGTATTACAAACTACCTTAGTAACTACTAACTACTATAAATTTCGGACACTCCCACCTTGAATCATTTACTTAAATAAAAGATTCAACTATTTTTACATTGTATATGTCAGTATTAATTTAATTATATAACACTATCAACTGCATCCTTGTAGGAAATGATGGGTGACACTGCCAATCCTATTTTCAATAGTTTACACTCTTTAGCACTGAGTTCCATGAGATACAATCGTTGTATTGGTCGTAAATATGTTCCATTTATAGTTTTCACACTAACTACACGCACGTAATTATCTTTTCCAGGGAACAACTCCACTACTTTTCCAAGTGGCCAATCAATACGTTTTTGTTCATCACTTCCGATTAAAACAATATCTCCAATTTCGATTTGTCTTGAAATTTTTTCATTTTTATTATGTATTAACTGACTGAGATATTCTTTTCGAAAACGCTTTTTCAAGTCTTCTAAAATCTTCTGTCGTAACTTACATCTTTGGTTTGTTGCCTTTGAATCCAAGATATCCAAATCCGTTATAGAATGTAATTTAATTTCCTTCAAGAACAAGTTAGGTGTTAATGGTAACAAGGCATCCATTTCATCAGAAATATAAGTTAACGGTCTTGAATTCAATACATTTTCACTTTCGCATAACACTGTATATAATTCTTCGTAAGTTAGGCATGCTTTTCCTAGAATTCTTCGTAAAAGATTTTTAACAAGACCAATTAGTCGTTCAAAAAACCCACCCCACCAAGATCCAGTTGGCACATTGAATTTCCAATCTATCTTCTGAATATTCGTTTCTGATTGAATTTTCGTCCAATCCAAACTTTTCATGTAATTGTCAGCACCAACGAAATTCTTTCCATTGTCTGAGTAAATGATTGACGGTCGACCTCTTCTAGATATAAATCTCCGTAGAGCTTCCAAAAATACTTCAGTTGACATCGCTGAAACTAATTCCAAATGGATAGCTCTGTACACAGCACAGGTGAAAATGACAATCCAGCACTTATTTCGATTTTTGATGTATAATGGTCCAGTTAAATCCACTCCTATCACTTCAAATATAGCGGCATCTTTGACACGGTCATTTGGTAAAGGAGCTGGAAATGTATTTGCTGGTTTAGCAGTGAATCTTTTGCATTTTCTGCAATCCAGGAAAACACTTCGAATAGCACTTCGAGATTTAACTATCCAGTACTTTTCTCTTAAATTTGACATCACGATTTGACTTCCCGCATGTAATAAATCCTCATGATAACTTCGAATTATTGTATCCACTAAAGGATGTTTATGGGGAAGCAATATTGGAGTTTTAAAATCCAGATTATCTTCTCTCATCAAGATCTTTGTTTTCATTCGTAGTATTCCATTGATGTCTTCAAATGTTTGCAAATTACAAAATACATCAGAATTTTCTCGCAAAGCTTCTGCTTGAATTAATTTTGCAATAAGAAATTCAGTATTTTTGATTTCCTGTGCAGTTATGAATCCTGACTTTCTTTCTAGGTAAGTATATCCAAACTTCCTTTCTGAATGGACAATCTTCAAATTGTTTACAAACCGAATTAACCAGGATAACATCCGTACAATTTTCCAATAACAATTGGAATAGGAAGAAATCCAAGTTGTAGTTACAGTATGTTTTTTCATACCACTGATATTGCACATAGTCATTTTCTTCCTTTCAGCTGAAATGATTTTTTCATCAGGAAAAATTTCAACTTTCGGCCAGTCTTCTTTGTTTAATTTTAACCATTTTGGTCCCTCCCACCAGTGAGAATCGAGTAATGCTTTTACAGTACATCCACGCGACGGAAGATCTGCGGGATTCTCACTACCTGGAACATGATTCCAAAATGCCAATTTGCTTAGTGAACGAATTTCTGCAACTCGATTCCAAACAAAAGTTCCCCATGCTTCATCATTTTTTATCCAGTATAATGCGTTCATACTGTCAGTCCAGTAAAAGCAGGGAATTTCTTCTAAATCCATATCTTTCTTAACAACTGCAGATAAACGACAGGCAATCAAGCACGACATTAACTCCAATCTTGGTATAGATAATGTTTTCTTGGGAGCAACTCTTGATTTTGCTTGAACCAAATGGACTTCTATTTTATTTTTGTATTCAATTCGGAGAAATACACATGCTGCATAAGCTACTTTGCTTGCATCTCCAAAAACATGCAAAGACCAGTTTTGTTTATTTGATTCTTCTCCGCCAAACCATCGTGGTATAACAACTTCTTTCACTGTTGAAAACTGTTTTATCCAAGAGTTGAATTTGCTGTAGATTTCCTTTGGTAATTTTTCATCCCAATTAGAATTTATTTTCCAGATTTCTTGCAGCAAAATCTTGGGATATAATGATATCGGTGATGTAAAACCAATGGGATCGTAAATCCGATGTGCTGCTGATAAGATACTTCTCTTTGTTTCAAATATTTCCTTTTCATCGAACATACTTGAAAAATCACATTGCAATGTATCAGTAGCTAAATCTCATGTTAACCCGAGAAGTCCAACTTTCTTCTCCAAATCTTGTTCACATGCATTCGATATCCATCCTCTCAAGTCAAGTTGACCATTCAACATAATTGAGACTGCTTCATTCTTAAACTTTTCTAAAGAATGTTTATCCTCCAAACTAATCACTACATTGTCGACGTAACAAGAAGTTTTCAGTTTATTCGCTGTATCTTCATATTTTTCACTTGCTGTATCCAATAAATAATTTATAACAGCAGCCAATAGAAATGGGCTTGATTTCAATCCAAAAACAACCCTCCGGTGTCTGAAAATTTTTATTTTGGTTATAGCATCTCCCTCCCACCACAGAAATCTGACATAATTTCTGTCTTGAGGTCGAATGCTTATTTGAAGAAACGCCCTTCGAATGTCAGAAATTACTCCGTACTTATTCATTCTGAATCTTGATAGAATAGACGGAATGAGTTCTAATAAATTAGGTCCCTTTTGTAAACAATCATTTAAACTGAGACTTCCTTTTTCTTTAGCACTTGCATCGAAAACAGGTCTCACAGGAGTAGTTAAACTTGATGGATTAAAAACGGGTCTGTGAGCAATGTAGTGACCAAAATTATTCATTTCTTCAACTGGAACCTCTTCTATGACTCCTTCGGCAATCCATTCGTTAAATACATTCTGGTATGCATCCCGTTGACTCTTACTTAATTTCTTTGTCATCGAAATCAATCTTTTCTCTGCTAACATCCTGTTAGTTTTCAAAGGAGGATGTCCTTCAATCCACGGTAAGGTAACTTCAAACCTATTTTCTTCATTAATCACAACAGTTTTCAAAAAATGTTTCATTGTGACATGCTGATACTCTTCTTTTGATAAACGATCAGTAGTATCATTAATGCCAAGAGAATCCAAACTCCACAGATCATGAATGTCAGCTTCTTGAACCAAAAGTGAGTGTACTAATAGTGTAGTATCATAACTTATTTTCTGTTTACTTATTGGAATCTTTCCCATCATTGTCCATCCTAAATGCGTTTCAATCGCTGTTAATCCACTATCTAATTGACATATTTTCCCAGTCATTATATCAAGTATTGTAACGTAGTTACTATTGGTAATATTTATGAAGTTGTAGTTGTTATAAACAAAGTCATAATTTTGAGGGATAATTGTATGAATTAGAAGAGAAGTAAAAATAGTAGTGAGACGGTGACAAGTCGGTTAGTAGTTATTCTTGTCACTCTTCTTCAAATCAAAGTCCCTACCAAAATAGTATGTCAAATTGAACTAAACTGTTGTAATAAACTATTGCTGAGACTGTCTACTTAGAAAAAGAACCTGATTTTCTTGACATGGCGACCGTAGGATAGAAGTAGCAGTCTCGAGAAGAATTTTTTTCTGGACTCAAACGAAGATTTGGAGACCCTAGAAAAAAGCAACAGTTTTTTCTGGAGAGAGAAGATTTTGAGTCACTTTTGGTCTGGGAGAGAAGATATTAACAAGATTTTGATTATTCTAAGAAAAATTCATCATGGAAAATTTAAAATGCTGTCGAGATTCATTAAGGGCAAGTTTTGAAAGGATTGCTGCGGATTTGGTAGTTTAATTGGCATCAGATGTACCTGAAAAATTAGGAATTACCAAATTGTTCAGTCAGCTAGCAGAACTAGCCACAAGTATCCAGGAACTCGATGGGAAAATAGGAGACATGATTGAATTAGATGCTGAAGAAGAATATAATCTTGAATTTGAAGAAGCTACTGTGTACAGATGGAAATATATTGCACTTCAAGTAGAAGTTGAGGATTGGCTGGGATTGCCGTTTCTGTCTCTTAAGAAAAGTCCAAATTTGTATAAGCCTGAGCAGAAGAGTGGACTGGATTTTCCCGTCTGTCAGGAGAGTGGACAAATAGTTGCTGCCGCTGAACTCGTCAGGAGTCATGCAGAAGTTGCTGCCGCTGAACTCTTAGAGTGTCGTCTCTTCGAGAGTCATGCAGATGAAGTTACTGCCGCTGAACTCGTCAAGTGCCGTCTTGCCGAGAATCATGCAGAAGAATTTGTTGTAGATGGTCATGCTGAAGAATTTGATGTAGCTGGCCATGCTAAAGAAGTTGCTGTCACTGAAGTCGTCAGGACCCCATTTAAAGTAAGAAAGGACAGAAATGTTTTAAAATTTCTGTGGTGGGAGAATGCCGACCAGAGGAAAGTAAGAGAAAATAACATGAAAAGTTGGAAAAATTGGCTGGACACATTTGTTGCAAAAAAGAGTCAATTTTATGTGGACAACAAAGAAGTTTCTTGTGTTACTGCAATCTTAAGATGTGAAAATTCTGATGTAAGACATAAAGTGAAATTCGACAAAGAGGTTCAGTATCGCTTGGAAAATTGGAAAGTCATCTTTCATCTTTCAAGATTTGAAATTGTGATTGAGATTTCATATTCATTAGTAATGTATTCTAAAGTTTTGTTGAATAGTACTTGGAATGATACAAAATGGAAATTGCCCATTATTGACAATGGTTGATTAAATTATAATGTTAGAATGTAGTTTGAGTTTTCCAAGAAGTGTAAAACTCAAAGGTGGGAGTATCAAGTATTGTAACGTAGTTACTATTGGTAATATTTATGAAGTTGTAGTTGTTATAAACAAAGTCATAATTTTGAGGGATAATTGTATGAATTAGAAGAGAAGTAAAAATAGTAGTGAGACGGTGACAAGTCGGTTAGTAGTTATTCTTGTCACTCTTCTTCAAATCAAAGTCCCTACCAAAATAGTATGTCAAATTGAACTAAACTGTTGTAATAAACTATTGCTGAGACTGTCTACTTAGAAAAAGAACCTGATTTTCTTGACACATTAGTTTGCCAGCAATATCTGCACCAATTAACATGTCAATTTCAGTGGAGATCCCATCAATATCGGTAAATATGACTTCTTTTTCCTTAAATTCTGCAATCCAGGGACCTTTTGATACAGAAGTTATATTTCCACATATCTTATCTTGATCCAAAACCGAAATGCGACACTTATAGTCTCTATCCAATGCAAATACTGAAATCTCATAGCGATCATGAACTATTTCTCCAGATTCCAGTCCACCAAACAAACTATGGATGATTTTTTCTTGTCCAACTCTTTTCAAATCAAAGTATTTTATTATCTTCTTAGATAAGTAAGTTCTCTGTGAACCGTCATCTACAACAATTCGGATAACTTTCTCCTTTCCGTTGCCAGTAACTCGAGCTTTCAAAGTTTTCAAAGCTACTTCACTGGAACAAGTCTGATTAGCTAAAATGTTATCCTTATTCTCTTGAATAACGCTGATTTCAGATGCAAACTTCTTATTTTCAGTTTTACGTGTAGCTAACTCTGGACACATCATGACAAAATGTTTTTTCGAACAGATATCACAAGCTATCTTCGAATTTGAGCATTTGTTTGAACTTGACACATGTCGTATCTTCAAACACGAGAAACAAGCTTTTTTTCTGCATGACAATCTTTTTCCTGTCTTCAAAAGACATCTTTTTCCCTTGAAAACACCTGTGACTTGCATGCATTCCGTCACAGAAAATACAACAATCAGTTTTCTTTCCAGATTCTTGATTCCCGAAAAATAAACCAGTAGCGGTAGGAATATCTTCCTCGATTTCCTTCTTCCTGTATAATTTTCCTTTATTTTCCACAGAAATTCCAAATCCGGAATAAGAGTAAGCATATACTAGCAGAGCATACCCTTTATTATGACTCCTTAACTAAAAGTACACTTATTTTTGCTTATTTTTACACTAATATAAATTCAAATAAATTCGAAATGTTTTGAATAAATTCAAATAAATTCGAAATGTTTTGAATAAATTCAAATAAATTCGAAATGTTTTGAATAAATTCAAATAAATTCGAAATGTTTTGAATAAATTCAAATAAATTCGAAATGTTTTGAATAAATTCAAATAAATTCGAAATGTTTTGAATAAATTCAAATAAATTCGAAATGTTTTGAATAAATTCAAATAAATTCGAAATGTTTTGAATAAATTCAAATAAATTCGAAATGTTTTGAATAAATTCAAATAAATTCGAAATGTTTTGAATAAATTCAACTAAATTCGAAATGTTTTGAATAAATTCAAATAAATTCGAAATGTTTTGAATAAATTCAACTAAATTCGAAATGTTTTGAATAAATTCAAATAAATTCGAAATGTTTTGAATAAATTCAAATAAATTCGAAATGTTTTGAATGAATTCAAATAAATTCGAAATGTTTTGAATAAATTCAAATAAATTCGAAATGTTTTGAATAAATTCAAATAAATTCGAAATGTTTTGAATAAATTCAAATAAATTCGAAATGTTTTGAATAAATTCAAATAAATTCGAAATGTTTTGAATAAATTCAAATAAATTCGAAATGTTTTGAATAAATTCAAATAAATTCGAAATGTTTTGAATAAATTCAAATAAATTCGAAATGTTTTGAATAAATTCAAATAAATTCGAAATGTTTTGAATAAATTCAAATAAATTCGAAATGTTTTGAATAAATTCAAATAAATTCGAAATGTTTTGAATAAATTCAAATAAATTCGAAATGTTTTGAATAAATTCAAATAAATTCGAAATGTTTTGAATAAATTCAAATAAATTCGAAATGTTTTGAATAAATTCAAATAAATTCGAAATGTTTTGAATAAATTCAAATAAATTCGAAATGTTTTGAATAAAATCAAATAAATTCGAAATGTTTTGAATAAATTCAAATAAATTCGAAATGTTTTGAATAAAATCAAATAAATTCAAATAAATTCGAAATGTTTTGAATAAATTCAAATAAATTCAAATAAATTCGAAATGTTTTGAATAAATTCAAATAAATTCAAATAAATTCGAAATGTTTTGAATAAATTCAAATAAATTCAAATAAATTCGAAATGTTTTGAATAAATTCAAACAAATTCGAAATGTTTTGGGTAAATTCAAATAATTTCGAAAAGCTTTGAGTAAATTCAAATAAATTCGAAATGTTTTGAGTAAATTCAATAATTTCGAAATGATTTGAATAAATTCAAATAAATTCAAAATGTTTTGAATAAATTCAAGTAAATTCAAAATGTTTTGAATAAATTCAAGTAAATTCAAAATGTTTTGAATAAATTCAAATAAATTCAAATTGTTTTGAATAAATTCAAATAAATTCAAAATGTTTTGAATAAATTCAAGTAAATTCAAAATGTTTTGAATAAATTCAAGTAAATTCAAAATGTTTTGAATAAATTCAAGTAAATTCAAAATGTTTTGAATAAATACATTTGTTTTGATTCCGCTACTGTTTTATATCCGTTTTGCAATGGTTTATTTACTTTCATTGTATTTAGCTATGAAAATGTGTAATAATATTTGTAAACAGAAAGTAATGCACACTGCTGAAGAGGTAGCTGTAGAACATTTTAGGAATGTTCAGAAAGAAGAACTGTTCCCTGATCCAAATGCACCTGAAAGGCAGTGGCCTGTTAAATACTATGTAAATGCTAGAAAAATTAATACACCGATTCCACCGTCAGAGGACAAAAGGGCAACTCTGGGCGACGACATTGATCCCCTACTCTTTAAAGTCGACCTTAAGAAAGACTCTCATTTTGGAACTAGTGTCAATACTAATTTTAGTGCCGTTCATGTCCCGACAAGCATTTATGACAAAAGTAAGTGACAATGACAAATGTGAAATATTTTATTGGGGCACAATATTTTCTAGGTGTGCTTTCTATTGTTTAGCTGATCATTAATTGTTAATTATAATGCAGGGCTCGATGTCCTTGAGGGAATCGAATGGACTTCCAAATTAGATCCTTATTTCATTACTAATTATCAGAGTAACCCTTTACTGTTGTGGCAATACTTCTGCAGTTACAAAGGATTTTTCAGACAATACCCCGGTATATCTTCAACAATTATATATTACTTCGTTTCTTTTATTAACATGGCGTTGCTACTCTTTAATACGGAAAATCTTACTCTTAATGATTGTAGCCATAAAGTGGCCGAATGACAATGACGACAAATATAATCCAGATCTTTTTGATTGCCGAACAAGACCCTGGTACATCGCAGCGGCAAACTCTCCTAAAAATATTATTATTTTACATGATGTGTCAGGATCAATGACAGGGCTTCGCAGAGAAATTGCTAAACGCGTGGTATTCACAATTTTGGAAACTCTTACAGACAACGACTATGTAAATGTCTACAATTTTTCTGACGAAACTCTGCCAGTCGTACCTTGTTTTAGGGATGGACTTGTTCAGGTAACATTTTGATGTTTCATCACTTCATGTGAGTTTACTTTACGTAATTAAAAAAATTGTTGACCCTACTCAGGCAAACCTTGAAAACATACGAGAATTCAAATTAGGCTTGGATCAGGATCGTACATCTGGAGTTGCCAACTTTACAGCTGCCCTTAATACTGCCTTTGATATCTTGGAGAAGGTATGACATTAAAATTATTTACATTTCCATAAATAGCATCGTAAATCGTGAAGAACGATTTTCATGAAAATATACAAATGATGAAATATTTATTTGCACGTAGTATCGCAACTTAAATGGTTGCGAATCTTCAAACTGCAACGAAGCAATTATGTTAATAACCGACGGAGTCCCATACAAATACGAAGAAATTTTTAACGACCGAAACAGAGACCCAAGTGCTTACGGACCAGATGACCCGGGAGATACGCAGCGTAAAGTACAAACCAGGGTTTTCACCTATTTGTTAGGACGGGAAGTAACCCAGAAAGGCGAAGTTCTTTGGATTGCATGCAATAATAAAGGTAAGTTATTTTTCTTGATAAGAATCTTTCATAAATTCTAATTTTGGATATTTTCTTTATACAAAGAATTTTTTCCTTGGAGAATATAAATTTTTATTTTACGACTGACTGACATGTATGAATACTTAGTGAGCTTTTCCTGAGTAGGATATTACGTGCACATAACCACATTGGGAGAAGTCCAGGAGAAAGTTTTGAAGTACATGTGGATAATGTCACGACCCATGGTCCTGGAACAAGAGCACACGGTTTCTTGGACGCCAGTTTATGCTGATATTGCGGTTAGTGCAGCACCGATAATAATAATTGCATTTCCTGATACAATTATTATTAATTTCTGGAAATGAAAAGGGAATGTTTTGTAGCATTTGCAATTTCCATTAATGAAAATCAATATGCAATTAATGAAACAGGAAATTGTGGAATCTGACTGGTTATGGGATATGAAAAACCGAAAGCGACAGAAGGAGCGCTCTGAACGCTACAAGATTTTCGTGAAGAAAATGCAAAATGAAACGGAAGGTGATAAATTCTACGTTGCAAGCGATAGTGAACCAAAGAGAATCTCTGGAAAGCGTGTGGCTGAATTTCTGGACTATGGAATGACGAATCCCGACGAGGAGGCTTTGCGTATGAAATTTGCCCTGGAAGAGCGCAATGAAAGAGTAATTACCTATTTCCCATGTAGTACATATTAAACACAGGGTTCAAGGGTTCCTTGTGATATTACATTACAGTCACTTTCTATATAAAGTCAGCAAAATAGACAGCTCTACTTTTAAAACTCCTATTTATACCTGACTAAAACTTGGGCAACAAATAATTCCCCTTATTTAGGACAAATCTCAGGTCCGGGGCAATAATGCAATGAGCGTTCATGAAATCCAGTGCAATTATAGCTGCCAGCATATTTTTCTTGTCTCTAGTCTAGAGTCTAGAATCTAGCAAGATATTAGCAGTAGAAGCTATGTAGGTAGTTTTAGAGTTGAATTGGTTGGTGGGTATTGTTGGTAGTGATAATTGGTTGGATTTGGTTGGATTGATTTGTAAACCTTAAGAACATGTACGTGCATTGAAAACCAGGTGACACGACGGAAAAGAATAGAATGTGATGAAAATGGGATAATTTATTAATGATTGAATGTTTTTGTGCTACCCTGTACGACGTGGTGGTGACAACAGGCGTATTTGCATCTGTGGGGTCCAGAAAGAAAGTTCCAGTTCATGATTTCGGTGTCCCTTCCGGTTTTCGACACGAGGAATACGACAGTAAGGAGAGACAAAGACAAAGCTGACAAAGAGGTACAGTCGTACAGTGCTCCAACTTTGTTCCATTCATTGTTGTGCACTTGTGTGTGTGACACTTCATTTTTCCTAATCTTTTCTTCGCCATTTATATTTTCTCTATTTACATTTAATGATTGTTATAAAATTATGTATTCGACTTCATTTAATTTTCCAGGTGAAAATTGCAAATTTCTTGGGCGTTGTTGGAACTGACATCCCCATAAAAGAAATCCAAAAAATTATCTCGCCTTTCAAACTCGGTGTGAATGGTTATGCCTTTGCCATCACTGAGAATGGATACATTGTCTTTCATCCTGATTGGAGACCTTTGGTAAATGTAAATGTCAATTAAGTTTTCCGTGCAAATCAACTTTTAAACAATTGTAAATATATATTTTTTTCAGCTAATCGATATTCTTAAACCAAATTACAACACTGTAGACCTTACCGAAGTAGAACTGGTAGACTTAGATATCGAAAGAAATCAAGATGTCGAATTACTTGGCGTAATTCTTGAAAACTTATTATAATCTTAAATATTTTAATATTGCAGTACGGAACCCCCTTATAATAAATTCCTTTCCTTTAGATGCGGAAGGATATGATAGACCAGGAAGTAGGACCAAGCCGTGCCAAGACATTGGAAGTTAGAATACCTCAAGACGAATTTGTAAGTCTTTAAAAAACTAAAAACTATAAATATGCACATTGGATTGGGGCATTGGGGTTATATACTTTTCTCACAGTAGAATCCTCTATTCCAAATTCTATATGATGATTGTTAGATTGTTACGATAATTTTGTTTATTACAGAAACGTGTGGTGATTCGGAAACAGAAGTATGCATTTGCAAAAATAAATCAGACTCAATACACATTGGGAATAGCCATTCCCCTCTCAGGTCAATACCGATTTGACGGGGAAATAGAACTAAGAAGAGATGGCCAAGGAATCGATGTCACTCATTACTTTGAAGGAGTCAATGAATCTCGCAAATGGAGAGTTAACCCAGACTGGACCTACTGTGAATTTGTAAGAGGAGAACACCCGCATCTCATAACTAAAGAAGATTTGCTTATTCATTTCCTTCGTATGATTCAAACTGCCCATCCGTCTTTTGCTTGGAATAATACCCGTATCAATCGGGGACATGGAAAGAAAAAAGAATTATTTGAACAAGATATTTACAAATGTAAGTTTCTTTTTTTCTTTAGTTTCATTTTTTAAATGCATTTATTTTTGGATACTAAATATAAATGCGTATTTACTACCTATGTATTATGTACTTTTATTGTTGGGTAGGCCAGCAAGATTTGGTTCAAAGTTTGGTTTTTGACGCCAACGTCACAGAAAGCTTCACACCCAGCAAACAGTGGAAATTAAATGATTCTGAAAGGTAACTTTCTATTACTGTTTGGTTTGGTACAAAATGAAAGTCTGGTGGTAGTGCATTTGGTTTGATCAGGCATGCTGCATTTACTGCTCTCATACAGAAATGGAAATCAAAACTGTCCCACTATTTTACACTTTTGTTATGATTTAGTTATTACGGATTTTTATAATTCAATGAATTTACGCATTTGATTTTTGTTAGACAGGTGGCACAAAGTTTTGGAGCTGTCATCGCTTTCATTGCTACACGAAGTGGGCTGACCAGATGGATTGACATTTCACCCGAGGATTTGGGATCCTCTACAGATATGTATGATATTGTAAACTGTTTTTATTCAAAACTCAATCCATAATATAAAATTTAACATGAAAACTCTTATTTTCCAGTCCATTTGTGGATGACAACGCTCATGCCACTGAAGAATTGTGGTACAAAAGAGCTGTGGACAGATTCGAAGTGGAGCCAGAGTCGTACGTAATTTCTGTGCCTTTTGACGCAGGAATAAGGAATGACAGTACTCCTCTTGCAATCGCCACTAGAGCTGTGTTTGTCAAAAAGAACGGTGCTGACTTAAGGCATGCTCCTGTTGCTGTCACCGGAGTCCAATTCTCTTATGAGAAATTTTCAGAAAGGTTCGCTAATGTATCAAGCAAAGTAAGTCAAAATACGTACAGCGAGATTCCAAAGTCAAGCAACAGGTACATGGTGCTAAAATTCGCGACGTGCTTCTAATGCATATCTGTATTCAAGTTTTTAACTGGTGCCTATGTTGCGTGACTTATGAACCTCGCTGTAATAAATAAATGCTATTAAATAAAAAAAGTTAGGTATATAAGCAGGAGAGGTGTAATGTAATTAATTTTTGCTTTAGATATGTACCTCAGATACGGTTAGTTGTTATCTACTGGATGATAACGCCTTTATTATCTATACATCCATAAAATTTTCAGATACAGGTAACATTTTAAGGCAACAAGTGTGCAAACTACTGCTAACTATTATTTATTATGAAAATGCGAGAGAAAACGATTTCAATTTTATAACAGGGAGATTTTTCGGAGAAGTTGATGCTGATGTTCTTGATCAACTTGTAAGCATGAGTATCTACAAAAAAGTGAAAGTGGTTGACTATCAAGCGATATGTTACCACCCTGTCGCCAAAGCTGGATTTGCTAATATTTTGCTCACGGTAAGAATTGAAGGAGCATCTGTGTTACAAATTTTTGTCATAGTAAAAGTAAAACGTCTGACTTTCACTTTGACTATGAGATTAATTAAAACAAAATTAAAACATCTCACGAATGGAGAAAGTCTTCCGGAGAAAGTCAATGACTTTCTCCGGGAGTAAAGACAGAAAATCGTAAGATAAAGATGCAACTTTATTTTTGTATCAAATTTTAAATTGGTGATTTCTTTTTCAGCCAATAAACCACTTAAAATTCTTTTTCAATTGGTTTGTGGCTAAGTTGGCTTGGCTAGCTCTTCAGATTAATGTCCATAGTCTTTTTTACCCAGACTTTTCTTCTGTCCTCGCCGATGGTAAATCCACAAAACATTATGACACTTAATAATTACTTAATTATTCAAAATAACTTAAAATATCCATACAAATAGTGATGTCGGCAAACAATGATTTGGAGCCAGACAATCCTCTTCCTTTTCTTGAAATGGCTTCTATAAATAAAACTCGATTGCGGCCTTGTCATCAGCAATACATCCTGTACACTTATGGTACTGATTACATGAAAGAAATCAATATCAAGGACCATAATAACAAAGATCCCAAAACTGAGAGAGTAATTTTTAGACAAGACAATCATCCTAACTGTGGTAGTAGCAATGGGTAAGTTGTCGTAATGAAAAAAGCACTCAAAAAGTGTTAATGTTAGTTATATTTAAACAATTATGTAAATGTGGTTACCCCATACTATTCAGATTTATTCAAGTAACAAATGTTCCAAAGACAAACTTGATAATGGTAGTGGTTGACGCCAAATGCGAAAGAACAAGAAAGACCAATATTAAGGCGCAAGAAGTGGAGTACGTTTTAGAAGATGAAGTGATAAATGCTACTATACAGAATGAAATTCTCTCTCAGATTTGCCGAACACCCTATATATCGACTATGTACAGAAAAAGGCCAAAAAGTTGCTTCGCTTATCATGAAGAGGTATACTTTAAGTTCTAAATATCATAAAAACAATGCAAATGCGAAATGCCTGTATGGATCTTTTTAACGAAACTAAATGTCATTATAGGAAAGTCAACTAGGTGAAGACTGCGGAGGTTTAGCAACCTGCATTGAGACATCGATCACTTTAATAACACTGCTCAGTTTAGCTGTAATCTACAATTACTTCTAGAAGAAACTACCGATAACGAATATTATCTAATTAGTAAAGTATCTATTTAATATATGAATAATTAAATTTCGATTCGCCGTACAATACGTAAATCAACTAACGAAACCAGGCAACTCAACTATATATCCAATGCTTTCACCATTTAGTTAATACTTTTCATCAATGACTGCAAAAGCTGCATTAGAATTAGAACTTGGAACTAATTTTCAAGAATACACTAAATACAGATAGCACCCTTTTGGGCAAAAACAATATAATGTAGTATATGTTAAAGCATTAAATATCAATAATTATAGTCACTCATTAAATAGTTATATAGGTACTTATAGTGTTCTATCATTGAGTGATGAATGATACTGTTTGAAAATTTAGAACATAAACGTAATGAAATCTGGTTGGTAAATCTATGTGTTATAATGATTTTCATTTTGCAAATTAAATTCGAGTATTACTCTACGAAAGTTGTACTCGCCGATAAGTTTATTGGTACTTTTGCATTATTATTATTAAATTGTAATTAATGAAAAGAAAAACAATTCTTTAGTTACTAAAACTTGGATCTCGAAATTTAACACAACAAAGTGGCTTTTGGTGGCCGCTGTATTCCCGTTTCGTTTGTCCTGATTCAACAGACCATAGACGAGCCAAATTATCTGAAGAGGCTACAATAGATACAGTGCATACAGTTTCAAAATTTAAAGCTAGAATTCGAATACTGTTGAAAGTTCGCACAAATATTTTTTACCTGTGATAATATATTGACTGTCACCAGTAAAAGCTGCATCCCAAACCCATCTTTGACTAGAACAGTGTAAATCGGTCATCAGGGTAAAATCTTCTACTCTCCAGATTTTGCATGTTTGGTCTGCTGATGTAGTGGCTAACAAACTGGAATAAACGTATAATTTAAGGTATGTATTATGTATGCTATTTTTACAGAAATCTCCCTTTGTCAAAGTTAATATTACAATTACTTTCCGTCAGGTGAAAAACAGCATTTCAAGGCATATCTTTTGTGAGCCTTCATTTTTTGGAAAGGACTTAACTTTAATGGATCTGTTTCACTTGCTGCAAAAAGAAACATAACACACCACGGTAATTTCTTATAGGGTCACTTAATATTTAAAGCCACCGAAAAAACGTTGGAAAAAAAAATATTTGCAAGCTTACATTCTAAGCTCCATATATAGCAGTCCCCTTTATTATTTACAGCAGCCAGAAAGCGACCTAAGGGATCTATTGCAACATGTTGCACTGGCACTGAACTATTTTGATCAGGAACCTAAAAAGGAACAGTTTCCTTTTAGTAAAAAGTTAGAATAAAATACGGCATTTTCTTTATCTCAAATCGTTACCAATTGCTCAGTTCGATCATTTCTTAAATCCCACACGTGAATGTTTCCACTATGATCACTTATAATCAATTCGGTATTATTAGGATGAAGCGTAGCGCAAGTAATGGGAGACGAATGAGTTTGAAACACTTTCTGACATTGTGGACTGCTTGATCTACACAGCAAATTCAAATTAGCAAATACTTCAATCCCTATACTCAGTTTATAAACTAGAATTAATTCCAGTCAACACAAATAAAAATTTTAAATCAAATCGGTCAACTTATCAAAGAATATTGCCATTTTTGATCATTTGCATAAAAATCGTATTCTTCAAACCTTAAATCCCATATCCTTGCGTTATAATCCTCGCCTCCGCTGTACATCCATTGTGCATCGCGATTAAATCCAATCGTTGTAACATTTTTGGACAACCCTTCAAAATTCAAGGAGGGATTTTGGTTTGCAGATTGAATATCATATACTCGAACATGTTGAAAACCAGCTGCTGCAACGAGCCTTCTATCGGGTGTAATGGACAAGTCATTTACTTGCTGAAATGAAATTAAATGGTAATATTAACTGAAATTATGAAATATGGTTGAATAGGTTAAAAAAGTTATTACCGAGTCAGGATGCTGTAAAGTTTTGATACAAATTGATGTATGAACTGCCCACAATTTGATTGTGTGATCATATCCTGCAGTTGCCAAAACTGTATCGCCAACAGAAAGGGGATGATTTGCAGAATTTGCGGAAACAGGTGAAGCTCCACCGACAGAAGTCAACGAGCTTGGATTACTATTGTTCGAAGGATGTATATCTTCATCATCTGGTGGAGACCCAGTTCCGGGGCTGCCCATTTTAGCAGTTTCTTAGATAAATTCAGTATCTTACAAATTCCTCAACGTGTAGCAATGACTTAATTTAAATAAAGGATCTAGGAATTTAAAAAAATACATCACATTACGATGAAAAGAGTCTAATAATGTGTTCTGCATATTTATTGTATTTTTCACCAGTATTCGCCATGCATTTCCCAATATTTTTAATGAAATACTGGTGATTTGGGATTTCATTTTTACTGCACACATTACAGACACTCTAAAATATTTATATACTAACCTTTGACCTATTTTTCGAGGTTTTGGTGCTAAAATTCACGTTTACTGCAAGAAAACAGGGAAATTCGATGATAACAATGTTTATGTATGCATGTATTTGAAATCCGCGGAGATCTCTGGCAATCCTTTTCCCAAGTTGCTTTGCATTGCATTGCAGCCCTACATTACGCAAAGAAGCATGAACATATTTTTTGAAAACAAATCAATTATTTGATTTATGTTCTTTTTTGATGACTAATCTCAAATTAAATCATATATCATACTAAAAACAACTACCAAATAAGTTTTTTAGCATACAATAAAGCAGCACGGTACATTATCATAGCGGTATTGATAAAATAGCAAATAATATATATCATACGCATTGCAAACATATAACAATAACATACTCTTTAGATGGTAAGTAAAGTCACAGAGTGATAAAATTTGACTTCTTGTTAATGAAATAGCTCAATTCTTCTAAAGGAAAACGAAAACACTTCTATTAACAATAAGAGTGGTGTTGTAGGATAGTTACGGTTAGGAAAACTAAAAGCGTTATAAAATGAATGTTACATTTTATAGTTTGCAGTTTTAGTTTATAGTTTTAATTGAATTCTTATCATTTTATTAAATGTACGGACTGAGACTCCAAAAACTTTTAATACACGATTTTATCAACATAACACTTTAATTATTTGGAAAAATTACGCAATAAGAATTTCACAATTTATATTTTATCTTTATCACTACAACAAAAATCTGCGACGGCTTTTCTCCAACTCATGTCGCTTATCTGTAGAAATGAATATATACTCTCCGGTTTTTGATGCAAATGTCCCTTTTTGAACGGATCGAAGCTTTAACGTAAATCTGGGTCCCAATTCACGAAGAGCTGCTCTTTTTCCTTCTCCTTTGAATTCGTACCTATTATTAAGAATAAATGTTAGTGAAGAGAATAGTAATGGAAAGTTTGTACATCTAGGTATAAGAAGTTGGTATATAATAGCTGCAGCTTATAGATTACCGATGATGACGAACAAATATATAATCTCTTTGATTATGAAAGGTAACCACACGTCTTCCTTTGAATTCTGGTTCATGGTGGAATAATGCGTGAAACATTCTTGACACAGTGCAGCCAAGTTCGGTGTGAAAATTCGTTATTAAAACTTCCGGTTTGTGGCTGGTTATTTCACGCCAATCCCTCTGGAAATAATATTAAATGTGTAACAGGAAACGCAATAATTATTTTATTTAACTTAAACTATTAAAAACTAAATATACCTTAATTGTTTTGGTTAACCTGACGTTATTAAGTTTGAAGAAAGCTGTTAGTCCTTTTGGGAAATGAGTAATAAGCATACTGCCTGTAAAAAGTAAAATGTGCACTTTAGACTTTTATATATTTTGAATGAAAATTAAATTAGAATCTAAATTTAAAGGCCAAAGTGTTGATATTGGTAATTTACTAGGTTTCTTGTTATGTTCATTTATAACAATCATATCAGTGTATCCATTTTCACGTGCTTTGTCAACCATAGTCTTCACTTTTGATTGCCGCCGATGGAAAACAGTAGCCGTAGGAATCATGCGGGCCAATTCTTTGAGAAAGAGCCTGGTAGTCTATAATGAAAATGAATTTTATGCTTAGTACTCGTGAATAGAGATATTTAAGACCTTTCCAAAAAAAATTTCAAATTACCAAGTTTGGATTCTGACAAGAAGTAATGACCACTTTTGGTGTATACTTTTCTCTGCAAAAGTCCTCGAATTCGTCTTGGTTTATCTGGTGGAGGTGAAATTCGTCACTTAGGTCTAGAGTGGTTGATTCAGGGAGTCGAAGGGATTCTAAAGTGTGGGGAACTTTCTTAGGAGGAGCGTCTTCGCCCAAAAGTTGCTCCACTTGCTTACGTTTCACCCGCTCTGCTTTCTTTAACTGTAATTACATAAATATTGCATTTTTTTACATCCATTTACATAATTCACAAATATGAAATCCAAAAGTAATAAATAATCACAGTTAGATTGCTAACCTTTTTCTTTTGTTTTTTGACTTTTGCAACCTCAGTCCTCTTTTTGTATTTGTTCGAGTACTTGTTCACTTTAGCAATTAATCCATCGTACTCAAATTCCGTCATCGTTTCTCCAGTGGTAACGACTTCCTTCCTCTTCTTCAGTTTCTTTACCGGAACAGCCGGAACTTTTACTTCAACTTCTTCATCAGAACTGTCTGACCCCATTGCGGCTCTTTGTGTAGAATTCTTCCTTTTCCAGGTTCAACTTCAACTTCCAACAATTATATTATTGTCAATAATCTTATTCCGTTTATGATAAAGTTTTTAATTACTATTTTCGCTTTAACTACTGCTATCAGCAAATTCAGAACAGTTTACAATCCGTTACAGTGCCTTGGACTGCATGTGGGTATATTATTTGTGAATTTCCCCAAAAATCTATCGCGTAATTTAGTCCCTAGGAAAGGAAATCCTATGATGTTGCTGGTAGTTATATGTTGGCGTTTCATATTCGACTGATTCGACGGTCAATATTTATTTGTGTCAGTAATTTTGTACCTTATTGTTGTTAATTGTATTGTTCTTTGTCATCTGTAATCTGTAATAGAGTGATAGGGCACTCGGGAACAGACCTAAACTAAAGAATTAAGATTGGTAAACTGCGGACTAGTGACACCAAGCATCTTCATCATCTCTCTCGAAGGTTTTTTTACCATTTTTTAACCAAATTTTACCATTTCAGTATTTCCTAAGTCGATTGTGCGAAATATAGCGGAATCAATGCAATTTTAGTTAAGTTATGTATATGTATATTCCACGAATTGCAGAAGACTTCTTTGAAGTTTGATTCCGCTATGCTGCTCACAGTAGATTTAGATTAATTTTGTAAATGCTGAAAGGATCACATTGACTCTCTTACGCAATACTTGCTAATGTATGATATCGTTTTCTTTGTCTTTTTAGAAGGCATCTTATCAGTTGAGTTACAGCAAAAGCTAAAAAACATTTCTTCTCTCTACTCAAGAAATTCGGGAAACGGGGCAGAACAAGTTGGCCATTTTAAATTCGGGGCTAAATGAGTAAGATTGAGTACTTAAGTAAACTGATTGTGTACTTGATTTTTCTAAATTTTTCCTAGCCATAAATAATTTACTTAATATTAGTCTTCACTGCCAAATCGCAAAACAGTGAACACAGTAAAAAAGAATGGCCACTGCAAACGATTCAGCTCCATCAACGCCAGCTCCTTCTGAAAGTGACTGTACTAGCCATGGACACAGAATTCCTCAAAGTATGGATGGAAGAATGGATGAAGAATTTTTCGGAGTTCTTTTTGAGGATGATTTGATTAGTACTCAGAAAAACTTAGTGAATTACATCACCGAATAGTAAGTCCTTTATGCTTTCAGTAAACCAGTTTGATTCTTTAGGTCACTTTAAAAAAAATAAAGTAAAGAATTCTACATAAGAATAGGAATAGGAAATGTCTATTATGTTGTGCTTAACTATTGCATTTATTTGTCACAGCGGTATCGCTCCTTACGATACGATACTGTACTGCTACGACGGATCTCAACCAATACCAGTTCATGGACGTGTTTTAAGTGCATTTTGCCCGTACTTTTTTCAAATGTTCACCTCTCAAAAAAGTTTCCTGCATGGATTTGCAAAATCATACATACTAGATATCGAAGGGGTGCTCTGCTGCAATATTATACAGTATGTCTATGGTTCTATTATGAAATTGAAATAAAATATTTAGTTTAAACTTGGTTAAAAATGTTTGTATAATATAAACATGTATAAAATGCAAACGGATATTTTAAAAAACTAAACTAAATTCTTTTTAATTCAGTTACCTCTACTACGGTCATATCTATATCTGCCCAAGCAACGTTTTCAGTTTGTTAAGAATTGCTCGTGGTTTGGAGCTTTGGCGATTGGTGAGCAAATGCGAAGAAGTTTTGCGTAGGGGTATGAAGAAAGAAAATTGTCATTTTTTGCTGATGCATGCCAAACTGAACCGAATGCATTATATTGAATCCGATATAAAGGTGTTTATGAAAAGAAATAAGATAGATGCCATAAATATTCCATTTTCGAATGGGAGTGCTCAAAATTTTGCAGATTTCACCTACGATCAGGTTTTAGTTACTTTGCCTTAACTTTGCCTCAGAATTTCAATTTTTTATTTTATTGAACACCACAACGTTTGATTTGACACATGGAAATTGGCGCAGCTCTCCTGGACAAAGTAAAGAACCTGGAGAAACCAAAAATTTATCACAGGCCGACAGGTCACTTATGTTTCTGAGATTCGTGGATAACATTTGTAGATTATTTGGCAGTCATACTCTTACGCCACTTAGAAACATCATTTTCCAGAAGTTTAGCAACCTTTTCTCTAATAACTACAGCTGGAGCATTTGCGGCGAATAAGCTACAAATTTTATCCAAAAGGGTCTCAGAAAAATACTTAATCTGTGGTAAATTTTGGTTTCTCCAGGTTCTTTACTTTGTCTACGAACGAATCGTCAATGAGTTATGAATTATGTCTGAAGTAACGTATGCTTACATGATCATGTATTTGCGTTCACGCTTGTTTTAGATACTGCAGTTCTTGGCATCCCGGCCTACTTCAACAAATGAGGAAGAAGAAAAGTGGGCTTTTACTAAAATCTTAGAATGGGCAGGAATGGATCCTAATAACCGTGCAAAGTATGTGAGATATCTGCTAACTACTATCAAGTTAGCTCGTCTTCCGAGCTCTTATCTTATGGCTCAATTCCGCATGAATCCCTTACTGGCTGGGGATAAAAACTGCCAAGAGGTTTACCTCAGAACAATGGAGACCTTAGTAAGCAATCTAGAAGAAAGAGATGAATACACTTTTGGAAGCAATGACAATGGAGAAAACACGAGTACTCTTTGTGAGTTATTGTCGGATTCAGGAGATGAGATAGACGTTGTGAACAATTTTGAAGATGCGGAAGTATACCCCACGCCCTTTAACGAGCATCACCTTGATAGTGAAGTGAAGCCTAAAACCTCTATCGCAAGCACTTTAATTTCAACCCACAGGCACAATACACGTAGAAAGTTTATTCCTTCTCATCGCCATAACCGTAAGAACAAAATAAAACGTGAGAAGCCATGCAACTCTGCAACCAGTAGTCTTTTCTTCGAGCAATCTGGAAATGTCATCAACGGTAATAATATACCTGGAAATGTAGTCACCGATTCATCTGGGAATGTTGTCAATAGTTTATCTGAAATCGTCATTAATGGTGTAGCTGGTAATAATACCATCCATGATATGTCTGGAAATGCTTTCGATAGTCTTTCGCTAATAAAACCCAAAAGACAGAAAACAAAAAACAAAACACGTATCAAAAACCGAACAATTCCTTCAGCTTTTATTCCCAATGAACAGTTTGAAGTTTTTAATGACGTTCCTGCTCTTCCACTAATGGTATTTTCAACAGGGACTAAGGCTCGAAAAAACGTGTTCTATGCCTACAACTTTCAGGTAATATTAATTGACAGGATGGCAAGTGTATACGGGGTACCATTCCAAGCGTGCTTGGCTATTAACGTAATGAAAATGAAATTATTATGTAATCATAGCCATTAAGCAAAGATTTATTGTAAAAATTAAATTCTTTTGTTTTTCAGAATCAGCAGTGCCACGTTTTGACGGAAACTGTGTCTCGTCGGTTTCAGTCATCATTTACTATGAAGGGTAACATTATTCTGGATATTGGTGGCCACTCTCCACAAGGCAGTAGCACAAAAATGGAGTATTTTGATACAACAGGAGTCTTAGCTCCAGCGCCCTTAGTGCAAAAAGGATGGAAAACGGGACCCCATATGAAAGTTCCACGCACAGATTTTGCATTGGTTACGTTTGACGATTTCATTTATGTCGTAAGTTTTAACTCATTTTATATTAATTATCTAATCTTATTTTATGCCAGTTTGCCGGTTGTATTAATGGGCATGAAACCCTGTTGTTTTTTCAAGTTGGGAGGTGTCAATATACTGATTAGCGCAAATCCCTTGATTCATGTGGAAAGACTGGAATCGAGTCCTGATGGTCGTAGACTCTCGAAATGGAACGTCATGTCTCCTATGTTAGTTGGCAGACGAAGCTTTGGTGCTGCAGTGCTCAACAATCATATATTTGTGGTAATTTAAGTTTTCAAGTGCTATACTAATACTCTTCTTGTTTTAACTTGGGAAACCCCTTTTAGCTCAAAGAAAGGCATGCATCGGTAACCAGTAACCAGTATAGGCTTCAGTAGCAAAAATATAATTATGGATGCTAATTAAAGGGACTAAAAACTTTGGAATTTATCTTTAAAAGTTATTTATTTTAGCTTAGAAGGGAAGTATTAATACTAAGTATTAATAGCAGGGTAGTAGTGGAATATGGCTTATTACACGTATTTAATCTGGCTTAAAGTAATTAGAAATTATTCAAAACGATAATACATATTCAGTGATTTATACTAAGTCAAATAATAATAGTTGGTTTATCAGCACCAGGATTCTGATCATTAAATCAACCTCCCGGTCGGTATTCTTCCATTACTAATCTGCTTAGATTAGAAAACCTCAATTAGAAGGAATTTTTAGGACAATTTACCTAGTTTTTAAGCCGCTTTACATATTCAAATAATATTAATATTCTACCACCCCATGTGGAAAATTCATTCCCACAGTTCTCTAAAACATTTTATTTAACCTCCTTTTTATGTCAACTGATCAGAATATAAATCCATGTATATTCCCCTTTAGTAAAATAATTTTCATTTTAGTTAATTAATGAATCAAATCATGCAAATGTATTAAGGTTGGTGGAATAGGAGATCACCAAGAGGAACTGTCAACAGCTGCCAAGTATAATATAGATCTTAATACTTGGACTGAAATTGCTTCTATGTCCCAGAGACGTAAGAATGCTCGTGTTACTGTTTTGAATAATCGGCTTTACGCAGTTGGAGGATGCTGTGGGACTGACGATACGCCTTTGAAGACTTGCGAAGTTTATGATCCGGAAATGAACCTTTGGACGTATTGTGCTGACATGGCTGTTCATCGAAACACTCCCGGTACACTTACTTTTTAGTGACTTTTAATTCAAAATGCGATTCGTTAATCTTTGGATTTAAGTGTAATTGTAGTGCCGTTTTTATTTTTAGGCGTTGTTTCTCACGGGGAAAAGCTTTACGCTTTTGGTGGAAACAATGAGACTTTTAGTGCAGAACGCTACGATCCTTTGTTGAACACTTGGGAACTCTTCAAAATTCCCGAAGCAATGAGATCAGTAAACTTTCATTGTGTCACCCTTTACCATAACCAGTAAACCTTCTAGCCATTGCTGTTTGGTGATTGTTGTACAATTTAGGTTATTTAGCCCGCAAGTAATCCATAGTAAATTATGTATGTCTGGGTGTATACTTAATTTTAGATTATCTTTAAGTCTATTGTGTTTATATTGTCCGTTAATGGTGAACTACAATAACTAAAGTTTGTAGCATGTCAAGTAAAAATAATGTATGCCAAATTGTAATTTGGTTTTAATGAAAAATTCGTTCCATGAGGTCCGCAGTAAAAAGAGGTTCAAGTTGTTATAATGTAAGTAATTATGAACATTGTCAATTATCATTTGATGTTAATGAAAACATTATTTAAGAGGTACCCAGTATAAACGGTGTCAATTATGGAGTTTCTTAATGTCAACCATATCACTTTTATGGAGGGAGATCTGCTCCGAAAAGATTTTAAGATATTTTATCTGTGGAAATCTCCCTCCATAAAAGCGAAAGGGTTGACATTAGGAAACTCCGTAGTTGTCACATTTGGTGCTAATGAAAATCTATTCCTTCCTTATACTTATGAGGAACCTAAGTAATTATGAACAGTGTCAATTGTCATTTGATGTTAATGAAAACGCTTTTATGAAGTACCGAAGTAATTATGAGCAGTGTCAATTGTCATTTGGTGTTAATGAAAACGCTTTTATGAAGTACCGAAGTAAGTATGAACAGTGTCAATTGTCATTTGGTGTTAATGAAAACATCGTCTATGTCTTTATAAGGGACCTAGTATAAATGAAAACATTATATTGTACTTGAAAATGAGGTTTGGAATATTTTTCATTGTTAAATGACTTTGTACTAGTATCGATTGATTTCTGCTCCATCCTTATATATTTATTTTTTGTCTGAAGATTTGAAGACTAATGACTTCGAAAGGGCAGATATTGCTTCTTCAGTTTTCCCTTGTAATTCATGTCCTGCAGAAATGTTGGGTATATGCTTCTGTAGTGGAGTGGATTGATTTTGTGGGCGTTCCAATCCAGCTTCTTCCATAGCCTCCAAACCACTCAAGAGTTTAGAATGACCTTGCATATGCAGCTGCGTCTAATCAAAATATATATTTCAAAAATTTATAAAATCAAGAGTGAGCTAAACTTGAAGTAGAAAAGGATTTCTCAAACTACTGTGACTGAATTGTCTTTTCAACCGCCCTCATGCAATGCTTTGTAGCACTAGTTTACAATTGTGCCACATTACTATATTCCTCCTGGGGTATGTTTATGTTGATTTTTTAAAATTCTACCCAACGATATTCGTCAATGCAATTAATAATGATTAAAAGATAATTACCAAGAACCTAACATGAAGAATTTTTTGTAACTGTGAACGCTGTTCTTCAGAAAGTGCAGCTTCTTTGATTTCTTCCTTAAGAGTTTCAGCGTTTGACTTCCTTTTGTCTATGGCCTGGCAACAGTTAAATTATTGCTGTTAGTACTGTTCATATATTAAGCTTTGCCAGCCCATTTGAGACTGAGCCTGGCGGTCGATGCAAAGGAAGCAATCTCTCATTGGGTAAAAAATGACTAAAATGACGTCATTTATTCAAATACGGGCCTCCTGATTGACTGAATAAAAATTCGTGATCATGCAAACAAATTAAAAAATCACTTGACCCATATTTAAATAAAAGACGTCATTTTAGTCATTTTTTACCCAATGGGAGATTGCTTCCATTGCATCAACCGCCAGGCTCAGTCTCAAATGGGCTCAAATCAAATGAAAGATTATATCAATCTAGTAAGTAGACGAACTTGAGCATACTCCAAAGGCATTTCAAAGGGAATGGTACACCTCCACTCCTCTGTACCGAACGGAAAGGGACACAAAAATACCTCCTCGGGTTTCATCAATTTGTAACTTAAATCCTGCACATTTTCCTTGGGTTGGCCATCGAACCCTGCAAAATCAATTTCAGCAAAATAAATCATAATTATAGAAAATAGAATGCTAATAATAGCCGTTTTCAGCCGGTATCCCAAACTGCACGAAATTGGTACACAATAGGGTGAAAGTTTCACTCTACAACCTGTGTAGTTGGAAAGTCCTTTAGGGTTTCCACCGGTTGTGTTTAAGTAAATATACTTTCACTTCGAAGTTGATCTGAAAATTGTCCCGAGTCCCCACAATAAATACCATTTGGTTTTGGAAGTTGATTGCATACCTAGATCAACCGGATTTCTGAAAAAATTTTGGATGTTCTTGGTAATGTTGGCCTTCAAAATATGTTTTTCCAAATCAAAATAAAAGCTATCGTATGGTCCTAGCCGCAAATTTCGGTTTTTTCCGCCACATAAAATAGGCTGACTTAGACTCATTACAGAAAAATCTCCCTTACAGCAGTCCCTGAAATCAAAAGAAAATGGAGAAAGTTAGGCAAATCCCGTTAGCTTAAAATATAGCCCGAAATACAAGATTTTAAATTAGGGTTTTTATCATGTGATTAAAATACTTGATAACTAACATGACTATGAGAGACCGGCAGATACCATGAAAAGTTGTATTGCTACATGATACAACTCTGACAACTCGACAAACAGGTCCCAAAAATAATGTAGTATTACGACACTTTTCAACGGTTACGTAGGTAAATACTCCGGGAATATACAGATAAGAATTGTTACATCGATGAATTTTCAAGGATGCGAACATTTTGAACTGACTATAGAAGAAAACTTGATCATTCACTAAAGAAATAGTGCACCACCTAAAATCATCAAATTAAGGTAACATGTATAGTTAGTGTGCATTATGTATATAATTTTAGGCAGGGTGGTTGTTTGGTGTTGTTACTATTTCTATACACTAACAGCAGTTTTTAAGTTAATAAAATATATAATATAATATAGTAAATATAAGCATCATTCTAAATTTTAAAACGGTTACAATTTAGGAGGTTTCTGGTTATTGTGCCACATTCGGTTGAAATCAGCAACTGGAAAACCTTCCCAAGTTCCTGTAAGAGCTTCCATTTCTTTCATCACTACCCCTGGGCTGGAAGCCTGGAACTGCTCCATGGGTTGGGAATTGGGAAGCAAATATAGCTTTATCCACTCTACAAATCTGATTTTATCAAAGCAATGGTCAGATTGACTGTAGCCAATTTCTTCTGCAATTTTGCTTTGCCAGCCCATTTGAGACTGAGCCTGGCGGTCGATGCAAAGGAAGCAATCTCTCATTGGGTAAAAATGACTAAAATGACGTCATTTATTCAAATACGGGCCTCCTGATTGACTGAATAAAAATTCGTGATCATGCAAACAAATTAAAAAATCACTTGACCCATATTTAAATAAAAGACGTCATTTTAGTCATTTTTTACCCAATGGGAGATTGCTTCCATTGCATCAACCGCCAGGCTCAGTCTCAAATGGGCTCAAATCAAATGAAAGATTATATCAATCTAGTAAGTAGACGAACTTGAGCATACTCCAAAGGCATTTCAAAGGGAATGGTACACCTCCACTCCTCTGTACCGAACGGAAAGGGACACAAAAATACCTCCTCGGGTTTCATCAATTTGTAACTTAAATCCTGCACATTTTCCTTGGGTTGGCCATCGAACCCTGCAAAATCAATTTCAGCAAAATAAATCATAATTATAGAAAATAGAATGCTAATAATAGCCGTTTTCAGCCGGTATCCCAAACTGCACGAAATTGGTACACAATAGGGTGAAAGTTTCACTCTACAACCTGTGTAGTTGGAAAGTCCTTTAGGGTTTCCACCGGTTGTGTTTAAGTAAATATACTTTCACTTCGAAGTTGATCTGAAAATTGTCCCGAGTCCCCACAATAAATACCATTTGGTTTTGGAAGTTGATTGCATACCTAGATCAACCGGATTTCTGAAAAAATTTTGGATGTTCTTGGTAATGTTGGCCTTCAAAATATGTTTTTCCAAATCAAAATAAAAGCTATCGTATGGTCCTAGCCGCAAATTTCGGTTTTTTCCGCCACATAAAATAGGCTGACTTAGACTCATTACAGAAAAATCTCCCTTACAGCAGTCCCTGAAATCAAAAGAAAATGGAGAAAGTTAGGCAAATCCCGTTAGCTTAAAATATAGCCCGAAATACAAGATTTTAAATTAGGGTTTTTATCATGTGATTAAAATACTTGATAACTAACATGACTATGAGAGACCGGCAGATACCATGAAAAGTTGTATTGCTACATGATACAACTCTGACAACTCGACAAACAGGTCCCAAAAATAATGTAGTATTACGACACTTTTCAACGGTTACGTAGGTAAATACTCCGGGAATATACAGATAAGAATTGTTACATCGATGAATTTTCAAGGATGCGAACATTTTGAACTGACTATAGAAGAAAACTTGATCATTCACTAAAGAAATAGTGCACCACCTAAAATCATCAAATTAAGGTAACATGTATAGTTAGTGTGCATTATGTATATAATTTTAGGCAGGGTGGTTGTTTGGTGTTGTTACTATTTCTATACACTAACAGCAGTTTTTAAGTTAATAAAATATATAATATAATATAGTAAATATAAGCATCATTCTAAATTTTAAAACGGTTACAATTTAGGAGGTTTCTGGTTATTGTGCCACATTCGGTTGAAATCAGCAACTGGAAAACCTTCCCAAGTTCCTGTAAGAGCTTCCATTTCTTTCATCACTACCCCTGGGCTGGAAGCCTGGAACTGCTCCATGGGTTGGGAATTGGGAAGCAAATATAGCTTTATCCACTCTACAAATCTGATTTTATCAAAGCAATGGTCAGATTGACTGTAGCCAATTTCTTCTGCAATTTTGCTATTGTTTATAAGCTTGGCCAAACTCGCATATTCTCTGTAATATTGATTTTATCCAATTAATTTTTGAAATACATACATATCCCAATTCAAAAAAGAATTTAATGTTTTACATTTTGTTATCATTATCAGCCACTGCAATGATGAGATCCAGAGCCTGCATGATTCTCAATTCGACACGGTTTGATATTATTTCTCCCTTCAAGAAATCCAAAGAAATTATTGACAATAAATACCTCTACTACTCTCTACAAACGCCAAAATTTTTAACTAAATGTTATTTATAAATAAACAAACAAGCTATTTATAAATAACCAAGTTGTGTGTTTTTGCTTTTATTTCTGCTACCTCTTGTAAAAATGTCAAAATGTCGCGTAATTCATTTGATACGAATTTAACATATCGGTCTTCCCACTGCGATTTGTCTTTTGCTCCTTTTCTTGTGCTCTGCAGTGATTCATCAGCTACCTGTGGCCACCTATTTTTTCAATTTTTACGGGGGAAGAGTAAGGATATTCATAAAACAAATTTTAATTGAATATTGCAACAGTTTATACTAATTTTAATATTGTAAACTTTTGAAAACTCTTACAGTTCGTCCTGTTTGCCTTTATTCAATCTCCTGTAAGGACGATTCCAATGTTGTATGTACAAGAAAAGCAGAAACTTATACGTGTCGATTTTAATACCATCTCCACCAATAGGTAAGTCACTTTCACTGCCACTGGCGTCGCTTACATCCTTAAGTCCTGCTCAGCGGATCAATTAAAGAGTTATTAATTTGACGATTTGACTAATGAAATGAAATAAGATTATGACATTGTTAATTGTTAATCAAATGCTCATATTAAGTACAGATAAGTTTATGTGCACCATTTTAATTTATACAGGTACATGAAGAACCTACAAACTTTTATACCTTCTACATTTAATTTAAAATAAATTGTTACACTCACTTTTATAATAATCGTAAGCTTCCTGAACTGTTAAATCATAGTTTTTGGAACCTTCAAAGTCCTCTTCTCTGTGAGTAATGGAAACAAACAAGCGAAAGTAAGTCCATGTCAAGTCATACGGCATTTTCATTTTTAGGGTGCCAATACGAATCCATTGAGATAAACTCATCACTGGAAACATTCCTTTTTCTTTAATGTATGCAACAGCCTTTTGAAGTACCTATTACACAGAAAAATGTCCATAAGATATAGAAAGTAAAAAGAGTAAATAAAATAGAAAGGCAGGTTTACCTTTGTTCCCAATTGTTTGCAGGTCTGAGGCAACACTCCAAATACAAAAGCTTCTTCACGAATTATAGCAAAAAAAATTTTGTTACCCATTCCGCATTTTGAGGACCCGGGGATTGGCTTATTTTGCAGCGTTTCCATTTTAGGTCTGAAAATAGATTAAAATTAAATGAGCTGATTTAAAATTATCCAGTCAAGGTTTAACAGTTATTTCCGATGAGCTAGTGTAGGCTTTTAAATGTAGTAAATGCATGAAATGCAGATGACACCGATAAGGATTTATCAGAAATGGTTGGTGAGTTGGTGGTTGTAGTGATTGTAGACATAGCGGAAAAGCTATGCTTACAATATAAGCGTCTATATTTGTGAAAAATCAAAACGTGAAAATTGGGGTTTTCCTTCCACTGATTTTTCAAAAAGCATGGGAATATGTATTAATGATTTTAATTTGCCAATTGGAAATAAATATTTCTGAAGTGAATAATGTAATCATAATTGCAATCGAGTAAGTATTTCGGAAATTGATATCAAAGGTAAATCATTATTTGCATGTAAATGATGATGGTTCCAAAGATACTTTTATTTTACAGAAATCGCCCCCTTAAAAATGTGAACGATAAAATCGAAAATAAAATAGTTCCTTTTTTCAGTTCTAGAAAGTGTAGGTAGCAGTCGTTTCACTAATTCCATTAATTCTAGTGTACACAACAAACAGATTAAAAGCAATTATAAAATCACTCATTAGAAATGAAACCTAAGAACGATTCGATGAATGGTCTTAGTAGTCAAACTAATGCCCCTCAAAGAAAGGCAAATCCTGATAGAAAAATACAAATTTTAAATGATATTGGGGAAAAATTGGGTAGCATGAAAACAGAAGACATTTCTTTGACAAATAATCCATTATCCATTTCACAATCAAATCAGAGCAAGTTAGTAAGACCAAATTATTATGGAAAATATTTAAGGACAGATAAAAGTTAAGGTGATATTGACATTTTTGAACATATAAACCTAACTAACTTGAAGAAAAGTGATCGTGAGCCTGCATTGTTGCTTTTATTCAATAGAACAAAACTGCCAGTATATAATAATGGCAGTAGATTTATATGTACCATTAATTCAATTATCACTAATAGTTTGACTGAAGGTTACTAATATTCTTCTTAAAGGCAGAGATCGGAGGCGCTCGTATGAGTGGAAGTAGTGTAGAATAATATTTAAATGGAGAACAAAGGATAGTGGTAAATAGTAATAGAATAAATAATATTCCTGGTTGCATATATAATATAAATATATACAGTATGTTTATTAGGGGAAGACCACAGTAAGTAATATACTAAATATATATTATAACCAAATCATAAGTATTATTATGATTGTAGGAAAACAAAATAATGATTTGTGGATTTTATTTAATTGAATAAATAGAGTTGCATGACACTTTAGAGTAATGTAGATAGGTGTAAATAGTACCTGTAGATAGGAGTTAATTGTAGTAATAGTTGGACTTTAATTGTAAGTATAATTTAGGTAAAAATTAGAAATTAGGTTAATTTTTAATTCACGAAAATTTTCTTTTCTTTGCCTTGTAAAGCCAAAGGACAAACGTGAACTGAAGAAAAAGAAAAATGTCGTCAAAGAATGAGTAATTGCATGGTCCATGCAATTACTGCAGGTAAGATAGGGATTTGGTAGTAGGTAGGTTAATAGAATTTAGGGAACAGAGTAAGTAAATAGTAGATAAGAAATAGAACTCGTCATGCTCCTGGAACTGGAGTTGGAGACGAAAAGGTCAGTGGCAAGAAGTTGGCTTTGGCTTGGTGTTGGCATTTGCATATATTTGCATGATGCCACACGACACATTGATAGATAGTACAGGGTGATTTTTTTTCCAGGCGACGATTTATACCTTAATGTATGTGTTCCAAATTAATGTTGTCCATTTTTATGTATCTACAATGTATCATTCAAAACGAACAACATTTGGAACACTTGCATTAAGGTACAAATCGTCGCCTAGAAAAAAAATCACCCTGTAGATAGTGGGTAGTTAGTTGGTGGTAGCGGGGTGAGCTTATACTTTTACTAATAGCGTACTGAAAATTTATGCCCCACTCTTTCTTCTTGTGATTTCGGGCAAATATCTTTAATGTAAACCGCCGTAAAATATTACGTCGCGTCATAAGCACAATTTAAAGATATTCTCCATTTATTGTTCTACAATTATTATTGGTAGCAATTTTAGCAATACTTAATGAAAATAATTAAAAGTTTTACCTATGTATTTGTTCTTATGTAGGTACTTTACTTACGGAGATATTTATGACGAAATAGAATGGAGAGGCTAAGTTGAATTTGAAAATAGAAAACCTCGGGATGGTAGTGTTGATCGATTTGCTTTGACTAGGGCTTACCACCCAACAGGAGTAAGAATTAATAATTGGGTGGAAGAAAGTCGTGATAAAAACTTTATTAAGTATGGAAGACTTCCAAGGATTTCAACAGTATGATTTATAATTACAACCATACAATAAATTGTAGTCAGGAATTAGGATGACCTATCCAAAATTCTTTTTAAGAATTGCATCTTTGGGATCTAACTTTTTTATGCAACCTGTTGAAAACTAGGGAGCCTTCTTGTTAAAGATCTAAAAGTATATTTATTTTCTCTACGCACACAAAAAAAATATCCATAGATCTTAGTTGGTATCAACTATCAACGTCAAAATCAAAATTGTGTAAAAATGTTCATTTTTCGTATTACATATCGAATATCGACTTACATTTAGAAATTCTAAGAAACTAATTGCTTTCTTGTCGTTATCATATTTCACAGCATTCACAAATCTTTGCTTGACATGTAATGTTATATTTCTAAAAGACAGCATTATAATTTCTAAGATGTTACTACCGCATGTATAGCGCATGGATATATAAATGCTTCTAACACAAACACAAACCACGATCATGCCAGATGAAGTTCAAAAAAGAATTAAGTAGAGGAACGGTATTTATAGTAACTAATTACAAATATTTGGGACTGATGTTTTCATACAGGTGCTTCTATTGTAAGGTATCCAAGTATTCTGTATATCTGAGTTGGTTTGGTGAACGAAAATTATATTGTACAGTGCAGACAGACAGACAGACTCTTGGTACACATGGCGAGAGATAGTATTTGACCTGATTTAGAAATCATGTAGTAGAGTTTCGATCTATGTGTGCATTCAAATTCTATATGAAATAATTGGCTATAAGGGAACTATATCCTAATATCCTTAAGAGCTAAAAATATTTTATCTTACTTTATATGCATTACGCATATATATTGGTATCTGTGAACATTTAATAGTTATGCTATGTTACAGTATAAAAAGAAACTACATTTTGCATATGTACAGTGTTCAGTACTGCAGACAGACAGATGCGTAGAAACTGCAAACTTGAATTGCATGAGGAAAGTCTATATAGATAAGAAGCAGAAGGTGAGCAAAGGGAAGAGAACATATTCATGTTGTTTCACATAGTGCGATCTTGGGAATCAATGAAAATACTTGCTGGTGGTAGAACAGCAGTTTTGCGCTCCACAAGGAGCAGCAGGCATTTAAACATTTGTTATTTTCTTGTACATACGGCTGGTTACTTCCGGCATTAGGCTAAGAATCTTTTAATAATACTAATTATGTAATTCTAGTAGAAACTAATTAACTTACTTGAGATTTTATCTTCCCTGCAATTTAAACATGACACTATTAAGCAATACTATTTTTAGTATACTAAATTCTAAATAAATTAGATTTTAAATAACACTCCATACAACATAAGGTGTTCAACAGTCAGGTCAGCAAGAATCATGGCTATTCCATTTTCAGTTGTTTCGAAATGAAAAGTCAAGTTTATTGTTAGTCACATATTTTAGAATTTAATATCGTAAAGAATGAAAGACGAAATAGCTTCTGGAGCCGATGGCAAACTTCTGCCAGAGCAATCTACTCTCAATGCTGTACTGATTCCATCGGTAAGTTTATTAGAAAATATTAGAAAATATTAAAATTTACTTAAAAAATTATTCTAATATTCATTTCAAATTTATATTTATATTTAATTTATATTTATATTTAATTTGTATGTGCATTCAATTTATATTTGTATTTAATTTGTATGTGCATTCAATTTATATTTGTATTTAATTTATATTATTTATATTTAATTTGTATGTATATTCAATTTATATTTGTATATAATTTATATTTTTATTTAATTTATATTTATATTTAATTTATATTATTTATATCTAATTATTATAATTATTTATGTTTGTAGATTACAGAACGAATTTTAAGTTTGTGTGACATCGCAGAGCTGAAAGCTTGCCGATTAGTTTGCCACGAGTGGAGTGTAGAGGCGAGGAAATATTTGCGAGCCTGTACCCGGGTAACTTTTGTAGAACCGGAGAAAATCGAAGAATTCATTAAGTGTTTATTAGGTTCTAGCAGTTTCCGGCCGGTAAATTATAGATTGGGAGGTCATTTGGAATTGGAAAACGAATGGGTACAGAAATTATTTCTGTTCACTGGAGATACAATGCAACAGTTGTACCTTGACAGAGTATACTGGAATTACTCTACCCTATGGGAGATTCTTGAAAAAGGAGTGCCAAATTTGACGGATTTAGAATTATGTTTCAATCATGAACCGTTGATTCAAAATTTGCAATCGATGCCACAACTGAACTTGCCGAAATTGAAAAGTCTCTCTATCAATTGCAATTTAATTAATGATCCATCGTGTCAATTATTATTACGAATATTAGCAGCTTCCAGTAACATAAATACTCTCTCAAGTCTCCAGTGCGCTCCTGCATTTCCAGTTTCCAGCAGGCAGATTGATTTTCGCTTGCAACGACTTGCTCGACCTCGCAGAGGTGTTCCAGCTCATTATTATCTTCACAATCCTCGAAACGAGCTGAATATTACACATTTCTTGGAAAAATTTGCTACGTCAAGTTCAAGTCGGTTCGGAGATTTAATTCTTAGTCAGATGCTTTTAAATCATGATTCGATCGTTTTGGATAAATTGACTACTTTGAATATGGAGTTGATAATTATTGAAAATAATGACCTGGTAAAATTATCGAAGAAGGCGTTTCCTCTCCAGAAGCTTACTATTGTTCTCTGTGGAGGTAATATCCGAGCAAGCGTTCTTTACGAAGCACTGAAAAATTTCCGTGATTCCCTTGCATTTTTAAGAATTAATCATCTAAACAAGAATTTATTGTGCAGCACTTTCTCAACACATGCAATTCCAAGCTCCGAATTTATGAAGAAACTCAAGAAACTCCATTTGGAAGAATATACTGGAAATATTTACTTTATCGAGACTTTGACCGTACTGAAAGAACTAATTATTTCTAAGTCGGATTTCGCAAACATTTTAAATCCCTGGAAGCATGGCTCCCCCAAAGCATGTGTTCCGCATGACCTTCAAGTTCTAACTGTTGAAAATAACACAGTCAAGATTTGCATGGCTAAAACTGTTTCCTCAGTCTGCCAACGCTTTCCTCATCTTAGCAAACTAACAATGGGTCATATGACTGACGAATCTATTCGAATCGTTTTCGGAAATTTACTCGAACTCAAAGAATTTACAGCCACGGAGGGATTCTTTACTGACTCAGGAATAACTGGAATTCCATCTGTCGATGTTAACAAACTAAAGGATCTGGCACTTACAGATCAACGTGTGAAATCTCTTAGGATTCATCCCTACATCGGAAACCTAAAACGTAATATTGTTAAAAAGCATCCAAAATTTTTAATAATTCGTCGAGTAATTATTATTAAAAAATATTTTCTCTTGTTACTTAGAACTCAAGTTCGTTTCTCTCGAATCTGCCAAATTGAGTGAAATTTCTTTACTCTTTGGAATTGCATTTTGCACACGGATCAAGAAAATTTCTTTAGTTAATCCAAAAAAGGTATTGTGTTTAAATAAGTAATTAATTGCATTTAAATCGTTAAATCGTTAAGAATAATATAGTAATAATTTATTTCTTGCAGAATTCCACATACAATATCGAAAGGAGGAACATGACACTTTATTGCAGGGAGTAGTACCATTGAAGGTCTACATTAATTATTACTTTAATTTAATGAGTTATTTTTATAGATAATTAAGTTTAATTTCATCTGTGAAAAGCTAATAACAAGGAAGGAGTCATTAATCTCCATGTACCAATGATTAACATTACCTAGTCTAAAATGTCCATGCGTGTTATGTGGGAGCATCATGTAAAAGTATGACCAAATACTAAATACAATTACCTAATACAAACTGTGACAATCCCAAATTCGTTCTATGAACTTTAAGGTGCTAACTTTTAATATAGATGACTAATTATCATTATACAGTGAAGGGCCTAAGTCACGCACCATAAGGAAATAACATTTGGGTTTGGAGCCAAAGTCACGCACCATAGAAAAATATATATTAATGTTTGAGAATAATTTGAGAATCATTTTCAAGCATCATACCTAATGTCATATGGTGCGCGATTTACGCCCTTCACTGTATTACTCCAATTAATTTATGATTTATGTACATATGTATTGTAAAATACATGCTTTGAACAAAGAATTATGAAATTATGTTATTATTATTAATTTCTACATACATCAGAAGAAATTGTCAATTCAGCGAAATCAGCGAACATAAAAACGAGCATTCTGTGTTGCGGTTCATGTAACAAACTGCAACTATCACGTTTCCTTTTTATTAATTTACTCGTCACTCGTCATGTCTGTCGTATCACGTACAAGGTACAATGTGTATTACTATAAAGTACATATTATACTAAACATCATCATCCATTCAATACAATAATTAATTAGTATAAGCACAAACTGATAACAGTTACTAAATGATAACAGAATACTGCTACTAGTAGATAAATGTTTGTAACGATGTTTGTGGTGTCCCAGTGGTGTCCGTCGTAAACTACTGAAGTACATGTATGCGTACAAAAGAAACAGAATCATGTAGTACATCTTAGAAAAGACAAAATGTTATATTATCTGTTCTGTAATTTCTGTAATTATCGTTTGTGTATTAATTGAGATATTGAGAATGATCCCTATATATTTAATGGTAAAAAAGCTTAGTGTAGTAAGAATTACTGTAAGTTTGCTAAATTAACTATTCATATTCATCGGTATAAAATAATTTTACATGAAAACAAATTCGAAATTTCACATTCGAAATTATTTGATGGAGATTCCCTACCTAATACATATACTAGTGCTAATCTGGGTAACGGCTTTAAATGTTAAATAGGCCCCCGGTTGTGATTTGTGACTTGACTAACAATAATGTTTAATAGATGTCTATTGCGATATGATGAATTAGCTAGTCTGAAAAATAACCAAAGAAAATTCGAAATGTATTTTGTCGAATAGGAAAAAAATTAAGTAATAATTTAGGGTTCTATTATAGTTAGTTAGTAGGCAAAAGAAGAGTTAGTAATTAAAAAATGAAAATGTGTGTAACTTATGTTATCGCGTTCCACGTCCGTGGTCGTAATCGTGTGCTAATAAACGGTTAAAATTAATTCTAAGTGTTATTCAGTTCTTAATCCATGTTTATCAATTAATCATGTATTAAATGTTATTGTAATCCTAATTAACTCGGTGTTCTGAATGTTTAATGTCGTAATAATGTACATGTTTAACAAGGAGTATTATTATTACCGTTAAAGTCTTTTCAGGGAAAAATAATTTATTGATTGTTATAAACTACAAAGTAAAATATAAGCAATTATTCCGAAAATCCGAATTAAAGAAAATCTGGTTTTCCGTTATGTTAAGAATGTTCTGCTAGTTCCTAAACCTGAAAATTATGTATTTGAACTTGAGTGCTAACAAAAACGTTTAATATTTTCACTTTGATGTAATAATATATTTATCCTTGGTGTTAATGAATCATCTCAGAATAAAACTTGTTTTGTGGAAGTTTTTCGGTAAACGGGAAGACATGTTATTTCCAAAGCATTTGTACAATTTAATTGATATTTCTTTTCGTAACTGCATAGCATTGAGAAGTATGCATTACAATTATTCACTTAAATTTAAATTCATTAAAATTTATAAGTGCAATTAGCTGCAGAAAATATTGCAAATAATTTGTTTGAAAAACTTGATTTACAATTTGCAACAACGGGCATCAAACAAAATTACTTTGAAAACGTATCAGAATTAAGATTAAGAAATTTCTCTCGAATTTCCGACTTGCACTTTATAAACCGGGCTATTTTTGTACTTGAATGCGGAAATCATTTGGCACGTTATAATTCAAGCTGCCAAAGGAAAGGAAAACATTTAAAAGTAATTTAGTATAATAAAGTTCTCTTCAACATTAAATACAATGGTCTTTGTGCTTAGTTGTAGTATTTGTAAATTGAAATGAGACTAAAAGAGTATTATGGGAAAAAAGAAGTTGCCCTTGTAAAACGTAAAGGTAAAGAACTTTAAGAATCACCTATATGTACTTACGACTGCTATTTATCAGGAAGCCTTGTGTGTTAAGTAAAGATAAGTCCTCGATAGTTTACATTCCTAATAAACCTACTCTTACCATGTATTATATCACGTACTTATATTTGTGATTTATTAAATTCCAAAGTACACCTCCTTAATACATGGAAACTATGATTTGTAGCAAAGATGATTAAATTCATCATCGGTATGTACTAAAGGGCAACTTTGTAAAGGTTAACTTGGTAATAATATGCAAAAGTATTCACTTGGAAATATTCACATTATTTTACACTATGGGAAAACAATATTGCGATACTTGTGAACTATCTCCTGTATAGTATGATTTTAGTGTGTAGATTTAGATAGGTTAATGAAATACATCATGTGTGTAATGCAATGAAGCTTAGTGTAATGGACAATATTTTATTGTCCATAGTTTTGAATACCTTGCTTAAGTGAGTACCTGCATTTATTTTGTCTTCTCTTCATTTACTTCCATTGTGGCTGTAATGTAGTGTAGCTGGAAAGAAAAATCTCGGAAATAGTATCGTTATTATTATATAGTGATTTTTAAAAAGTGAAAATGTTACCCAAATCAAAGTTCGTAATTTTTGTTTGGTGCGCCGTAATTTCTGTGGTTGTGGGTGCTGGAAAATACATAGAACCTCAGCAGTACAATGAAGCTGTTATCATGGCACACATTTTAGGATCGGGATCGTTGAATTTGGTGTACTTTTTTCACATTCTAGGAATCGACTGTGAGAATAAAGATAGGGATTATTTCCGATTTGCTGATAGAGTAAGAAACAACCTTTGTATTTGCGTTAACCTCCTGTATTGCATAAATTTCCTTTCGCAGGGTCAAAAATTGCATAAAATTTTTGCATGTAATGAATTTCAGTAGAAATCATGCAATTCTATTGATTCGTGTACTATTCGTGTACTTTGTACCGTACAGACTATTTAAATTGAGCAAATTTTTTTATTTAATAAATACAATAGATGATAGGGAAGAAAATTTGATGAATTTAGGTATTAAAATTTTGTTTTTATCTTCAGGAATTTCGGACATGTCTGAACCGAACAGATCTTTTGCCTTTAGGTGTGCGAAGCAAACCTTACGGTTCGGTGGATAAAGTTTGTGAAATGTGGAGGTACAATAAAGGCTGCTACGATGTATACACAGAAGATTTGGACGATTGTGGCATAAATAATAAAAAATCCTACAACAAAGCTTTGGACGCTTTCCGGTTTACTGATGCTTATGCCAAATACATATGCAGAGATCCAGATGATACTGAACGTAAATTCATCTGAAAAATTTGCAACATTTTCTTAATTTTTTGGTTCTATTTTTCAAGTAATTTTTTTTTAAATTTCTATCCTAAGTGCATTTGATCGACCGTTTTACAAAAAGAGATATCATTGCTCCTGGAGTCTTTATTTGTTTTCCTGATATTCAAGAACGCATTGTCAACTGTATTAAAAAAGATGGTTATGCGTATGCAACTTCTTTATGCAGGTTTGTCTATACCTCATTTTAAATTGCCATTGTTTATTAAATCTGTTGAAATGAATATTGATTATTTATTTTCTGCAGCAAATTTTACACTGTGCGGAATTGCTTCGCAGAATATTTTAGTGATGGATACTGTGACGATGATGACGTAATTATTTTTATGGAAGATATGTTTCACAATGTGGGGTCCAGTTTAAAATGCCCTGCAAATGAAGACGATTGGTTAGATAAACTAGATCCTACACCAACTCCATATAAACCTAAAACAACTACTTATGGGTACGGATACCCGATAAAAAGCAGTACTTATGGTTATGGAAGCAGTTATCCAACGAAACGAACATCGACTACGAAATTTGATACTTATGATCCTTACCCAAGTAAAAGTACAACTTATGGTTACGGGAAAAACTACCAAACGAAGAAACCTAAAGGTACCACACTTAATTACGGAAGTGGGTTCCCTTACTATTAAGCACTTACATAAATAATTTCATTAGTACTAAAATTTATATTTATAAATTCTGTTAAGGAGGAAATTTTTAAGAATTAAAGTAATCTCTATAATTTATCTTTATAATCACCCCAACATAGTTATGCAGACCATAAAAATGAAAAAACTTGAACAATTAATTTTTTACCATTCTTCTAATAAATAACTTGAGATTTTTATTTGCGTTCATACTAGGTCTTTGTCACAAAATATTTACTACGACTCAGTTTATTGCTACTGTGTAAACTATTTTTATCCTAACTCGTGATTAAAATATATTAAACATTGGGAACATACATAAAACATGGAACTTTATGAATATACGTAAGGTAAATAGTAAATAGATACTTAATTAAAAGTACTATTACAGTAGTTGCATAAGACGGTATTAAAGACGAGTTAAAAATATAACTGCTTAATATTTCTAATCATGTACCATTGATAGTTAATTCAATAGCAATGAACAAACACGCGCTTCTTGTTACGCAGTAAAGAAATATTATGACATTGGCTCCTGATTGTCAGTTAAAAGAGATAATATTTACATGCTACATGTGTAAAGTTTAGTACACATATTATGATTAACAGCGAAATTAACGATAACAGGAATTTTTGTCTATTCTAGTATAACATTAACATTAACGAGGTTCTATACGTTATAACGTAATATATGCGAGTATCAACATACAGTAGTAGTTCTATGGTTAAATATTAGAAACATTAATAACAGAGGACAAGATAAATAAATGCAATATAATATCTACTATGTTGTATCAGTATCTGTAGATGTAACTTGGAGTATACCTTATATGCTTGAATTGAATTAAAATAATTTTTAACAGTTTCAAAAGTTAATTTACTAAATTGATTAATCATATTCTTTACTATTTTGATAAATATTTTGATACTGTTTGAGTTGATCCCAAATGGTGAGACTAATCAAAGTATGGGGTCCTAAGCGGAAGTAAATTGCAGTCCATCCCTTAAAAAATCCTTTTAAGCCTTCCGAAGAGTAGGTTTTCCTAGCGCAGTTTAATACAGAGCTGTACACAAGACCTGTAAACAGGAATTTTTACAAAAAGTCAACAAAGAGATAATTTATCCTTGTGTTTGATATTTCACAATAATATGTTTTGATACATAATTTGATGTTTACTGGCTTTATCGTCCATTCAGCCAAATTACATCAGAGAATCATAGACGAAAACATCACATGACTTTATTATTCTATTTGCTTACCCCTTCCGTAAGAATCTACTCCTTGGTTATAGAACCTCGTGGAGATGAGATCAAAAGGGGCCATTGCTATCGACACAAAGAGGCCAGAGATCAAACTGGCGATAAATGCATTCATTGGACTGCCTTCGGGGAAATAATGCTTTGCAGTCACGAATTCTAAGTTATCAAAAACATAATTAGACTACTTAGTAAAAATAAATGCATTATCAAAGTCCTATTCATACTAATGATTTATTTATTGAGAGCGAACTTATTCATTTCGGAGAATTTTTTAAAATAGGAAATAATTAATGAAAGAACACTCACCCCGAGCTTTTGCGAAAGTTGGCAATTGCACGGCTGAAACTACTACTAGTCTTACAAGCGTCGAGGACATTCCTCGCCATAAACCAAATAAGCCGTAACTTCCATAGATTGAGGAAAAAGCTGACACCATTCCTTTAATATTGTGCTGGGTCCCTACAGCTATTGAAGCTTCGTTTGCACGAGACTGCAATTGGGTTTTCACCTAAGATAACAGAAACACTTGTAAATTTTCTATTACAGTGAGATTCTAAAGTCACGCAACGTAGGCCACGTCGTGCTAAAGCTTGTGGCACGCTTCTAATTCATATGTATGATACCCGCTCGTATACATGCATTAGAAGCATGTCGCAAACTTAAGAATCACGTACGTATGCTGCATGACTTTAGAATCTCGCTGTATTCGTAAAACATTAAGAAATGAATGGTTTACTGAGAAAAAATTAATTACTAAGTAAAATGGCGATCCTACAAAACCTCCAGCAGTTCCAGCAAAGCATGCCACTAAAATACTTCCTATAGGGTCAATTTTTCCTTGCTTTGTTTTCGTTAGTCCATTTTTATCACATAAATGGTAAAGGCCAAGTCTCGTTCCTTTTTGTAAAAATCGTAATGAGAATTATTAGTAATCTCATCATTATAGTAGATGAAGATGTATAAGGTATGTGGTATGTCTGTTGTAAATCTTACCGTTCATACAAAATTGGTACCAAAGCGCCGGAACTAATCCTTTTTGTATGGCAACTAATCCATCCTTAGTAGCAATAGTCAAGGCTGCATGGAATACATTTCTGAATGGTAAACATAATGATCATAAATTTAGTCTTATTACGTGAGTAATTATAAATGTCAGTTAGTCAAGAGAAAGACCTTGTGTACAGACACTTTGCACTTGAATTAAGTTCAAGTATATTTTTAAACTGTAAATTTTATGTAGAGGGTAAACTTCGTAGACACAAAGACCTGTATCGAACTGTAAGCGTAAAGTTTACAAGTTTAGCGATCTGATTCAATGCATGTTTTAGGGACATATCGCGTGATTAATCTTAAAAATCAATGCTAACATAAATTTTTTATAAAAGCAACAAAATATATATTCATTCTAAAATTCAAGAGTCTAATTAAAATGTTTAGTTTTAGTTCTGATAAGAAAATGGCATATTGGAAGAAGAAGAACGGCATTCTTAATTGGTTTAATTACCTGTAGTGTACTGTATATTTTCCTGGAGATTGCAGTTCTCCTTGCAATTGCATACGAATTTTGCAGACATCTAATGGATTGGTAAAAATAGCTGCTCCTACTGCGGACACACCTCCTAACACTAATTCCATACTTTGAATGCAGACTCTTCTTAAACGTGTATGACAGTTTGTTTGCCAATTCAATAAAGTAAGTTTGTACTTGGTGATAGGAACAAATTAATAATCTAAAGAGGTACAGAGGTACAGGAGATTAGAGCACTTATTGTTCCAGTGTAATAATTTCTTTGACAAAACTAGGTAAATAACTTCCTGTGTAAACTTGTGTGTCTTGTCACGTGTATGTGAACAGTCTGAATAGTGAGTCAATGGACTAATCTGAAAATCTAATCTGTAGCAGTAGGACAGTAGGAGAGCAGACACATTAATAATTTCTTAAGCTGCTTATCGTGCAATCGAGTTTAATAGCTTTTTTACTATCCTCTGCACAGTATAGTACTACAAGTGTTGTAGAAACGTCAATCAATTCTTGAAGCTCCAAAGCAATTTCGTGTAGAGGTATTTCTATTGAATTCCCGAAATTGTGATGTAACGACTGTGGACACTATTAAATATTTATTAGAGCAATTAAGAATTTATACTGTAGGAGGATGAATCTACTTGTGTGAACAAACAGCTTTTGTGAGTGAGATCGGCCACAGTCACAAGACAATATATTGGCAGATAAGTCTTGGCGAACCAATCGAGAGGAGCCAAACCTATTTGATTTAATTTGCAGTTGAACTCAATGAAACTATATTATCTAATCATTCAACTATTCCACCATAATATATTATCCAGTCTAGTCGTATAACGAACACTCTTTAAGGTTACACTAAGGATAACCTCCCATATGTTTGTGAAGTGAAATAAAATAATCTTCTCTCTTCCGATAAGGCCGAATGCACACAAGACTTTTCTTTTTATTGTAGTAGCTTCGTGCTTGTTGATTACGCCTATTTTTTAATCACTTATCTCAGTTGCCCTGACTTGGCCTAAAATCAGTGAAGGACCAAAAGATTTGATTCAATCAGTTTTATTTTTACACTGGGTTATTACACTGATACACTTTATTGATTTTTGTCTTAATTTAATTGTGTCACAAATCACACCACCACAAATTACAATACTGACATTGGATTAAAATGCAAATCCCACACTACGGAACCAGAGAGAATTTAATTATCTTTAATACAATCAGTAAATATACAAAAAATATGCAATTATTACATAAAATATGCAAAACAATAATTTCAGCACATACAAATGTGTATTAGAAAGGAAATAGCAGGGAGTGCAGAATGCGCAGTTAAAGTAACAATAGCACTTAAAACTGTAGGTTAATAGTGAATGCGAATTCCTCCACTGCACGTCACAGTCACAACCACTTTGCAAAAAATCGTTTACCGATAGGGAAGATCACGCGCAATTTATCGTATTGTCTCCTAGTCTGTTTATATTACTTTGTCCTTATGCCATGCAGCACTTCTCAGTTCCAGTCAGCATATATTATAAAAATATCCTTCCGACTAGTTCCCTATTGTGGCCGAGCACGATTTGCAACTAGACGGCAAGAACAAGTTCAGCTCGCAGAATTTCCTTCCACAATAAAATAAACCAGTCTAGAGTTGCTTAAGCCTAGATTTCATTCAACACTGCTATCACCGTATATAAAAGCGAAATAGTAGACCCTGCATCACCAGACATACATGACATAGCTCCGAAAGTATGTATGTATGTTCGCCCCGGTACATAACATAACCTAAACCAACGCAATGCATCGTACGTAGGTATCTTTAGATATGTACATACACAAAGATTCTCCGTATAATCCAAGAACTCTCTTCTGAATGTATGAAAAGGTAAAAAACCGCAATCGTGGATTGCTAGCTTAAAGGAATACAAAACCAAGCGTGCTACTACAATATAAATTGTATACACTGAAACACATGGCTAAAGCTAAAGCTCCGTCTGCAAGTGTACTCCAAACTAACATTCATATTCTAGGTTTGTTTTATTGTATAATAGCATATAAAGTTCAAGGTTGAGATACCTAACACTTGTATAACTGCAAATGAAATAAGATTGATATCATTCATGTATTATGCTATACCTATAATAGGTAGACGTATGTTAAGACACTCCATTCTACTATACTATTATTCTCGTGCATTCACAATATATGCAGTACCTATAATTCACATGTGAATGGCAATCTGTATTTAAGGAGTTTAATTTCGTACACATATATTTTATGGCCCGTGCTTTTACCTACTTCATTTGACATTGCATTCATTGCAATGTTAAATCTAGTAAGTATACTGAATACAAAGTAATTATACCGGCATGCTTCCATGCATAAACATTGTATCAAAATCATATCTAGCCTCACAGAGAAAAGCCGAGAAATAAGACAAACTAAAACAGATATACGCTACATCTGTATACATAATGCTATTCACTAATTCACTATCAGACCTAAATAATAATTCGGTATAGGATTATATATCGGTATGTATATAAGTTTATGACTTACATGAACATCCTTCCAGAGTTTATTCAAGTGGTACAATTCCGAGAAATCCTAATCAATACTTTTTTCTTCATTTGCTTTCTATAGGTTTATATTGGAGAGTTTGCATTTGCAGCAAAAAAGTTAATAAAAAGTTTATCAAATCTCACAATCTTATCTTATTGATGATGCTCACATAATTTGCACAGTTTGCATACATTCTAAGTTTATTTACAATAATATAGTAAGACTTAGGTTGTTAGTTATGTTTATCAGCTAGGAGTACGTTGAATCATTATTTTTATAGCCCATGACACACCCCACGTGCTTACCCATACCTAAAATACGTGTACTCATGTAAATGTAATCTCTGTATCACGTTCTATTCTGCTGGTGCAAACAAAAAGGAGTTGAACTATGTTCTAACTATCTGCCTAGTACATTTGCAAATGTATTGAGTATTAATAGGATGATCTTGCACTGCGTCATTGCAAATCATATACTATTTGGTGTATCAAATCTAGTTGTTCTATAAGTTACTCCCACCCACACAAATTGCGTCGGAAATGGGTCAAAAGTAAAAATAGGTAAAAGTATGCGTACATGAACAAATCTATTTTTTGATTCCGTTTTTTCCATGACCTATATGTAATAATGTTTATAAACAGATCTGTCGGTTTACATAATAGAACGCAACTACCTACAACTTGGCATTATAAAATGGTGCACTATTATTATTATCATCCTAGTTTGAAAAGAGCTAAGCGTTCTGCCTTGCCATGATTTCCCATTGACGTTTTAGTACAGTACACTTTATTTTATAGAAATTTGAAAGAATTTTAAAAATCAGACTCATTAAGCATTAATTCCGAAATTTAGTGACTTAAAATAACATAAACCGTAAATCAAGGTACCTTGACGTAAATAAACTCATGTTTCTACATATTATTTGACTTGACTAATTTGACATTTGAAACTACTATTAATACCTACTTATTACTTGCGCTACTGTCTTGTTTCGGAGACTCCATTAAATTCCTCGTTAGATCATATTTACTCATACAATTTCCCATAGGTTCGTAAAAAGCAATTACGATATTTCATGTTTTGTTTTATCAGACAAAATAATTTTGTCCGAAGAAAAAAATTCCTATAAAAACATTCTCCCGATTTTCTGTGATTTTTAGGTGAAATTACAAAATTTATAAATATTTTTATAATTCAAAACAGTACATTCCGAATAACAGAACAGTTTAAGCAACCATGGGTTCTATTTCTTTTATATTTATTGTGCTTAAAGCATTTACATCATCTTCACAGCTTTAACACTTACAGTCCTTGTTTTTATGGATAAAAATATGTATTTTTCCGGTGGAGTTGTGCACAAAGAGTTATTTCTTCCTCCCTTACACTAGATATAATGTGTAGAATAAAGGAGAGTGAATAAATGGTGGAATAAAAGAGTTGATGAATGAAAATTCTCTGAAGCATGAGTTTTCATTGATATTTATTCTGTTGAATTTATGACAGTAGGGGACCCGAGTGCCATGCCATGCCAATCCCAACAGAATATGAATAAGTGGCTAAAAGTAAAGCAAATGTAACGTTCTGTTGTAGTGGAGTGCAAGGATAACTAAACCCAACCGAAGTCAAAGGAAAGCTACCCCTTTATGTAAATCGGTTACGTTACATAATTTAACTTTACTTACATTAGATTTAGGAGCACATAAAAGTGTGTGTAATATTTCTCATGCTGAGTGTGGGCATTGAGAGGAAATCCAATTGAAACTCTGGTAATTGTTAAAGTACACAGTGGTAGGGATTTGGGCGTGAGAAAATAGCTTTTTAAATACAGTTTAATGTGGCCAGCTCTTATATTCTCTATTCAACACTACCATTAAGTGTTATATTGACGTGACATTTGAATAAACACTCAATGGAAATTGTAATAATCCATTCTAGTAATTCATTGTTCGAAAATACTATCTATCACACAATCAATATCGAATAAAAATAAATATTGTACAAGAAAACAATGCTTGCTGCAGAAACATTAAGGAATTCGGAAATACCCTGTAATTTACAACTGAGAATTTATCATCTTTGTATTTTAAACCTATTTTCTGTGATTCTTAAGAATATTTGAACATTAAAGTTATTTTCTTTGATCATTTTTAGAATCTTGTGTTTGGAAAACAAAAAAATGTTTCATTGCATTGGGTGCAATGAAAAACAAGGAATCTTAGTGTTAAAAGTCTGAATAAACAGGGTTAGCTTACTGTTAGAGTTGTAGTGAATAAAATACGTCAATAGAAAAGCGAAATAGTGGATAAAGTAACATCCGATTGGCAGTCAGGAGTTGAATAGTGAAATGGATGGGAAATGTAGCCCCTGATTTCGATGTCAAAAGTGAAATGAAGGAGA